>SJYV01029353.1:0-44347 GCA_006410875.1 Neotragus pygmaeus
AGGAATCCTGGTGGGGCGGGTGGGTTGCTCCTGTGGTGGGGGTGTGAGATGAGGTACGTGAAGTTATAAAGAAGTTGGGAGACTTCAGAGAAGCAAGAGAGGAGTAAAGTGGGGGCAGCGGTGGGAATGCAGAGAAAAAACTCTTTTGGTTAAGGATAACTGTCACAGAAATGAGCCAAATGACCCTATTTCATGGTTTCTATGTATCAAGTACTATGTGTTTATGCCATTTTATCCTCACAATAAACTCCTTAGGTGGTACCATGTTGTTTTCTTTATTTTAAAGAAGAGGCTTAGAGGGGTTAAATAACTTATCCCAGATTGCTTGGCCAATGCATGTGCAAAGTAAGTACTTGTAATCTTTTCTCCACACCACTTTTTGTTTGTCCAAAGCAGGAAACAAAGAGCAAAGAGGATCAGGAGATGTGAAGTTCTGCTACATCTCTGAAGAGAGTGATTTTGACAAGGGACCTGAAAGAAAGACCTAGGACTTGAGAGAAAAATTGCAAATACTAAGCCCTTTATAGGACTTCCCTGGTGGCTTAGTGGTAAAAAATCCACCTTCAATGCAAGAGATCCAGGAGACGCCAGTTTGATCCCTGGATTGGGAAGATCCCCTGGAGGAGGGCATGGTAACCCACTTCAGTATTCTTACCTGGAGAATATCATGGACAAAGGAGCCTGGTGGGCTACAGTCCATAAGGTTGCAAAGAGTTGGACACCAATGAAGTGACTGAGCATGCACACACCAGCCCTTTACAAGGAAAGACCTTGGCTTATAGGTTTTCCCCTAGCTTTGCATCATTAGCAATCTTCCCATGGGGCTCTGCATGAGTCCTGTCAAGTGAGGGGTTCATGAACAGAAGGTGAACTGCAAAGTTGTGTGATCAGCTGAACATGTTAATGAACCAAACATGACTGTGAGTGAGCATAAGAACCATCACCCCATCCTGGCCTGTGTCCCAATAACTGGGGAAATTGACCTTTGCAAACTTAATCTCCAATACCTTGGCCACATGATGTGAAGAGCTGACTCATTGGAAAAGACCTTATAACTGGGAAAGATTGAAGGCAAAAGGAGAAGCGGGTGGCAGAGGATGAGATGATTGGATAGCATCACTGATTCAATGGACATGAGTTTGAGCAAACTCTGGGAGAGAGTGAAGGATGAGAAAGCTGGGCATGTTGCAGTCCATGGGGTAACAAAGAGTTGGACACAACTTAGTGACTGACCAACAACAACAAATCTTATCTAAACTGGGGCTTTCACACTGAGAAAATGCCTGCAAACTTTTATTAACTGTATTAAGCTGGAAGTCTTTTCCCATGAGTCAACTCTTGGCATGGGGGCAGGAGGAGAAGGGGACGACTGAGGATGAGATGGCTGGATGGTGTCACTGACTAGATGAACGTGAGTCTGAGTGAACTCTGGGAGTTGGTGATGGACAAGGAGGCCTGGAGTGCTGCAATTCATGGGGTCACAAAGAGTCAGACACTACTGAGTGACTAAACTGAACTGAACTGAACTGAAGCTAGAAGTGGCATAGCGAGAAAATGGAGAGAGACTGGCTGGAGAGAATCAGATTTTGGAAGAGAAACCCCAGATCACATGAATGGTGGCCGTGAGAGGGAGGGCAGTCTCACTGTGAGTGTTCTGCCTAGAGTATGAGTAAGCGATTTTGTCAAGGATTCTTGAAGGTTAAGTAGTAGATGAATCTTGGAGAGAATCTGGGCCTTCTGAGACATACTGGCACTGTTTTGTGTGTGGCAGTGTGATGTGCTATGGAGAAATTTTGGAGATAGAGCTGGATTCAGTTACAAGCTGCACCATCCATTTGCTGGTGACCTTCAGTACTTCAACCCACTCCAGTACAAAGAGTCGGACACAACTGAATGACTTCACTTTCACTTTAAGTACTTCACCTTGCATGCGTGATAAGTTGCTTCAGTCATGTCCGACTCTTGTGTGACCCTATGGACTGTAGCCCTTCAGACTTCTCTGTTCATGGGATTCTCCAGGCAAGAATACAGGAGTGGGTTGTCATGCCCTTCTCCAGGGGACCTTCCCAACCCAGGGATCAAACCCACATCTCTTACAGGCAGGTTTTTTTTTTTTTTTTTTTCACTAGCACCACCTGGGAAGCACTCGGTATGTTACCTTGCTGCTCTAGGATGCTTAAGAGCCAAGTAGGCTACTAACACCCAGCTCCCAAAGTTTTCTTGGGGTTTCCAATGAGTGATTCAAACCCTTGGCCCATCACAGACACTATGAACAGTGTAGATTTTGTGGGTGTGTTTATACTTCAACCAGGTTGTGGGAGTGGAGAACAGAAAATGGGGGATTCCTCCTCTTTATCTTTGACTTTTAGTATGCTTTTCTATATTATCAAAGAAATCTGCTGAGATATGAACATTGGCCTTCCAACTCTATTTACCCAGATTTAAGTCAACATTGAACTTTGTGTTTCGCAAATGGAAGGCAATATCACTATTAATTCATTTGGTCGTTTCTTTCTTCTTATTTTGAGCTTTATTCAGTTACTTATGCTTGAAAAAGTCTAAAATGTACCTTTAATCTCCTTGTCATACAGCAATCTGCCACTTCCAGCTACTTCTTATAATAAAAGGATTCTTTATTCAGTATAATGTGCTAAAACTATATGCAAATATTGGTTTTTTTTTTTTTTTTTTTGCTATCTAGGTCAAATCATGGGATTCTTCTTGCATGTTTGAGAAAGGGACAAAATTTAAATGGTAGTGAGATTAACAAACACACTCAACCAACTAGATCTGGTCTCAGAACAATATTTAAATCAATTCCAAATTCATGGTATGTTTAAATTTTATGAATTCTTCTTGGCTTGTCTTCCAAGTCATTAGAAAAGCCATTCACCTCCCTACTAATCAATCAGTCTAACTGATTACTAATCAATTTCCAGAAGCCCTGAAATCCTAGCAAAACTGCCTGCCCTCCCTTTTCCATCGCAGTACCCTGCCACCGCCCTGTTCCCCTATTGCTCTTGGTCTTTGTCTCTTGGAAAACTTACACAGGCCTTATAGATCTCACTTGACCTTTTTGAAGCATAAACACAGCACCATAATGACAGTCAATTAAACAAAAAGGCTGTCTGTCCCGACAGTGCAGTGCCCCGAAAACAGTGAAAACTCCTAGCCACTTAGAAGCAATGAAAAGCATCAAACCGGGTAGAAATTGCGGTGGTGCTCTTAAGTTCAATTTTCCTTGTAGCTCAATTTCCTAGCTTTGCACTTTCCTAGGTAAATCATATTAACAGAAGAGAAGGAGGGGGGCCTAGGAAGATAGGTGGTAGAGAGCCAGACAGTCCAATGAAGTGACAGCATCTCATCCTGAGCCACGAGGCAATAGGAAACAGGTACTCTTGACAAGCAGGTATTCAGCGGTATGAGAAGTCATTTAATAGGAAGTGGGAGCAGAGGTCTTCTGCTGGCAAGGAGTATCTTCATTATTGCTGTCATGGTGCCTGTTAACTATCCCCATCTATCATTCGTTCAATACCTCAGTGAAATTAGCCAACTGCATATTAGAGCAAAGCTCGGATGTGCCAATCTCCTTGGAAAGCATTAAGCTGTCTTCTGTTATGCATTCGCCCCACCCTCTACTCTTTTTTTTTTAACTGCCCATTAATGAACGTTCATTTGCATCATGAAACAATGAAGTCCTTTGGCCAATTACCTGAAATGACAGGTGCTCTGTCGGTGCCCCTGTCACCTGCTTGCCATCTTTGTGGAAGCAGTGGGCCAGAGTGGATTTATATTCAAACATTAGGCCCCTTTGCCCTTTTCTGGATGGAAGCAGTACACTTTTAGCTGGCACAATGGGTCTCTGCCTTTGGCTTAATAAACTGGCTTGTGGCCAACCCAGATGAAAAGCTATGAAGTCAGTTTTGACAGATCCCTTTACGGGATCCTAGCTCATAAACCATGAGGGGAACAGGACATCTAAGATCCATAACAAAGTTGTTCTTTCTATCCCAGGAGATGCGTGCTGTAGCACATCTTGAGATTACTTTTGGCAGGCCTCCTCTGGGATGTTTCCCTTACCATAGAACTATTATTCCAATTGCTTTGCTTCAGGAGAAAAAAAAAAAAAAAAGTTGGCTTGTAGTTTTGAGCTGTCTTCTAGGGACTGGCACACAAAAAATAGAAACCGACACGTATAGAACACTTGTCAGCCAAGTGCGGTGCTACTTGCACTTATGTTAATTCTCCATTCAGTCGTGCAAAATAGATATGAAAACTGGTCTTACAATTGTGAAAGCTGAAGCTTTAATAGATCAAGACAATAATCCAAGATCGAAACTGCAAAACTATTACTTTTCTATTGCACAAGGAGGCAGTGGTGAGCAAGGCGAGAAANACAAAAAATAGAAACCAACACTTATAGAACATTGTCAGCCAAGTGCGGTGCTACTTGCACTTATGTTAATTCTCCATTCAGTCGCGCAAAATAGATATGAAAACTGGTCTTACAATTGTGAAAGCTGAAGCTTTAATAGATCAAGACAATCATCCAAGATCGAAACTGCAAAACTATTACTTTTCTATTGCACAAGGAGGCAGTGGTGAGCAAGGCGAGAAAAATACATCAGGGCTTAGCTCTGCCACTTGTTAGCTGAGTTACCATAGGGAAACCATTTATCCTCTCTGTTTCCCCAATTTATCATCTGGATAATAAGGAGTGGGTACTGTTCAGTTCTAGAAATGTTATGAGATTAAATTAGACATCATAACAGCCTTGGGCACAAGGAAGACACTCAATAATTTTTGTGACATTTTTTTCCTTTTACGTATGCTACTCAGGGAGAAAGCTTAAAAAAAAAATCTCAGAAAAGAAGACAAGATATACTCATGTAAAAAAAAAAAGAAACATGGAAACATAAAAGCACTAAATTTCATAACACCATTTATTGATATTATATACATTTAAGTAGCATAGTATAGCACTTAGTAGAAAAGCTTATCATTAAGGCAATAGATGGGAAGTGCAAATGCTAAAAGCAAGATTTGAATGAGGGAGAGATAATACTCAAGTCACAGGGAATGACAATTACCTTGCTAAGATAGCTTTGATTTTTAAAAATTATCTACTTTTTAAAAATAGGCAATACATTTACATGTATGTTTCAAATATCAAAAAACTTAAAAGTTCACAAGGGGAAGTTTTCCCCCCACGTTTCTAGCTTTTAGTCCCCTAGTATTCCTCCTCAGAGGCAACCAGTGTTGTCAACTTCATATACCTGCAGAAATACAGTGTGTGTTTGGCTCAGTGGTAAAGAATCCACCTGCAATGTAGGATTTGCAGGAGACGTGGGTTTCATCCCTGAGTTGGGTAATTCCCTAGAGGAGGGCATGGCAACCCACCCCAGTATTCTCGCCAGGAAAATTCCATGGACAGAGAAGCCTGGCAGGCTATGGTCCTTGGAATCACAAAGAGTCGAACACACTGAAGAACCTGAGCACGCATTATAAGCAAATACATATAAATAATCTCTCTTACCTTATGCTACATTCTTTCTGAACTATTATTTTCATGTTATTTCACTTAAAAGATATTTTAGAAATTATTGGTAGAGATTATTATATATCAGTATAGAGAGCTTTCTTTATTTTTGTACCAGCATAACATTCTATGGTATGAATGCTTTATACTTTATTAAGTTCCCATTGATGGATGTTAATTTTACTTCCAATCTTTTTCCACCAGTAAAAATGCTTCAGTGAATAAGCATATACATATATCATTTCATTTGTGTGTGAGACTATCTATAAAATAAATTTCTAGAGCTGGGTTTCTGGGTCAAGGACCTTTTGCATTTGTGAAGTTGATAGATAATGCCAAATTACCCTCTGTAGAGCTTGTAATTTACCCTCAACATCATATGAGATATAGCTTTGCCATCCTAATATTGTAAAATATTCTGGATTTTTATCAATCTGATAGGTAAAAATGGTAACTCAGTGTAATTTAAACATTTATCTTTCATTTATGTGGAAGTTTGAGCATGCTTCAGAGTTGAAGATGTCTTTTGTAAAGACTTTATCCTCGTTTCTGTTGTGTTGTTCATGTATCCTTTTATGGTGCTTCAGTTACGTTTCCTGGTTTGTTACTTGTCTTTTATCTTCCTATATTGTGTTCCTCCCACTGCTTCCCTCACCCCAGGCAGATGTTTTGTTTTTTAGCATAGTTAAACTTTAAGTCTTTAAACATGGCTTTTAAAACTCACTGAATTGATTTAGAATTATTCCAGTGTGATTTGGGTCCCTGGTTTCTCTCCATATCCCTTCCGACTCTGTGTGGAAGAAAGTCCTGAGATGATGTTTCTACTGTTCCATGACTCTGTTATAGAGCCAGAGGTAAGACCCATCCACTCCGTTGCATGCATTTTACTTAATACTGGAAGCTTAATAAATATTAAATGGATGAGTGGAGAGTGGCTAAAAGGATGAAGGAAATGCTGAATTGCTGAATTCAGGCCCTGACAGTGACATGTGAGTCTGCAAAGCATGCAGGCGAGATGTTTTTGGATTCAGTGCATTTATTCATTGGTGAGTGAGTTAACAATGCAGTATACAGCATCATCCATTTTGTGAGCGGCCATTAAATGTTAATAGTTACGTGCAACAGGTAGAATAGGAGAGGAAGAGAAAAAAAAAGAGGAGTCAGGATGAAAACAAGAAAAAAGACTTCAGAACCTTGAACAGCAGTGGGGCAGCAGCCCTAGGACAAATAATGAATGAAGAGATCAGCTTTGGGGCACCAAAACTTCCTCTTTTGCCCCATGTATAGTGCTTCTTCTCCTGTAGAGAGCTGGGTGCTGGGTTTTCAGCACTCTTTCCCCTTAAAAGTGGTTGATCTGGGCCTATTCTTTGCAGATAGCTGAGCTTTTGCTCCAGACCAATTTTTCAGGGCTGCCCGTTTCATATAGAACCCGTTTAATATAGAATATGCTCTGTGTTATCTTGAACACACAGGTCCCGTTCTTGACTATTTGACCCTGGGAAGTGATCTGCTAAACAAATCATGCTAGGATGGTAATGACTACTACTATACATGTTACTCTTTAAGCCTAAAGAATGCATCTTTTATAGGAAGGTTTTATATGATAAGAAAGTTGATAATTTATGCATTTTGAACCTGAGGAATTTGGTTTACTAGTTGCCAGGATATTTGGGTCTAGTAAGCAGAATTTTTTACTTGTGGTAGTTGTTGTAGATAAGTGAATTGTGTGTGGGTCTTTAAACTGAAGACAAAATGAAAAGAGAAACACCATTATAACAACGTTTTTATGTAACTGTAGTGTCATGGGCAATTTGGGAATGTGAAGAATGTACCAGGAGTCAGGGCCACCAGCTCCTTGAAAATGTCTTTGATGCCCTTAACAGCATCCTTAGAGCTTCTGCCATCACAGTTCTGCATTGCTGCTGCTGCTGCTAAGTCACTTCAGTCATGTCGGATTCTGTGCAACCCCACAGACAGCAGCCTGCCAGGCTCCCCTGTCCCTGGGATTCTCCAGGCAAGAACACTGGAGTGGGTTTCCATTTCCTTCTCCAATGCATGAAAGTGAGAAGTGAAAGTGAAGTCACTTAGTCCTGTCTGACTCTTAGCAACCCCATGGACTGCAGCCTACCAGGCTCCTCCGTCCATGGGATTTTTCCAGGCAAGAGTACTGGAGTGGGGTGTCATTGCCTTCTCTGCGTAGCTGGTAGTAAATAGCTCATAGGCATGCTAATTCTCTTTTATTTAATCTCATCCCTTTTTAGCACCCTTGACTGCCTGCATGTTTTTGTTTTCCATTCTGGTTCCTCAGGCTGGGAAGAACAATTTGACTATGCCTTGCTAACATACCTCAGAGCACTCATGATCATCCTCAATAGCCAGCTTAGATGTGTGTATTTAAGATACTAAATGCTCATTCTTGTACAAGCCGTTGCCTTGATTCTGTGTGACAGTGTGCTGTTTACTCCTGCTCAGCACACAACGGCAGTGGGAAGGGATGTCTGAGGGCTTCACCAGAAAGTGAAAAGAACTTCCCCAGAGGAACAAATGATCTTGATGCTGGCAAATAAGTACATATGCATTTTTATTTTTTCTTAGTTAATTCCAAGAGAGGGCGTGTAAAGTGAGAGAATGTAAAAGTGCTACATCCAGGCTGTCAGGATGCTAAAGCAACATTTTTCATGATGCTTTAATACTTCAAGTGACTTAACTGTTGAAAGAAAGACTGATGATTATAGAATCTTAAAAGACAGAGGGGAGAAGAGAGATGCCCCCCCGATGCTTGTAAAGGATGCAGAAGGTGAAAAGGAGAAAGTAACATCTATGTTATATGCCACATACTTTACTTATTGTTTTATATATATTAACATAAATAATTCTGATATATCATGATTAAAGAAGTTTTTAAAACATATTATAGTTGAGGAAACTGAGATTCTGAGAGATGAGATAATTTTCTTGAGTTTTCAGTATTAACACACAGTAGAATATATCAGCCTTATTCCAAACCTCATTTTGTACCTCCCCACTTTATACCCTTCTGTTTTAAAGGTGGGCATATTTAGACCCAGGAGAATAAAGTCTCTTCCTCCCGTTTCTCAGTCCAGAGCAGCAGGAAGCCAAAGAGGAGAAAAGGTGAATGCTTTCATCTTCTTCCCTTTGTCCTTCATGTCTTTAATGATGTGTTTTGATCACTACAGAGATTTTGCTGTTAATGCAGTCTGAATCTCTTTCATGACATGCTCCTTTAAGTGATATACACTTAATGAGTTGATAAAGTGGTTGCAGTTTGGATCTTAGACAGTTGTACAAGGTACAGAGGAAAAACTTCTTTCAGTAACTCATTACTCAGCATGCAAGCCAATAGGCAAGGATCTTGACAGGCACCCATGCATGCGTGCATGTGCGTGTGTGTGTATGAATGTCCAGAGACCAAGCACGAGTGATTTTGTTTTTCTTTTTTGTCTGTCAATTGATTTCTTCCAGCTGGACCACTCTGTGCATCCTAGAAAGCTTAAGGAAGTTAGTGGTCCATAAATCATCCACTAAGTCCTCAAATGAGGCTCTCTCTATTGGAAATGGCAACAGTAATTCTATCAAGAGTATATTAGGGTTGTGAACTCATCACTGTTGTCATAACATCTTTCAAGTCAAGTCATGCTCTTTGCACTTGCTGTCTAAAGCTGGTGTTTGGAGATAAGCTTTTGCTATGTATCACCAAGCCAGAAACTTTTAATGTAGAAAGGGAATCGTGCTTTCCAGCATGAACAGCATGAAAGCAAAACGAAAATCTGGAGCTTAACCACTTTGGTTAGAGCCCTAGTTCCTCTTGTGAACTCCCAAAGGTAAGATCTCTGTGATCCAACCATCCTTGGACTGGTCCAACCCTGTTTAGACTAGGGTTGTCCGAAATAAAAGAAAGCCTTCATGAGTAGAAATTACTTTCAATAGAATCAGCAACAGTGAATAAATATGGGTATAGGAAAAATTATTTCTCACTCTTAGGAAGGAAACTGGCATTACAATCTTGGCTGTAGCTGAGCCAATGATGTACCATGTGAACTTAGGAGAATGACTTCACTTGCCTGGACCTCAGTTTTTCCATTTGTGAAGTGGAAATATTGATATCTTTTCAACCTGTTTCATAAGATTACTTTGAGGAACAAAAGATCTTATATTCATGAAATGGTTTCAGAATATTAATGACCCTATGTGTCTGTAAGGTATTCTAATTATTAAGGCGCACATTGCACTCCTCTCATTCAACCAGAAAATGTCTGTTGATCCTTTATTCCTTATAACCCTCCCATTGGGGTCTGAAGAATTATGGGATGACCCCTAAGGTCTGGTACATGAGCCGTGTGTGATCTTCTTTCTTTGAGTGTGGGTAGGAATTGCCTGATAGGTCAGAGGGTAAAGAATCCACCTGCAATGCAGGAAACCTGGATTCTATCCCTGGGTCAGGAAGATCCCCCGGAGAAGGGCATGGCAACTTACTCCAATATTCTGGCCTGGAGAATCCCATGGACAGAGGAGCCTGGTGGGTTACAGTCCGTAGGAGCAACGTGTTGGACACGGCTGAGCAGCTAACACTTTCACTTTCACTCATAGGAATTGTGATTATGATGCAATAGTCATTACTGTGATTATGCTAGCTTATCTAATACTCCATCATAAGAGTCTGGAATGGGAAAACTACTACTGGCCTTGAAGACACTATCTCGCTGAGTTCTATAGCTGCAAGGAAATGAATTCTGTAAACAACTAAGTCAGCCTGGAAGAGGACCTTAAGTCTCAGGCGAGACCCCAGCCCTAGCTGACTCTTTCATTTCACCCTTGTGATAATCTGAGCAGAAAACCCGGCTAAATTCTGTCCAGGCTTCGGACTTGCAGAACTATGAGATAATAAATACGTGCTGTGTTAAGCTGTTAAGTTTGTGGTCATTGGTTACACAGGGATAAAAAATGAATATACCCATTTATTCCTTCCCCCCACCCTCACTGCTACCAAATAGATTCCCATAGGTGTCTTCTTTTGTTATTTTATCTATACCATTTCCACAGTCTTCTGGGAATCAGTTTTCCTTTCACCCCACTTCATCTCCTAGTAAGCTATTCCATACAAAGACGTGTGACTTCTTTTTGTATCTTGATCTCAGTTTTAACTTTTTATTTTGTGTTGGGGTATAGCTGTTTAACAAACAATGCTGTGATAGTTTCAGGTGAACAGTGAAGAGACTCTGCCTTACATATATAGAAAGGCATATGACTTCTATATTCTGTATATCAGGGATCCCCACCCCCTGGGCCACAGACTGGTAGTGGTGAAGCTTCGTCTGCATTTACAGCTGCTCCCCATCCCTCACATTACCACCTGAGCCTAGCCTCTTGTCAGATAGTGGCGGCATTAGATTCTCATAGAAGCGGGATCCCTACTGTGAACGATTCATGCCAGGGATCTGCGTTACCTGCTCCTTATAAGAATCTAATGCCTGACGATCTGAGGTGGAGCTGAGGCAGGGATGCTAGTGCTGGAGAGCGGCTGCAAATATAGATGATCATTAGCACAGTAAATGTAATGTGCTTGAATCATCCTGAAACCATCCCCCACCTCGCCCACCCACTTGTCTGTGGGGAAATTGTCTTCTATGAAGCCAGTCCCTGGTGCCAAAAAGGTCGGAGATCACTGCTGCACACTGTTGGCTCTTTTGGTTAAAACTCAGTTTTGCATTTCTGAAATAGGCTTGTGTCTCATGATAGATGTGCACATTCATTGTAGTGCTTGTTTTCTTCCCCAAAAGCTCTTATTAAAGTGATGACACATCTTACCAGTGAATAGTGTCTAAAGTGAAAAAGTTAGTCACTCAGTCATGCCCGACTCTTTGCAAACCCAAGGACTGTAGTCTGCCAGGCTCCTCTGTCCATGGAATTCTTCAGGCAAGAATACTGGAGTGGATTGCCATTCCCTTCTCCAGGGGAGTTTCCTGACCCAGGGATCGAACCCATGTCTCCTGCATGGCAGGTAGATTCTTTACCGTCTCAGGCACCAGGGAAACCTAAGCCTAATAGTGTCTAAGAATCGAGGAAATCTGATACAGTAGTTCAGTCCTAAGCATGACTGTGTAGCACTTAATAATGTCTAGAGAGAACCTTCAGATACCCTCCAGGACGACAGAAGCAGGTCTCCTTCTTATGAAACTCTTCAACAGCATCAGTAGTAAAATATGCTGATGTCCAGTCCTTTCTCTATGAAGAAGCTGCTGGGGACAATTGTGGGATTTGGTTTATTTGCATTTATTTTTCACTTTCTCATTGTTATATGTTGGGGACATCCTGGATTCCTTTGACAGTCTTTTTCTTCTTTGACCCCAATGACCTGTATCTCTGATACAGACTATTCCCTGATTCCCAAAGGACATCACAGATGCTGACATATTCATTTTGATTTGTGCATCTATCCTGGATCTGACCTATGAGAGTGACCAGGATCTGGTCTCTTCCCAGGGCTCCTAGGCTATCCTACTCATTTCTTATGCAAGCTCTGACTGGATTTACTTAAGGCAGAGGAAGAGCGCGCTCAGGCACTTGACCAGACGGCTCAGTTATCGTTTATTAGCTGCACAATCCTGGGAAAGTCGCTCTTCCCTCCTCTGGTGTCAGTTTCTCATCTGTTTTTGTTGTTTAGTCCCCAGGTTGTGCCTGCTTCTTTGCGACCCTATGGACTGTAGCTTACCAGGTTCCTCTACCCATGGGGTTCTCCAGACAAGAATACTGGAGTGGGTTGCCATTTCCCACTCCAGGGGATCTTCCAGANGGCAGGAGGAGAAGGGGACGACAGAGGATGAGATGGCTGGATGGCATCACTGACTCAATGGCCATGAGTTTGAGCGAACTCTGGGAGTTGGTGATGAACAGGGAGGCCTGCCTGCTGTGATTCATGGAGCCACAAATAGGCAGACACAACCATGCAACTGAACTGACTGACTGACCAATGGGACTGGCATCATGGGATGCCATCATTCTGGTTTTTAGAGTGTTGAGTTTTGAGCAAGTTTAGAGTGTTGAGTTTTGAGCCAGCTTTTTCACTCTCCTCTTTTACCCTCATCAAGAGACTAATTCCTCTTCCCTTTCTGCCATTAGAGTGGTATCAGCTGCATATCTGAGGTTTCTGATATTTCTTCCAGCAATCTTGATTCCAGCTTGTGATTCATCCAGCCTGGCATTTCGCATGCTGTACTCTACATATAAGTTAAAAAATACACTTTGACCATATATATCCTGACGTACCCCTTTCCCAATTTTGAACCAATCCTTTGTACCATGTCAAGTTCTAACTGTTGCTTCCTGACCTGCATACAGGTTTCTCAACAGAATGGTCAGGTGGTCTGGTATTCCCACCTCTTTAAGAATTTTCCACAGTTTGTTGTGATCTACATAATTCAAGGCTTTAGAATATTCAATGAAGCAGAAGTAGATGATTTTATAGAATTCTTTTTTTTCCCCTATGATCCAGTACATATTGGCAATTTGATCTCTGGTTCCTCTGCCTTTTCTAAATCCAACTTGTACCTCTGGAAGTTCTTAGTTCACCTACTACTGAAACCTAGCTTGAAAGATTTTGATGATTACCTTGCTATCAGGTGAAGTGAGTGCAGTTGTGTGGTAATTTAAACATTCTTTGGCATTGCCCTTCTTTAAGGTTGGAATGAAAACTGACCTTCTTCAATCCTATGACCACTTCTCTATTTTCCAAATTTGCTGGCATATTGAATGCAACACTTTAACAGCATCATCTGTTAGGAGTTTAAACAGCTCAGCTGGAATTTGATCACTTCCACTAGCTTTGTTCATAGCAATGCTTTCTAAGNCAATCCTATGACCACTTCTCTATTTTCCAAATTTGCTGACATATTGAATGCAACACTTTAACAGCATCATCTGTTAGGAGTTTAAACAGCTCAGCTGGAATTTGATCACTTCCACTAGCTTTGTTCATAGCAATGCTTTCTAAGGGCTTCCTCAGTGACACTAGTGTTAAAAAACCCACCTACCAGTGCAGGTAGGTGTAAGAGATCCAGGTTCGATCCCTGGGTATAGAAGATGCCCTAGAGGTAGGCACAACTATTCACTCCAGTGTTCTCGCCTGGAGAATCCCATGGACAGAGGAGCCTGGCAGGCTACAGTCCATGGGGCCCACAGTCAGACGTAACTAAAGTGACTTAGGACACATGCACAGTGTTTACTAAGGCCCACTTGACTTCACACTCCAGGATCTCTGGCTCCAGCTGAGTGACCGCACCATCGTGGTTATCCAGGTTATTAAGACCTTTTTGTATAGTTCTTCAGTGTATTCTTGCCACATCTCTTTAGTCTCATCCACTTCTGTTAGGTCCTTACCTCTCTTGCCCTTTATTCTGCCCATCTTTGCATGACATGTTCCCTTGGTATCTCCTATTTTCTTGAAGAGATCTCTAGTCTTTTCCATTCTATTGTTTTCTGCTATTCCTTTCCATCGTTGACTTAGTTTCTGGAATGAGTCTTGAAGTAAAAGCCCATATAAAAATGAAAAAAAAAAAGAAGAAGAAGAAGGCTTTCTTATCTCTCCTCACTTTTCTCTGGAACTCTGCATTTGGTTGGGTATATCTTCCACTTTTTCTTTTGCCTTTGGCTTCTCTTCTTTTCTCAACTATATTACTGTGCTAAATAAGAAATGTGCCAACAATTTGATACTTGTTCCAAATTCTTTCACACCTTATTCAGGTGTAAGTTAAAGTCAGAGAGAGAAAGGAGCAAAGTACATTATTCATCATATTGTATAAACCATCTGTGAAATGTAAATGCAGGTCCCTTGTCCTTGGAGCAGTGCTATGATATTGATCAAGGTTGCTCATGTTACCTGTATTATGGAATCATATAATTGTAAGTGAGATATCCCAGGTGCAAAATGTAATAGAAGACTTTCCTTCAGTATCAAATGAAGGTGATGAAGGTAATCATACTAATGTAAAATATATTAAAAATATATAATTATTATATTGGGATTGATGTAATATGTTCTAATCTTTAATATTTATTACTTCCATTACCAATCCTATTGGAGAGTCTGCTGTATTTGCTGAAAATTTACCACATTTCACATGCATTTTTCATGTCATCAGGGACTCTGGGTGAAACTGTGCTATAATATTTTTGTCAGGAAATAATCTATTTTAATCATTAATAAGCTACTTTCCAAGTTTATCTAAAAGCAGGTGTTTAAATTCACCTTTGAGGGTTCTTGGCACTTTTGTCTGGGGTAAAAGGGAATTCAGGGTTTTAAGGAGCCTTTTGTTCCTCAAAGATAAGGTCAGAATTCCATTTTATTTGAAGATAATGAGAAAATGAAGTGTTCTTTGCATAATGGCATTGTGGGCAGATATGTTTCTATGAGATTATTTTTTTCTTTCATGAAAGTCACTGTGTGATTTTTTTTCCCCTTTCTTGGGGAATTTCAGATGATCTCTGGACTAAGTGCAGGGAGATCCATGGTAGTAGTAATACGCCCTCAGAGTGTGATTTGCATTGCAGGCAGATTCTTTACCAGCTGAGCCACTAGGGAGCCCAAGAATACCAGAGTGGGTAGCCTAACCGTTCTCCAGTGGATCTTCCTGACCCTGGAATCGAACTGGGGTCTTCTGCATTAGAGGCAGATTCTTTACCAACTGAGCTATCAGGGGAGCCCCTCTCTTAAATCATACAGTTTGAAAATTGCTTTGCACATTTCAATCCAGTTAATTTTTGCAGGAACCTTAAGAGACAAGCACTGTAGGATGCCCTCTCTACAGAGTAGTAAGCTAAGACAGAGAAGTAACTCGCCCAGGGTCACATAGCTTTGTTGCTCTTCAGTCACTAAGTCGCATCTGACTCTTTGTGACCTTGTGGACTGAAGCACACTAGGCTCCTCTGTCCTCTACTATCTCCCACGCTTTGCTCAAATTCATGTTTACTGAGTTGGTGATACTTTCTAGAGCCTCCCAGGTGGTGCAATGGTAAAGAATATGCCTGCCAGAGTAGGAGATGCAAGAGACGTGGGTTCAGTCCTAGGGTTGGGCATCCCCTGGAAAAGGAAATGGCAACCTGCTCCAGTATTCTTTCCTGGAGAATTCCATGGACAAAGGAGCCTGTTGATCTATAGTCAATGGGATCCTGAAGAGTCAGACACACTCAGAGACTGAGTACAATGCTATCTAACCATTTCATCCTCTGCCACCCTCTTTTCCTCCTGCCTTCAGTCTTTCCCAGCATCAGGGTCTTTTCCAATGAATCAGCTCTTCTCAGCAAGTCTAAGTATTTGAGCTTCAGCAACAGTCCTTCCAATGAATATTCAGGGGTGATTTCCTTTAGGATTGACTGAAGAAGATTCTTCAGGATCCCTTAGACTACAAAGAGATCACACAGCTAATAAGCTGAAGAAACTGGATTCAAACTCAGTCACCATGATTGACAGTCTAACTAGGAAGGTGTTAGCTGTCCTTGGCATCCTAGTGACACAATGAAATAGGTAATTGGGGTAAGGAAGAGGGCAGGGATAAGAAAATAGCTAATTTAGAACTCAGTTGATGGGAATACCACTCATAACTAGTCTTAGTCATAACCAGGGTTTAAGAGAGATCCATATATTACTCAAATCCACTGTAAGGTGGTGACAAAATAAAATAGTAAATTTTATTCTGTGTATTGCAAACTAAGCATGTGCTTAGTTCTTTACAGGCATTATCTCGTTTAGTCTTTAGAATAGTGTGGAGAATCATTAAAAAAGGAAACCAGACTCCAACACATGGTAAGTTTTATAGGGTTTAGGTTTCAGGGTTGGTGTGAGAGAAAAGAATCCAGTGAATTTAGATACAGGTTGGAAAGCTATAAGGTGAATAGAGGTGAAATATTCATGACTCAGATTAGGAGTAAGGTGAATTTGTTCTCATCAGATTTGGCAATGTGGATCATGGTTTTCTTGATACACTTTACGGACAAGACTGAGCCCCTAAAATTGATCAGATGATAGTACCAATGCTTTATGTCATGGCAGAGCCATGATAATTATAGCTCAGTTCAATTTCATGCCAGGAGAAAACTAACTTTATGGAAAGTTTAGATCCTGATATCCAGAATATAATCTACCCTAGGTAGTCATAGTAAACTTTAAATTGCAGTTTTTGAAAATGAAAGAAATATAAAATAGGAATTTAGCAAAATCAACCAACATCAATGGCACTCAAGTGGTTGCTTTGTTCAATCCCTAAGTCGTATCTGACTCTGTGACCCCATGGACTGCATCACACCAAGCTTCCTTGTCCTCCATAATCTCCTGGAGTTTGCTCAAACTCATGTCCATTGAGTTGGTGATTACTGGACTACATTTCTTATACATAGCTGACAGGAGGTAAATACAATTGCCCTCTTTCATGGGTACCATGCGAATATCTCTACTATCTTTCTATCTATCCACACACATATGCACTCTAAATTATATACTATTAAAAATCAGAAACTGTGACTAGAAAAACAAGTCGTGGAGAGATTGGAAGTTGCTGGTTTTGAAGATGCAGGAAGGATCCATGAGCTAAGGAATACAGGATACCTCTGAATTAGAAAAGGCAAGGAATCAGATTCTTCCCTAGAAGCTCCAGAAAGAATGCAGCCCTGCCAACACCTTGATTTGAGCCCAAGGAGGCCTGCCTTGGATGTCTGGTCTCCAGACCCGAGGCACTGATGTGGGGTGCGAGTGAGGGTTCACCGGACCCAGGCTAGTAGGTTGCCTTTTTCTTACGTCTGGGAATCAGAGGGGCATCAAACCACAACATGAGGCTTCACTGCGGAGCTTCACCCCTTTCACAGATGGAACAAAGCTTTATTACAAGGGAACAAAATCAACAGGAAGGCAGCAAGTGGGGGGCAAGCCTCGTGTGCTGAGGTTTTCCTCTAGTGGGAAGACATCATGACACATCCAGAACAAAAGACTCGTCTTTTTATTGACTTTTCTTCTCAGGAGTTCCCAGCCCCGCGGTCTTCTGAGAACTCTTTCACCTCCTTGGCTCTGCATGTGTGTTTTCTGAATAATATTGAACATTAACCTCTTTAGAAAGGGTACAAATCTGCAAAACAGAAATAGAGCCACAGATAGAGAGAACAAACTTATGGCCATTGGGGGAAAAGCAGATGGGGGAAGGTATAAACTGGGAGATTGGGATTGACATATAAACACTGCTATATAGATAACTAATAAGGACCTACTGTATAACACAGGGGACTCTACTTGATGGCTTTTATGGGAAAAGAATCTAAAAAAGAATGGATAAATGTGTTTGTATAACTGATTCGCTTTGCTATACACCTGAAATTAACTCACATCGTAAACCAACTATACTTCAATAAAAATTTAAAAATAAATAAATAAAATGGTAATCTTTGAGTCCCCCATATCCTGGTGTGCTCTGGACTCGCAGACCACGTTTTTCAAACACAGACACACACAAGAGACCTGACTGTGTGCTGGCTGGCAAAATAAAACAACTTTTAATTGCTAAAAAAAAAAACCAACCAGAATCGAATCAACAGCCCCTGCCCTTCAGGGCACCAGGTAATGCTCTGGTATCCAAGGAGTTTCTAGGCAGGGAGAGAAGAGGGAGAGGGAACCAACAACAAAAAAAAAAAAAAAAAAAATTCCCAACAGCAAAGCTTCCACTGCAGCAACAAGAAGCCAAGTCAGAATGCTTGGAGAACACAGAGCTTCAGACAACAGACTCATTGTATTTGCATCTCAGAACTCCAGCCTCTCGCAGGATAACTTGGGCTCCCAGATTCTCCCAGTGTAGAACAGGAGCAGATCAGCATCATTTTCAGCCTGTCTTCATGAGCCCCACACTTGACAAGGACACTTAACGCCAAGTTCTGTGAAATACCTCTTGTGTTTGGTAAATGAGCTGTGTTACGTAAGGATTGCCAAGCAGTTTTAAATTTGCTATTCTCCTGTGAGTCTTAGAGCTAGACTCCTCATTCATGTAGCAGCAGCTAAAGGTTTCTATCTCAGAACAGACATAGAAAGACTATTCCCAAACTCAGAGATAACATTACCTTTTCAGAATTAAACTAAAGAAAGTGTTTTGTTGTTGTTCAGTCACTAAGTCATGTCTGATTCTTTGGGGCCCCCTGGACTGCAGCATGCCAGGCCTCCCTGTTCTTCACCATCTCCCGGAGTTTACTCAAACTCATGTTCACTGAGTTGGGGATGCCATCCAACCATCTCATCCTGTCATCCCCGTCTCCTCCTGCCTTCTATCTTTCCCAGCAGCAGGGTCTTTTTCAATGAGTAGGCTTTTCCCATCAGGTGTCCAAAGTATCGGAGCTTCAGCTTCAGCATCAGTCCTTCAAATGAATATTCAGGGTTGATTTCCTTTAGGTTTAATTNGTCTCCTCCTGCCTTCTATCTTTCCCAGCAGCAGGGTCTTTTTCAATGAGTAGGCTTTTCCCATCAGGTGTCCAAAGTATCGGAGCTTCAGCTTCAGCATCAGTCCTTCAAATGAATATTCAGGGTTGATTTCCTTTAGGTTTAATTGGTTTGATCTCCTTGCAGTCCAAGGGACTCTCAAGAGTCTTCTCCAACACCGCAGTTCAAAAGCATCAATTCTTTAGCACTCAGCCTTCTTTAAGGTCCAACTCTCACATACATACATGACTACTGGAAAAACCATGGCTTTGGCTAGACATACTTTTGTCAGCAAAGTGATGTGTCTGCTTTTTAATATGCTATCAAGGTTTGTCACAGCTTTTCTTCCAAGGAGCAAGCATCTTTTAATCTCATGGCTGCAGTCACCATCCGCAGAGATTTTGGAGCTCAAGAAAATAGTCTTTCAGTGTTTCTGTTGAATATGAAATTGCTAATTGACACTTATTTAATAAGTCATACAAGGATTTGTGGATCCAGTCCCTATTTATCTTCCCAGCCACATGTCTTGAAACTCTCATGAACACACACACCGCCTTCCAGCCCACCAATTTACACTTTCCTGAGTCCATCGCACCTTCATGCACCTCCTGAATCTTCATACCTGCTCCTCCTGCTTCTAGTGCTCCGCTCAGCCCATCGCTCAGCTGGTTAACTCCTCCTCTTAGTCTTTGGCTCAGGCAGATCACTTACTCTCAGAAGTATTTGCTTATAACTCACATCTACCTTGAGTTACCTTGTTTTTCCTTCTTCAGTGTTCTCCCTCTCACCTCCTCTACCCCCTACAGAATATATATTATAGAATTTAGAATAGTACATCTCCTATCATGGAATTCAAGGTCATCACCACTGATTTCTTTCTCTGTCTTTTGCACAAGACTTGATGAACAGAACACATCTCATTCATATATGAATCCCTAGTGTCCTGTCTAGGACTTGGCTCGGAGTCACTTGACAGAATGATGACAGAATGAGACAGGGTGTGAGAAATGTAACTGAGAAAGTCTCCAGAAGCTCCAGGAATAATTAAGATGAACGTGATAGATCCTCAGAAATGGGATATAGCCAAAGCCACCTCATATAATACACCCTGTGTAACTGGATTCACTCCGACAAATTGAGGCAGAGATTTTCTCATTTTTAGTCCTCTAAAGGTTTTATGATCTAGCTGCAACTTCCCTTCCAATCTCATCTTAAACTCCACCTCTTCTCTCTCAGAAAATGTTTCAGTGACCCTAGATTTCTTTTAGTGTCTGAAAGGTGCCATCTCCTTCCTTCCTTCCTTCTTTCCAGCCTGTGCCCCTGTTCCCCATTCTTTCATGTCTTACAATGCTTCCCCCATCACAAGTCTCTGGCCAGAGCAACTTCTCTAATTTTTCAGGTCTCAGCTCAGACATGGCATTTTACTGGAATAAAAGAAGCCTTATCCAACTCTACAGACCAGAGTACCTTACTGTACCTTCTCTGTCTTCCCATAGAACTCCATATTTTCTCTCATAATGATATTCATCACTCTGATTATAATTGTGTGATTAATTGTATTTACTTTCTATATCCCCCACATCTAACAGTTTATATCATATAACCAAAGGGTATATAATATTTTCAGAAGATTGAATGGTAGAAATAGGAAGAGGGAAATGAAGGGAAAATAGCAGGATGTTTCAAAGGGATGCCACCTCATTTTTGACTAGGTCTTTCACTGTTTCTATTTGTAAAGGGAATTGTTAATTGACACTTCTTTAATAAGCGAAGCAAGGATTTCTGGATCCAGCCCCTATTTATCTTCCCAGTCACATTTCTTGAAACTCTCAAAATTGCCATCTTATAGCCAATCTGAGCAATTTACACTTTCCTGAATCCATCACCATCTTCGGGGATTTTGGAGGACAAAAAATGAAGTCTGACACTGTTTCCCCATCTATTTCCCATGGAGTGATGGGGCCAGATGCCATGATCTTAGTTCTCTGAATGTTGAGCTTTAAGTCAACTTTTTCACTCTCCTCTTTCACTTTCGTCAAGAGGTTTTTTAGCTCCTCTTCACTTTCTGCCATAAGGGTGGTGTCATCTGCCTATCTGAGGTGATTGATATTTCTCCCGGCAATCTTGATTCCAACTTGTTCTTCTTCCAGCCCAGCGTTTCTCATAATGTACTTTGCATATAAGTTAAATAAGCAGGGTGACAATATACAGCCTTGACGTACTCCTTTTCCTATTTGGAACCAGTCTGTTGTTTCATGTCTAGTTCTAACTGTTGCTTCTTGACCTGCATACAGGTTTTTCAAGGGGCAGGTCAAGTGGTCTGATATTCCCATCTCTTTCAGACTTTTCCACAGTTTATTGTGATCCACACAGTCAAAGGCTTTGGCATAGTCAATAAAGCAGAAATAGATGTTTTTCTGGAACTCTCTTGCTTTTTCAATGATCCAGCGGATGCTGGCAATTTGATCTCTGGTTCCTCTGCCTTTTCTAAGTAGAGTCCTAAGCAGAATTAGAATGGGACCTACTTTTTAGGCTTTTGAGGATGTGTTCCTGGTCCCCCCTGGCATTTCCTGCATCACCCTGTGGAATGGGAAGGCAAAGGGCGTAGGGAAGATGGTTCTGGGAAGCAATAAATGCAGAGATGTTAGGAAGGAATTGCACTGACCAAACAGGATGGAGGCGTGTTTTGTAGACCTGAGCGTCCCTTTGTAATATTTGCTTTTGGTGTGGATGNAAGCAGAGACATTACTTTGCCAACAAAGGTCTGTCTAGTCAAGGCTATGGTTTTTCCACTGGTCATGTATGGATGTGAGAATTGGACTGGGAAGAAAGCTGAGTACTGAGGAATTGATGCTTTTGAACTGTGGTGATGGAGAAGACTCTTGAGAGTCCCTTGGTCTGCAAGGAGATACAATCAGTCCATTCTAAAGGAGATCAGTCCTGGGTATTCTTTGGAAGGACTGATGTTGAAGCTGAAACTCCAATACTGTGGCCACCTCATGTGAAGAGTTGACTCATTGGAAAAGACCCTGATGCTGGGAAGGATTGCGGGTAGGAGGAGAAGGGGATGACAGAGGATGAGATGGCTGGATGGCATCACCAACTCGATGAACAAGAGTTTGGGTGAACTCCGGAAGTTGGTGATGGACAGGGAGGCCTGGTGTGCTGTGATTCTTGGGGTTGCAAAGAGTCGGACAAGACTGAGCAACTGAACTGAACTGAACGGAATCCATCACACCTTCAGGTGCCTCTGAAGAGAGTGACAATCCATTCCAGTATTCTTGCTTGGAGAATTCCATGGATAGAGGAGCCTGGCGGGCTACAGTCCATGGGTCACAAAAAGTTGGACACAACCGAGTGACTAAGCAGACACACACACACAGAGTGTTATACATGTCAATGTCAATCTCCCAGTTTATTCCCGTTTCTCCCTTTGGTGTCCATACATTTGAGTGTCACCTTTAAACAACTTTCAAAGCCTGAAAGCACTGATGCCAGCTCAAAGCAATGCTGATCTCAAAACCTTTTCTTGCCCAGCTCACCTCTCCATCCTTAACTCAGTTTTGCTCCTGAAGGAATCAGAAACAGAATGTTCTATGAATAAGAGGAAGGAAGAGCATAAGGCACAGAAAAAAGATTCAAAACAACTGAACAAAGAATATCCACAAAGAAAGGGAGGAAACTTAAATTTTCATGAAGCTCAACATTTTGACTACTGAAGGAAACCGGACACTTTGATTACTGAAACAAGACAGTCCTGTGATTAGGAATGGATGGAAGGCACATTTGCTTTAAGAGGGAGCAGATCAGCTATTGGGTTGCCAGAGATTTTCACCTAAAAGTTCAGGTAGTGACAAGGCTAGGTAAGGTGCACAGGTGCAGCTATAAGAAAGAAAAAAAAAGTCATTTTCTGATTGTATCCCTCCTATTCTGCTCATGAAACTTGCCAGGAACAGAAGGAAAGAGGAAGGGAGAAAAAGTGTTTCAGGAGAGATATCAAAACAAACACACCAATATAAACACGCAAAATTCTTGGCAGTTTTGTCCCTGCCTTGGAGAAAGCCAACCAAAAGTCACGTCTTTTTCACATTAGCTGCTGAGAGCCTTGAGCTGACCTATTTTTCACTTTGTATCTGATAATCACCATCTCGTAGAGGTTGTCTGTATATGTGTTCAGTCATGTCTGATTCTTTGCGACCCCATGGACTGTGCATGGAATTTTCCACACAAGAACACAGGAATGGGTTGCCATTTCCTTCTCCAAGTAGTAGAGGTTGGCTCCATTGTAAATGTGTGTGTGCACAGGGGAATCAGCTGCCCAGGGAAAAGGAGTATCCAAGCTTATGGGTAGTTATAGTTCCGTCTCTGTTTAAATGAATTAAGTGCTCTTCAGCTTTAGAGTCTGGTCACTTGCAGAGGTGTTTGGTGTGAGTACACCCAGTCGCTTCTGGGTTTCCTGATGAGATGAGCGTGCCCTTATGGAAGAGAATAAGCATGGACCACTTGGGCTAAAATTCAGAACTCTGTTGTTTCATTCCAACAGGGATCTTTCTGAGTGTCAATGAGTCCATTTCTTAGATTGCTCATCCTTTAAAAATCATCTAAAATTCTTTCACAATCTGATGCTTTTTTCCCCTAAATCATAGCCATTTTTATCTAATATTTATTTATTTGTTAAACTTTTACTGGAGAAGAGTTGATTTAAGATGTTGTGTTAGTTATTTGCCATGTGCTTTGCTTGTTACCCTTCATTTGAGCATTTTAAAAATCCTCTAAATTAGATGTTGGTGTCTCTATTTTGTAGATAAGGCCAACACTGGAAAGGGTCATGTAACTTTTTAAGAGCTCATTGAGTAAAGGATGGAGCCCGCAGGCAACCCCAAGTCCACCTCGCCTTGTTGCCTCCCCACCCCGGACTGTCTCTTTGGCAAGACAGGTAAGAAAATATTCTGAACTATGAACATTCTCTTGCCTTAACTCTAGGCTATAAGAAACCTTAACTCTAAGAAACTTATATCCATTTAGTCCTAAGGAGTGGTCGCCCACCCTGCCTGAACCAGCTCAGCAACCTGTGAAGAGCTGTTGAAGCATTTGAGTGGAAAGCTGTGAGAGCCCGAACCCAGGTCAATTCCAACAAACCATTTTCACCATTCAATGGAGAGCAGTTCCTAGACTCAGCTGAGGCTGGGGAGCTGCCCTGTACAAACCAATTCCATCAGGCATTACAGATGCCCAAGACACCTTGTCCCAGTCTACCTGAACATGGAGCTTTCTAAAAGAGAGCCAATTTGCCCATTTCACAAGCAGGGATAATATTCCAAGAGTTCTTACCATATCAAAAATAATCTGGACTCAAGTTTCCAAGAAAACTAACATCACATAAATTTCATAGGCTATAATTACACGTGATGGAATCCCCTGTCCTGAGAAATTCCTGGGGTTAACATGAAGCCACCTACATATTCCCAAATCTAGTTAGTTGTCCTAACATTTAAGGTTTCTCCTTAAAGCCCAAATACCTATGAGTCATATTGATTGTTGACTTCAACTCCTTTCCAATTGATTTAAGCTGAGTAATTAACATAGTTTTTGGCAAACAATGTTTTCTATAAGCACAAAAAGGCTTCTACAGAAATGTGTGTGTGAGGTCCCACAAGAAAAAGAAAAGAAAAAGGTAGGACTGCTTTCCAATTCACAGATTTTAGAGATAGGAAAGCTGTTTTGTTAGTGACTCCTTAATAAGATATTCATGTTGGGGCTGGAATAAACTTAATCTCCAGTGCCCTTCAGAAAAAAGATCAAAGATGGAGTATAATATTCCTGTGGGGTAATGTTTTTATAATTCAGAGTCATGGAAACATAAATCTATGTATCTAATGCCCATTTATTTGTAATTTATCACCCACTAAGCTGACTGTGGCTCAGATCATGAACTCTTTATTGCCAAATTCACACTTAAATTGAAGAAGGTGGGGAAAACCACTAGACCACTCAGGTATGACATAAATCAAATCCCTTATGATTATACAGTGGAAGTGACAAATAGATTTAAGGGACGATCTGATAGACAGAGTGCCTGATGAACTACAGAGAGAGATTGTTGACATTGTACAGGAGACAGAGATCAAGACCATCCCCAAATAAAAGAAACGCAAAAAGCAAAATGGCTGTCTGGGGAGACCATACAAATAGCTATGAAAAGAAGAGAAGTGAAAAGCAAAGGAGAAAAGGAAAGATATACCCATTTGAATGCAGAGTTCCAAAGAATAGCAAGGAGAGATAAGATAGCATTCCCCAGTGATCAATGCAAAGAAATAGAGGAAAACAATAGAATGGGAAAGACTAGAGATCTCTTTGAGAAAATTAGGGCTTCCCTGGTAGCTCAGATGGTAAAGCGTCTGCCTACAATGCAGGAGACCCGGGTTTGATCCCTGGGTTGGGAAGATCCCCTGGAGAAGGAAATGGCAACCCTCTCCAGTATTCCTGCCTGGAGAATCTCATGGATGGGAGCCTGGTGGGCTACAGTCCATGGAGTCGCAAAGAGTCGGACACGACTGAGCGACTTCACTTCACTTCAAGAAAATTAGAGATACCAAGGGAACATTTCATGCAAAGATGGGCANAACGCCTTTAAAAGAGGGAAATTTTGCTGAAATTTTTGGTTTAGTGGAAAATCTTAACTAAGTTGGGTTTAAAAATCAGTTGTATCAGACTGAGAGGAGGTTAGATAATTTTTAAGGTCAAACTTGAAGCTATAAGGAAGATAATACAGACTTTATTCTCAAGAACAGCTGTCGGAATGTATTTAGCCCATTAACAAACAGCTAAAGAAGGATCTTTTGTTTCTTCTCCTGTTGCTCTTGCTCTTTGAATCCTTACATGATTTCTCTGCCCACACTTCCTCTAAGCTATTTTCTCCCCAAAGATGGTTTTACGTGGTGGTTTGCCTCCTACATCCCTCCCCACCCCCTCCCCAAGGCTTTAGTCTTTTTAAAAGAATAGGAAAAGAGTTAACCCTATGATCTTAATGAAATTATTTAGGCTACTGAAGTTCTCTCAATTCATGTTGTAGTTGTTTTACATTACATTACATTTTACATTACGTTACCTTTTTTAATGACTTGTGTTATGTTGGCATTTATGTCTTTTATTTTATGGGAAGATTTCTGATTGAAGTCCAGTGGTCTAGATTTCAAGTATCTAGGCAACGACTCTTGTTATATAATGGATATTTAAAGCATTACATCAGAAAAAGTCCAAACCAAACCAAACAAAGTTGCAGGTAGGTGGGGTCATGAGATATGTGCCTTGAATCCAAGAACTGCAAAACTTTGTTCCTGACAATATTGGAGAGCTGGGAAAGCTTCATTCTCTCCGTGAATTTTAAAGAGTGAACAAGCTTAACTCATCGAACAAAACACTGAAATGTTTCTAATTCCCTTACTCTCAATGAAGGTAGACCAGAGAATGCGGAGAGAATTTTACCTTAGGGAAATGTACTGCTGTGCATTTTCAGTAACTGTATAGTCCATTTCTGCCTCTATGCTTGGAAATTAACAGCATGTTAACAGGACTATTGCCTACACTGTGGCACTGTCTGCTTAGGATTAGGCCATTAAATATTGATGAACATAATTGTTCCTGCACTTGAACATCAGAAAGATGGAACTAAGAGTAGTTTAACTGGCATTTGCCTTTCTGCTTGGTAAATAGAGGGCTGGATTTCAAAGTAGAAAATAGGCATTACCATGTACTCAGTTCCATTGCCAAAGCATCATTGACCAGAAACTGTGGCTTGTAAAAATGTTATAGTAAAAGTTAAATGATACAATTTAGTTAAGCTTTGCTGGAATTTACTGAAATAGAATGTGGCAGAGCTGTGCCTTCAAAAGATGCAGGCAGGATTTCTTGTCACTTATCTAATTATTTTTAAATTTTATAGTGAGAGAAGGTGATGGCACCCCATTCCGGTACTCTTGCCTGAAAAATCCCATGGATGGAGGAGCCTGGTGGGCTGCAGTCCGTGGGGTCGCGAAGAGTCGGACACGACTGAGCAACTTCACTCACTTTTCACTTTCATGCATTGGAGAAGGAAATGGCAACCCACTCCAGTGTTCTTACCTGGAGAATCCCAGGGACGGAGGAGCCTAGTGGGCTGCCGTCTATGGGGTCGCACAGAGTCAGACACGACTGAAGNGCAGAGCACGGGCTTAGTTGCTGCGCAGCATGCAGGCTCTTCCCAGACCAGGAATAAAACCCACGTCCCCTGAATTTGCAGATATGTTCTTCACCAGTGGACCAACAGGGAAGTCCTCAAGTATTTTTTAAACAAAATAATTAATACATACTCATATGTTCTCTTTGCAAATTATTTCACATGTCAGTGAAGCTATAAGCTTCTTAAAGGACAAAAAAAAAAAGGAAAAGCATCAAACTCTGCAGAAAGTTCCAGCTTTCTCTCTGACTTTCCATGTGATTCTAAACAGATCACTTCTCTTCTTGGTTATGTCACTTCTTTTTATTTATAAAAAGGTGATTTGGTCTCTACATCCTCAAATAACTTTAATATTCAATAGTTTTATGATGAACTATATCATACTTTTCATTTATCCCCACTTCTCCTTATCCATGGCACACTGCATGGGTTGCCCGTCTGTAACTACCGTGAAAGTAGTCATACTGTTTAGCACTTCTTTATTTCCAGTGCCTAATCCTGTGTGACACACAGCAAGAGCTCAGAAGCTATTGCATCAGGTGAATGAATGCAAGCTTTGTAAACGAACTGACATTTGTGAAGCACATAGAATATTCCAGACCTAAATGTGCACGGTCAATACAGTCTTCGCAACACAAGCAAAGAAGACACAGTGATTCCAATTTAACTCAGAAGGACAAGGAGGCTCAGAGAGAATCAGCGATTTGTTCACGGTGCCACTCTTGCTGATCTGGCTCCCAGGTACATAAGCACTTTCTTTATGCCACGAAACCGCGTCACTGTGTTTCATGCTACTGGGGCTTATTTATGCTTATCTGATCAGAATGGCAACAGTACTCAGCCCTAATTTGAGGAACAAAGGGTTAGAAGAGAGGCTGGGTTTCCCACCAAACACTCCCCAGGCAAGCCAGGATGAAGTTGCAAAGGGAGCTGGGAAATAGCAGGCGAGCTGAGATGACGGTTCTTTAGGGTTGTGATCAGGAAAGCCTGAGGCTTGACTAGAGCTGCCAGGCTTGCAGATTAAGCTTCTTTCTTTCTTTCTTCAAAAGCAAGAATGTTGAGACTCCAAACTTGTTTTCTTTTAAATGCTATAAGCCTTTCAGGAAACGGCTTTCTCTGGGAACCTGCTCATTACAGAAAGCTCCTTGAAGAAGTGCCAAGATGTAGTTAGCAGGGAGGGAGCAGGGAGGGGAAATGTTGGGCTGATTCAGTGGAGCCATTTGATGGTGAAAGTGCCTTTATCAAGGGAGCAGAGAGAATAGCCCGGCGCCTTCTCACCCATGCAGAGCACACAGACTCCTGGGAAACTCACATTTGGGTGAAATGTGGCTGGAAACAGATTCCTGAAACTGATGAGGATGTTGCACTTAATGATTACAGCAATAGCTCCTACATACTGAGGACTCCAGGCGTGGGGCTGAGAGCTTTCTATTGTATTTAGCCTCACAGGACTTTATGGATGGAATTAATCACCTCTATAAAGGAAAAAATTGAGTCTTAGAGAAGATTAAAGACTAGCAAATATCACACAGGTAACACATGGCCAAGGCGTTACTTGAACCCAGTCTGACAACAGAATCCACATTATACTCTTATCTTTCAGTATCTCAGTAAAGAGAACACCGACTCAATGGACATGAGTTTGAGCAAGTTGTTCAGGAGTTGGTGATGGACAGGGAAGCCTGAAGTGCTGCATTTCATGGAGTGGCAAAGACTTGGACATGACTGAGTGACTGAACTGAACTAAGATCTGCAAGGCTAGTTAAAACAAGATATACAGGATGTAGAAAGTGCAGGAACATTTTTCACGAGTTAGGATTTCATATGTGATGATCATGAGGCCACTTCCTTTGGTAAAAATGAAGAACTTGGAGCCTTTGGTTATATAACTATCACCATTAGAGTTTATAGAACACCAACAAGGAAGATGGCACTTATTCCTCAGTATTATCTGTGCATCTAGAAGACAGGGCTTGAAATCTTCATCCTTAGAACCATCTCTTGAAAAATTCCTTAAAAAAAAACAGAAATTGGGAGGACATGGGGCCATTCACGGAACAGTGAAGAGCTTGGGCTTTTGAATTAGACAATTTTAAGCTGTACACCCTGACTATGGCACATATTAGCCCTCTGGCTGTGGGCAAGTGGCTTAACATTTTAGAATCTTGATTTCTTCATCTGTAAAATGGGTCTAAGAAGTATTTACCTTATAAGGCTACATATTTAAAAAGTGGCTAAACAGAGTAATCATTGCAAAGTGATTACTGTGATTACTGGTGTGTTTCATGGTTGTTGATATTTTTCTCATTATTGTTGTTATTTTGGCTATAAACATGCATTGATTTATCATATTAAGTTATAACTAATGACTTAATTTTGAGCTATAACAATAATCAAAACAATGACCCATAATATCTACTGGGTGAGTACTACGGGGCAAGGGTTTCCCTAGCGTCTCAGTAGTAAAGAATCTTCCCGCGATGGAGGAGATGAAGAAAGCACAGGCTTGATCTCTGGGGTGGGAAGATCCTCTAGAGGAAGAAATGGGAATCCCCTCCAGTGTTGTTGGTCATAGAAAATCCCATGGACCAAGGAGCCTGGCAGGATACAATCCATAGGGTCACAAAGAGTCAGACGCAACTGAAGTTGATGACTGAGCACAGACACCCTATGTGACGGGCATTCTTCTCGGTTCTTTCACATGTCTTGCATTGTGTTATCGCCACATCAACCCTGTTTGATAGCAAACAAAATGTTATTCACTTAGGAGGTAAAGAAATTGAAGAAGAGAGAAGTTAAGCAATGTCTTCCAAAATCAGAAAGCTAGTGAAAATGTTAGCTTGGAAGAGCTGGGAATCAAACATCCGAAATCTGACTCAGGTAAATTTCCATGGGCACTTACAATGGGAATTGTCTACATCAGAAATTTGCAAATGTGGTTCTGCAGAACCCTGGACACTGCAAATGCAGTGAGGAGTCCTCTCAGAGAAATGGGCTGCAGAGTTGTCATATTTCAGCAGAGTTGCTCTTACTCATTTCACATGTAGAATTTTCATTAAAAATCTCATTTAAATAAATGTTTCTGTCACTGCCAAGCATTAAATCACTTGGCCTGGAAAGAGGATGCTTCAGGGCTAGGAGTTCTTGGGCTCTTGGCGTGACTGAGACAGCATCAGGATCCCAGAGTGATGGAGAATGGCCACGCCTCATAAAATGCTGGCTTTCACATGATTTATACATGGCTGGCCCTGTTCCTTTTGGTGCACATGACTGAGTCTTCTCAATTGGGAAAGCGTATAGGATAACTCGAGTATGGCAGTTTCCACGCCCTCAACTGGTCACATAAGAGTGTGAGAATTTCAGCACTCTTGTCATGAACAGCAGCCCTGCAACTAAGTTACTGGAGGCTAATGTCTAACCAAGGGAAAGACAATTTGGACTCCAGAGATGCTTGGTTGTCAGGCTTTGCTGATGTATCCAGCTGATATGAGTTAGAGTGAATCGTCATTATAATTCTAAATATTTTTATTCGCTTATTCTTTTAAGCACAGATAATTTAAAAGTACTTTCAGATGATTTTGTACTTGAAATTTCCCTCCAAAACAACCACTGTTGTAAAAGGAGGATAAGGATGACTCCTGAGGCAGGAATGGCCTTAAACGGATGTAAGCATAACCCTAAAGTAATCATCTCAAAATTTCTTTGCTGTCTCATATTAGATCTTAAAATGTCAAAATGACCACCATACATATGTGACTGAGATCCAGAGCTTAAGCCCATTCTTTCTTCCTTTTATAGCTAGTAGTTTCCAAGTAGGGTTTAAAGATTATTGACTTTATTCTATTTGTATTGCATGGTGATTTGTGTGTGTGTGTTTGCTCTTTCAATTTTTATTCATTTTATCAGTATGTGTTACATGAGCAAAAAACCAGACAACTAGGAAGCCTCCCAAAGAGTCATGCCATTTCCAACTTATTACTCTTTTTCAAGTAGTTTTGTCAACAAAGCTTTTCCATTGGTATCCCACATGTGAGTGAATTAATGAAAATTAATTTCACTCCATGTGACATTGTCCCCTGAGCGTCCTTAGTAAATTCAGGACTCGGTGCTTCTTCAAGGGATGGAGAAGTAATCAAAAGACTAATCAACGCTAATCAAAACACCCTTTGATTAGTGTATTTGGAGAAGGAAGAATTGAATTCCTTTCTCCAAGGGCCCTGGAGACAAGGGATAGTCTGCCTTGATGATTTGCCCTATGTGGGGGCCCAAGAGGAGGCAGGGGCCTGAGGTCTTCTCTAAATTGGCATAGCCCACCCCAAACACAGACTCTCCCATATCATAGAACAAAGGGCCTTCGGTGCTGACCATTTTCTCAATAAATGGATGAATCATTATTCTATAAATTTAGCTCCTTCCACTGTGCATATTTTCTCCATAAGTGACTCATCTCATCAGTAGATAAGCAACATGCAAAGGATTGTGGAAGAGTTGAAATAAAGTTTCCAAGTCAAAGAGACTATAAGAAGCTCAAAAAATTATCTGAATTTGTTTGCAATTAGCTCTTAGCAAGAAGCCACCCTCAGCAGGAAACCCCTTATGTCTTGTCAATTTAGTGAAGGGTAGTTTAACTACCCTTAAATCAAGCACGTGCCACACTCTGCTCAAGTCTGGCCCAAGTACAGTTTTCCAATCTTTGATCACATAAAACCTTGCCTAACTTGTTGGTTCTTTGCAAAGATAAAAAAGAAGGAATGAATAATAATTAATTAACAGATAACCAGACCTCTCTCCTAGCTTCCCCTTTAATAATCTCATGAACAAACTTGTGAAAAGGTAGCATCTAAAGAAAGAATACAAGAAGTCAACAAGACTATGTGGGGCCCTAAATAGGAAACCTTAAAAAAGGGCTAGCTTTGCGGTGGGAAACTAAGATGGCACCTACAGGAAGGAGTGGGGGCGTAGTCTGTTGTTAAAGTTTTTGATTGGCTTTCCTAATTTCCGTGCTTGTGGGCAGCGTGTGATCACTATAAACTTCTGTTACGATGAAGGCACATGACGATTTGACCTTTAACGCGATTGGTGCAACTGAAGGCTGACCTACGGAACCCCTGTCCAGTCTGATGGTCTCTCGGTGGCTGGGGGGCTGGGTTGGTGGACAGCAGGCTCACCTCTCCTCGGGATCCCTCAGCTTTGCTGAGGGAAGTTCCACTGCCTCTCTCTTTCTGCAGAGCGCCCCCCACAGACTGCATGCACTGGGAGATGGCAGTGACTCTGGTTCCCCATCTCAGCGATGAACTGAGATCACTTTTTCAATTTTAAAAAATAGAGTTTCTATAAAGTAAATTAAAAAGTAAAATGAAGTTGCTTAGTTGTGTCCGTTTGCGACCCCATGAACTATAGCCTACCACGCTCCTCCATCCATGGGATTTTCCAGGCAAGAGTACTGGAGTGGGTTGCCATATATGATCCCTCAATCCCACTCCTGGGCATAAGTTCAGATAAAACTATAATTAAAAAAGATACATGCACCCCCATGTTTATAGCAGCTCTATTTACAGTAGCCAACACATGGAAACAATCTGAACGTTCATTGACAGAGGAATGGATAAACAAAGGTATCTGTCTTTCAGGTGAACATTTGGAAAGAAATTCTGCATGTGTCTCAGAGGCCCTGATAAAATGGACTCCTACGCTTCATGATGGATCTTCACATCAGCTTTGCTCCATTACCTGTCTCCCTCCCCTAGATAGCAGTCCCACCTTTAAAACTGAAAGTCCTGCATCCCAGGAACTCCTTCAGTTTCTCAGGAACACCCTGGACAAAACAGGACAATAGGCTATCCCATAATTCCCTTCCAAATATTTTCATCCAAGTCTTTGACCTTGGCTATAGTTTGGGGGAATTATTAATTAGACTATATAAGTGATACTGGAGATAAAGTCCTGTCATTAAGACACTGGAACTTGAATCAACTGAAATTTTGTTCATTTTACTCAGTCCCATCTGACTCTTTGGAACCCCATGGACTGCAGCATGCCAGGCTTCCCCGTCCTTCACCATCTCCTGGAGCTTGCTCAAAGTCATGTCCATTGAGTCAGTGATGCCATCCAACCGTCTCATCCTCTGTCATCCCCTTCTCCTTTTGCCTTCTGTCTTTCCCAGCATCAGGGTCTTTTCTACTGAGTTATCTCTTTGCAACAAATGGTCAAAGTATTGGAGCTTCAGCCTCAGCATCAGTTGCTCCAATGAATATTCAGGTTGATTTCCTTTAGGGTGGACTGGTTTGATCTCCTAGAAGTCCAAGGTACTCTCAAGAGTTTTCTCCAACACCACAGTTTAAAAGCATCAGTTCTTCAGTGCTCAGCCTTCTTTATGGTCCAACTTTCACATTCATACATTACTACTGGAAAAACCATAGCTTTGAATATATGGACCTTTGTTGGCAAAGTAATATGTCTGCTTTTTAATATGCTGTCTAGGTTTGTCAGCTTTTTCCAAGGAGCAAGTGTCTTTTAAATTCATGGCTTCAGTCACCATCTTCAGTGATTTTGGAGTCCAAGGAAATAAAGTCTGACACTGTTTCCATTGTTTCCCCATCTATTTGCCATGAAGTGATGAGACTGGATGCCATGATCTTCGTTTTTTGAATGCTTAGTTTTAAGCCAGCTTTTTCACTTTCATCAAGAGGCTCTTCAGTTTCTCTTCACTTTCTGCCATAAGGGTGGTGTCATCTACATATCTGAGGTTATTGATATTTCTCCCAGCAATCTTGATTCCAGCTTGTGCTTCATCCAGACTGGCATTTTGCGTGATGTACTCTGCATATAAGTTAAATAAGCAGGGTGACAATATACAGCCTTGACATAACTCCTTTCCCAATTGGGAACCAGTCTATTGTTCCATGTCCAGTAGACATCTGATATCTGTGTCACTGTAGGCAAGTTCCCTTGATTTTCTAAACCTTAATTTCCTTATCTGGAAATATAGCTATCCATTCATCCCTTTTCTACATTATTAGTTGAGCACATGGCTGCCCAGGACAAATACCACATCTTCTAGTATCTTCTGCAGCTAGGTGTAGCCACAGGACTAACTTTGAATCAAAAGAATACAAACAGAAATATTGAGAGGTAGCTTCTGGAAAGCTTTCTCAGAACACTTCCAGCATATTTCCATGACCTTATTTATTTTTCCAGTGCTTCCTCTTTGCTACTGGCAAGAAGGTGGACAAAAATAACTGGAGCTAGACTAGTCTGATTCGGGCTGTGACATGGCCTGGGACAGAGAGATGGGGAGACAACGAAGCAGAAGAAGCTCAGTATCTGAGGCTTTCCTAGATCAGATCCATCGTTACATCCTTGAACTCCAGACTGTACAGGAGAGAAAACCAGATTTGTATCTTGTTTATGTCACTGTTATCCAGGGTTGGGGACATGCACATGTTATTCTCAGCCAAATGTATCCTAACTGAAAGGCTAATTCTTTCCTTTTTTTGTGAGGATTAAAAGATGTTTAATGCATAAACCATTTAGTGTGATGCATAGTACATAGAGATGACTCATTAGAAAATACCCGGATGCTGGGAAAGATTGAAGGCAGGAGCAGGGGATGACAGAGGATGAGCTGGTTGGATGGCATCACTGACTCAGTGGGCATGAGTTTGAGCAAGCTCCAGGAGATGGTGAAGGACAGGGAAGCCTGGCATGCTGCAGTCCATGGGGTCGAAAAGAGCTGGACACGACTGAGCGACCGAACAACAACATAGCACAGCGTTGGCATTCATTCCTGACTATTGTCAATTACGATGGTGAGAGCGATTGGGTGGGCAGTGAAACACGTCGAAAATTCTCAACTGGAAGCAGTTTTTCATTGTCTTCCCAAATTTGCCCCCAGACACTCTTTCCAGTCTGAACTATCCAGGTGGCACTAGTGGTGAAGAATCCACATAACAATACAGAAGGCCAGAGAGGTGCAGTTTCGATCCCTGGGTCGAGAAGATCCCTTGGAGGAAGACATGGTAACCCACTCCAGTGTTCTTGCTTGGAGAATCCCAAGACAAAGCAGCCTGGTGGGCTACAATCCATAGCATCTCAAAGAGTCAGACAAAACTAAAGTGACTTAGCACGATTGTACACTCTTTCCAGCCTAGTCTGATACACCAGACCACTCACATCTCATCATTCACCAAATACACACCAAACACCTATTCTCCCAGATCTTTGCAATTCTCTTTTCTCTGCCCAGATGACCCTTTCTCAACTATTCCTGGAGACTGATTCAGCTTTCAGGACTCTGTCAACCTCACTTCCCCAGCTCCCCTAGAAGGACAGAAGACTTCCATCTCTGCTCCCACAACACACTGCACACCACATACCCTGAATCCCCACTAGCTGTGAGCATTTCTCTGCCTGGAAGCATTCACCTTCAACATATCACAGCCTTCCTCTGGTCCTGGACATCACTCCAACTTCTGTCCATTGTCTCTGTTTCATTGGCATTCAAGTCCTCAGTATGATATGCATCTTGCAATGGTACATTTGACTCATGAGTCTACACTTGACTCTTCCTGGAAAACAGATGTGCCATGCTCACATTCTGCTGTTTCTCTGAAAAAGAAAAGTGTGACCTCCAAAACCTAATGAGTGATACAGTGAGATGTTTGGAAAGAACCACAGTTCCAGAAATGTCACTGTGTTCAAATGATTTGCCTTTGGAATGAAACATAATGGATGAGGATAAGTGGCTCTGAACTATTTTTTACTCACAACCTGACCGACACCACAAGTGTAGTGTTTTTTCCAATATAATTTCTCTCTTCAACACCTGCTGGGTGTCCTACAATTCAATTCAACTCTGGCACTATCTTCCTAGAGTTAGCATCAGATCCCATAACTTTAGGACTCGGGGCCACAGGGCTCCATTAGATACTGGCTGCAAGTCCCAGGCTGTCACCAGTACTCAGACCAGCCAATTATACAGGGGTTCCCACAGCCAACCCCTCCTCCCCAGGTTTGGTAATTCGCTAAAACAGTCACAGAACTCAGGAAAGCACTTTACTTACTATTTCTGGGTTACCACAAAGGATACAACTCGGGAACAGCCAAAGGGAAAAGTTGGGCACAAACGAGGGATGGAGATCGTGGTCAAGGAATTTCCATGCCCTCCCCAGGGGCACAACCCCCACCCCTCAGCTCCGTGATGTGCTCATCAACCCCAAAACTATTGAGGTTTTTATGGAGGTTTTATGATACAGGAATGATTGACAAAATTGTTGGCCATTAGCAATTAATGCAAATCACCTCTCCTCTCCCTAGAGGGAGGGAGTGGGGCTGAAAGTTCCAAGCCACTAAATCCTGCTATGGTCTTTCTGGAGACCAGCCCCCATACTGAAGATATCTGCTGTTGCTGCTGTTACTGCTAGGTTGCTTCAGTCATGTCCAACTCTATGTGACTCCACAGATGGCAGCCCACCAGGCTCCCTCGTCCCTGGGATTCTCCAGGCAAGAATGCTGGAGTGGGTTGTCATTTCCTTCTCCAATGCATGAAAGTGAAAAGTTAAAGTGGAGTCACTCAGTCATGTCTGACTCTTTGCGACCCCATGGACTGCAGCCTACCAGGCTCCTCCATCCATGGGATTTCCCAAAACAAGAGTACTGGAGTGGGGTGCCATTAGGGGTCCCCAGATACCAGTCATCTCATTAGCAAAGAACACTCTTATCGCTCCAGAAATTCCGATGGCTTTTAGGAGCTGTGTGCCAGAGACCAGGGACAGAAACCAGATATACATTTACTGTTTACAGTGGCTTCCTACTCCGTCTTGCTTAACTGGTATAAACTACTTCAGAACAGAGAAGACTGCCTAAGGACAAACAGGTAGTACAATTCTGAGCCAAATTTAGAGTCAGTGCTTTCTGATGCCGATGACACTACCGCATCACAAGTCTGCCTGCAAGGCAGCTCACATCACCATCACATAACAATAACAATGACAAAAGTGACAACCAGGGCTAATATTTATTGTCCAAGCTTTAGATGCCAGAAAAGATGTGAAGTCCTTCATAATTATTTCATTTTGTTCTCACTTTATATAAACATATATGACTTGAACTTTTTCTGTCACCATTTTATAGATAAAGAAACAGATCTGCAACTTCAATTGACTTTCCTAAAGTCACAAAATGAGTTGGTAGTAAAGTCAGAACTTGAGAACAGATTCATCAGGCAGCAAAGCAAAAGTCTTACCACATTGCCAGAATGCATTTTCCTGGACGCGACATCCAGCTCATAGGTAACCTTCATTTTCCACCTCCTCCAGGGAGAGTTAACCTGTGCATCCACAGCACTGGAGATGCCCTGCTTTTGGACCACTCACAATGCTGTGTTAGATCTCTTAGTGTCAAAGTCTCTCTTGTCGACTTGTCTGAGCGCCTATTTAATCACATGCTGCATTATTTATCTTTGCAAGTTCAGATCCTGGTGGAAAGGCTCATACACAATAGTCAATCATTCAGTTTAACAAACAATAGTGAATACGTAAGAAATACTTTATGGGTTGGAATGAGTTTTGGTCTCTCCACCTGTATAATGGAGATAATGTCTCTCCTGGAAATAGAGACAATTCTCATTCTCTGATGCCAGGAAATGCTCAAGACTTCATGAGCCAATACATGTGTGCAGTTGGCAAGAGACAACTTGGGAAAATGCTACCCTCCTATTACAAGACACTATTGAAAGGGAACCAAAAAAGAAAATTCCTACTGCCCTAACATGATCCAGCTGCCAGAGACAAGTTGTCATTACACCAGTGGAAAGTTATTGCCTCTAGACTCGAAACTAGCAAATTGGCCTGAAGTCAGGAGACGCAATCTCTGTTGCATATCACATAAACTCGAGTCACACTATGCAAACGCATGCTATCCCTGCCTGGGGGAACTGTCATTGTATCTCACCGCCAGGTATGCGATCAGCGTCTGGTGGGCAGATTGCCAAGCCAGCCATCTGTGTTGTGCTGGGTTGCCATGGCACCGGCAGGGAGCTATGTATGTGGCGTCTTGCTTTCACCAGAGCCACGAAGGCCGGGCGTGATGACAAAGGCTGTTCGACATGCTGGAGCTCCAAGGAAATGTACATATTTGGTTTAATTCATGAAACATCTACTGAAGACCTGCTCAGAAGACTTAGATTTGTGTCGAGGCTCTGCTGTTGTGAGACCCCTGATTGGACACGTATTTCTCTAAGCAAGTAAAGTCCTCACATGTAAATAAGGACCCAAAGCTCAGTGTTTCACAAACAGGGTGTGTGTACCACTGGTGGTATGTGGAACGTTTACAGGCACTACAAGGACAAACTTGCAAACATTTCAGCAGCTGTGAATTATTGTAATGTGTGCTAGAAAATAATCATCATAGCANGATACAGGAATGATTGACAAAATTGTTGGCCATTAGCAATTAATGCAAATCACCTCTCCTCTCCCTAGAGGGAGGGAGTGGGGCTGAAAGTTCCAAGCCACTAAATCCTGCTATGGTCTTTCTGGAGACCAGCCCCCATACTGAAGATATCTGCTGTTGCTGCTGTTACTGCTAGGTTGCTTCAGTCATGTCCAACTCTATGTGACTCCACAGATGGCAGCCCACCAGGCTCCCTCGTCCCTGGGATTCTCCAGGCAAGAATGCTGGAGTGGGTTGTCATTTCCTTCTCCAATGCATGAAAGTGAAAAGTTAAAGTGGAGTCACTCAGTCATGTCTGACTCTTTGCGACCCCATGGACTGCAGCCTACCAGGCTCCTCCATCCATGGGATTTCCCAAAACAAGAGTACTGGAGTGGGGTGCCATTAGGGGTCCCCAGATACCAGTCATCTCATTAGCAAAGAACACTCTTATCGCTCCAGAAATTCCGATGGCTTTTAGGAGCTGTGTGCCAGAGACCAGGGACAGAAACCAGATATACATTTACTGTTTACAGTGGCTTCCTACTCCGTCTTGCTTAACTGGTATAAACTACTTCAGAACAGAGAAGACTGCCTAAGGACAAACAGGTAGTACAATTCTGAGCCAAATTTAGAGTCAGTGCTTTCTGATGCCGATGACACTACCGCATCACAAGTCTGCCTGCAAGGCAGCTCACATCACCATCACATAACAATAACAATGACAAAAGTGACAACCAGGGCTAATATTTATTGTCCAAGCTTTAGATGCCAGAAAAGATGTGAAGTCCTTCATAATTATTTCATTTTGTTCTCACTTTATATAAACATATATGACTTGAACTTTTTCTGTCACCATTTTATAGATAAAGAAACAGATCTGCAACTTCAATTGACTTTCCTAAAGTCACAAAATGAGTTGGTAGTAAAGTCAGAACTTGAGAACAGATTCATCAGGCAGCAAAGCAAAAGTCTCACCACATTGCCAGAATGCATATTCCTGGACGCGACATCCAGCTCATAGGTAACCTTCATTTTCCACCTCCTCCAGGGAGAGTTAACCTGTGCATCCACAGCACTGGAGATGCCCTGCTTTTGGACCACTCACAATGCTGTGTTAGATCTCTTAGTGTCAAGGTCTCTCTTGTCGACTTGTCTGAGCGCCTATTTAATCACATGCTGCATTATTTATCTTTGCAAGTTCAGATCCTGGTGGAAAGGCTCATACACAATAGTCAATCATTCAGTTTAACAAACAATAGTGAATACGTAAGAAATACTTTATGGGTTGGAATGAGTTTTGGTCTCTCCACCTGTATAATGGAGATAATGTCTCTCCTGGAAATAGAGACAATTCTCATTCTCTGATGCCAGGAAATGCTCAAGACTTCATGAGCCAATACATGTGTGCAGTTGGCAAGAGACAACTTGGGAAAATGCTACCCTCCTATTACAAGACACTATTGAAAGGGAACCAAAAAAGAAAATTCCTACTGCCCTAACATGATCCAGCTGCCAGAGACAAGTTGTCATTACACCAGTGGAAAGTTATTGCCTCTAGACTCGAAACTAGCAAATTGGCCTGAAGTCAGGAGACGCAATCTCTGTTGCATATCACATAAACTCGAGTCACACTATGCAAACGCATGCTATCCCTGCCTGGGGGAACTGTCATTGTATCTCACCGCCAGGTATGCGATCAGCGTCTGGTGGGCAGATTGCCAAGCCAGCCATCTGTGTTGTGCTGGGTTGCCATGGCACCGGCAGGGAGCTATGTATGTGGCGTCTTGCTTTCACCAGAGCCACGAAGGCCGGGCGTGATGACAAAGGCTGTTCGACATGCTGGAGCTCCAAGGAAATGTACATATTTGGTTTAATTCATGAAACATCTACTGAAGACCTGCTCAGAAGACTTAGATTTGTGTCGAGGCTCTGCTGTTGTGAGACCCCTGATTGGACACGTATTTCTCTAAGCAAGTAAAGTCCTCACATGTAAATAAGGACCCAAAGCTCAGTGTTTCACAAACAGGGTGTGTGTACCACTGGTGGTATGTGGAACGTTTACAGGCACTACAAGGACAAACTTGCAAACATTTCAGCAGCTGTGAATTATTGTAATGTGTGCTAGAAAATAATCATCATAGCAAATGCTTAACATCACATAAGTAACTGATTAAAAAGTTCAAAGTAAGTAGTTCAGTTTTTTAATTACATTAGAAATTATGAATATAGGTAGAGTATGTGGATGAGTATATTCATAGAAATTACGAATATAGAGAGTACGTGGATGTGAAAGAAACTGGGAAGGTAGATCACAAACTGGTGTTAGATGATTTGGCTGAACAGGATCTGTCATTCTAGCTTTTGGTTCTACAATTCTATTGATAGTGGCTAACTGGGAAAATCAACTGGACAATACAGACAAATGTAGGTTTCTTTTGAAAATGATTCCATTTCTATATTCCAAGTCTATCAAAATAAACATTTTCTAATACCTTCATGTCATCAGACACCAGTCTAGGCATTGAGGATGTGAAGGTGAAGAGAGGTCCCTGGCAGTCTAACCAGAGACACACATGGGGAAATCAATATATTTAATTTAGTGTGATATTTATAACAGTGAGAAATAACTTAGGAGCCAGAGAGGGGGGAAAAAAAAAAAACCTCTTCCCAATAGAGAGGAATAGCCAAAGAACTCTTCACAGGGAGGTGAACGCTGTGTTAAACCTTGAAGCCTAACAGATATTATCCAGGCATATAAAAAGGATAAGACATTCCAAGCAGATGAAAAAGCATGAGAAAAAAATGCCGAATGGTAAACCTAAAAGGTAAATTGCATTTTCTTACTCTGTTTTTATGTGCAAACCAAAGTAGTCATATAACTATTCTAGGTACTTTATTGGAGAAGGAAATGGCCACCCACTCCAGTGTTCTTGCCTGGAGAATCCCAGGGACGGGGGAGCCTGGTGGGCTGCCGTCTATGGGGTCGCACAGAGTCGGACACGACTGAAGCGACTTAGTAGTAGTAGGTACTTTATAAGTAAGAGAACCAGGTGTTGAATGGAGTTACACACAATTCCAAACCCATGTTCTTTCCACTATATCTTATTATATATGGCCATTCACATCTGAATCCTCATCATTGTTTAGCTATTGTTGTTGTTCAGTTGCTAAGTTGGTCCGATTCTTTGGGACACCATGGACTGCAGCACTCCTGGAGTTTGCTCAAACTCATGTCTATTGAATCAGTGATGCCATCCAACCAGCTCATACTTTGTAACCCCGTCTCCTCCTGTCCTCAATCTTTCCCAGTGTCAGGGTCTCTTCTAATGAGTTGGAGCCTAAGAGAATAAAATCTGTCACTGTTTCCACGTTTTCCCCATCTAGTGTGATGAAGACACAGTGGAGAGACTGTAAGGCTAAGTGTGCTATGTTGGTGTTTTTGAGGGAGGGGGTTTGTTTTTAAGATGTGTGTTATTTATTTGGCTTCACTGAGCCTTAGCTGGGGCACAAGGCATCTTTAGCTGCAGCATGAGGGATCTAGATCCTTGACTAGGGATTGGCTCCAGGCTGCCTGCAGTGGGAGCACACAGTCTTAGCCACTGGACCACCAGGGAAGTTCCGTATTAGCTATTAATTCTTATTTATTCTCAATCCACCAAGTGTGAAATGCTAATCAGCACAAGAAGGAATAATGAGGTCAGTATCTTAAGGTCAGTATCCTGCATTGCAAGCAAATTTGGGGCTTCACATTTCTTTCCCTTAAAATANACCACAGCCTTGTCTAACTCAGTGAAACTAAGCCATGCCTGTGTGGGGCCACCCAAGGTGGGCGGGTCATGGTGGAGAGGTCTGACAGAATGTGGTCCACTGGAGAAGGGAATGGCAAACCACTTCAGTATTCTTGCCTTGAGAACCCCATGAACAGTATGAAAAGAGAGTGTCTTACTAGGTAACAATCCACGTGCCTATTCTTTTGAACTCATCTGTTTCTCTTAATGTTAAGTGAAAGAATTATAGGAACTGCCTGACCCAGGGGAAGTTTCAGGTCTTAACTTCATACAGTGTGTTTGTGCCTTTGATCTCAGGGTTTACAGAGCAGGGTGCAATTGCTGGAACCAATGTTTACTGGAGAGATGAACAGCAGGGAGAGAGACAGCCACTGGGGTGAAGTGAGATCCTAACGGAATTTTCCAAATGTTATATCTAAGGGAATTTCCCTGGGGAAGACATTAATAGAGATTCCTCCAAAGTTAGGGTTGCAAAACCTTGGGCCATACCACTCTTCCAGCTCCCTCTTGGGTGTCAAGATGCCTGATTATAGATGAGGGGCTCTCAGTTCAGTTCAGTTCAGTTGCTCAGTCATGTCTTGACTGTGACCCCATGGACTGCAACACGCCAGGCCTCCCTGTCCACCATCAACTCCTGGAGTTTACTCAAACTCATGTCCATTGAGTCGGTGGTGCCACCCAATCATCTCATCCTCTGTTGTCTCCTTCTCCTCCTGCCTTCAATCTTTCCCAGCATCAGGGTCTTTTCAAATGAGTCAGCTCTTCATATTATAGTTTAATTGCTAAGTCATGTCTGACTCTTTGTGACCCCATGGACTATAGCCTGCCAGGCTCCTCTGGCCATGGGATTTCCCAGGCAAGAATACTGGAATGGGTTGCCATTTCCTTCTCCAGGGGATCTTCCCAACGCAGGGATCAAACCCAGGTATCCTGCACTGGCGGGTGGATTCTCATCCACTGGGTCACCAGGGAAGTCTAGTTGTAGAGTATTAATAAGGAATGGAAGAATCCTCTGTAAAGGATCCTGGAAACTAGGCTCATCCCTTTTGAAGAAGGCTAGACAGCAATGTACTTCTGATTTTGAGACCACAGTGCCAGAAGGAATGAACATTAGGGCTAGGAAGGATCCCAGTCAGCTCATTCAATCCCATCTTCCTCTTTGGGGAAAGGAGCCTTGCTCAAAACCCTTGAAGTAGCAATAGCAGAATGGTGATGATGAATCCCCCATCGCCCACTCCTGGCATGTGGTGATGCAAGATGCCAGGCTCACCACTATAGTCCAGAAATGTGGAACAGGGAAGAGAGAGGGACTGAAGATGCAGAAGGAGAGATGCAGAATAGACAAAGGGAGAATTTTTAGATACTGATCCTTAGACTGGAGGGCTGGGGGTGGCGGGGGAAAGACAGAGCAGGGATGCACCTTGAGTTGAGCAGATTTAACAAGCTTCTGGCGAGAGTTATAAAAAGTATCAGAGTAGGAGAAACTGTGTTTGTCTCAGAAAAGGGCGTGGAGAGAGGGGAGAGAGGGGGGTGCAACACCTGTGGAGAGATCTCAACGCTCCCCAGAGAATGAAATTTTGGAGCCATTTGGCAGAGCTTAGGGAAAAGAAAAAGTGGTCATGCTCCACTTACAAAGAAAAGACATATGGGGATTTAGATTATAAACAGGCAGAAGAGGAGGAACGAGGTATCTTTTTTTGAGATAAAGCCTCTCTGGGACAGAAGCAGTGCTGAAATCAAAGCCGAATCCGGCCTCTGTACCCCAACACCGAATTAAATCTCAGAGACAGAGTTTTGGGTGAAGCAGGAAAGAATAGCTTTAGTGCTTTGCCAGGAAAATGGGGACACAGTGGGCTAATGTCCTCAAAACTCTGTGTCCCAACCCAGGTGGGGGTGGGGTGGTGGTTTGTGAG
>SJYV01029353.1:44385-154786 GCA_006410875.1 Neotragus pygmaeus
AACCCAGGTGGGGGTGGGGTGGGGGTTTGTGAGGGGCTTCCCTGGTGGCTCATACAGTAAAGAATCTATCTGCCTGCAATGCAAGAGACCCAGGTTCCATCGCTGGGTGGGAAGATCCCCTGGAGAAGGGAATCGCAACACGCTCCAGTATTCTTGCCTGGAGAATTCTATGGACAGAGAAGCCTGCTGGGCTACAGTCCATGGGGTCGCACAGTGGAACACAACTGAGTTGTTGTAGCCAATTCCGAGAAACAAACTCACTCAGAAGGACAATGCAGATAGTGGAGTGCAGTTTATTACCTTGGGCCCAAGGCAGAGTCTCGTCTTCGCCAAGGACTCTGACCCATTTTTGTGAAAACCTTATATGCCCTAAGTGTACAAGCCCAAACCTACCTCCCCAAATTCCCTGAAGCTAGTCTGAACAAAGGAAAAGAAAGATACAGTCAAAGGTAACCCATGATTCATATGCCTTAGGCCTAGGTAGTTAACAGTGGACAGTTATCAATATGCCTGTGGTGATACCCCAACAAGCATAATAGAATTTATGATTCTATTCGATTACACAGATAATTAGGGTATTCTTTTAGGTGATGGAGAGTCTGGGTATGAGCCCTGGGGCTCTTCCATCTGGGGGGTCTGGTTTTCTAGTTGGTATGTCATTTCTATAGATACTGGGCATATAGATCAAAGTCCATAGTCCAGCCCAAGATGGAGTCCTGCTTTCAAGACGGAGCCTGTTCTGTCTGTTTCCTCCTTCAGAGTGACTAACACATACACACAAAATTTTGTAGTTGCTAGTATAAATTTTTGTGCATAGTCCAGCAAAGGGAATAATTAAACCAGGTCACTGAAGACTGAAAAATGTCTTCATGATATCTCAAGATGCAGGAAATATGCTGATTTTTCAGTTTCTAGGGAGAATGTGGACCCTGCTGTTTGTACCTAATGCTGAATATCACCTGCCTGCTTGTGCCCTGTGATGTCAACAGTATCGGAATATAAGCAGTGCCCACCTGGGCCGCTTGAGGGCTCTCGCACTGTGCCCTTGTGCCTGGCCTCAGGGCAGAACCTTAGCCTGGTGGTGGAAGTCCACATCCATTCTGTAGCCCCCTCTGCTCCTCCTCACTTCCCTCATAATCCATGCTTCATGGCTCACAACTTCCCCAGTTCAAAGACAAAGGCAGCCCATCCCCCAGCAGACGTTACCCACCTTACTCACTTTTTAAATTCCCACACAAGGCACCCTCTGGTCTTAGCTTAGCCCAGAGTCTGGCATATGGAGCAGATTCAGGAAGTGGCAAGTTTTATTATTTTGGCTTCTAGTGCCTTCTCTCCCAAAGGGCAGGGTAACAACCACTGAATTAGACACTGGGAGCCAAGGAGGGTGATGAGCATGCCCAGGGGCAAACCTCGGAGCCCACCTGGAGGTCTGGGGCACCCAGAATATCTGCATAGCACAGCTCTCCTTCATTTTGGCAGCGCGGCTGCAGGAGAGGCAAGCGAGGAGGACGTCTGAGTGACAATAAGCCCTCAGAGCTTCTTGAGAAGGGCTAAGTACAGTAATTTGTTGTAATGACTCAAATTTAAAACAATAACCCAGAGGCATAATAGCACGAGCCAAGAATACCTACTGCATGTGACGGGCTGTTAATGGGAAAAAAAAACCAGTTTGATTTGGTGGCAGAAAAATCTTCAAATGACTTTCACTCTGGATGTTTACTCGGCAGTGTGAAGTGGTAGGTTTCCTATTAGGGTTAATTTGGACCACTTTTGCTCTGCTTGCCGAGAGCCATCCTGCTGATGGAGACTCCTTTACTCTTCCACTTTCCCCACAACTTGAAGCAAATTTCCTAGGCTTCACTTGAGTGCCCATCCCCCTCCCTTTCCTCTTTCTTTCTCCCATCTCCCTTTCAGAGGAGTTGCTACTTCAGTGGCACTTTCCTAAGTGAGTGATGGAGAGCCAATACATTGTAACCATAGCACCTGCACCTGGCCACGTGGAGAGGTGTGAGACAGCCTGGAAATCTGCCCACATCTGGGAGACTCACCAACCACATCTACAGCTCTTATTTCACAGGTAGGGGGCAGTCCAGAGAGGCAAGAGACTCCCGTAAAGTCCCCTGTTGCTAAGCAGAGGGCTGGGACTAGAAGCTCTGCATTGCCCCCTTCATCCTCTCCCTGGAGATAGATGCCAAGGCTAGGCATTTTCAACTGGCCACCTGTTTAGATTTCTTAGAGCAAGAAAAAAATGGGCTTAAGGATGAACACTTACAACTAGCCTCTTGTTTGCATTTCCTGAAACAAGGGTAGGTGGGCTCCGGGCTAGATATCTACAACCAGTCTCCTGTTTGCTCTTTGAAATGGAAGTAACAATTGAAACAGGCTAAGTAGCCAGGCTTTTTCTCCTGTGGGGACCTTAAGATAACAGTCATGGCAGGAGCAGAGGGGTGGTAAGCCCTGTTTGAATAAAGGATCAGGAGGTCATATATTACCCCTCCTGGGGGCAAAGGAGCCATCTCACATCCACAGAAAGGCTCTTTGGGGAGTTATGAGGAGGGGGCACCACCCCATAATATGTGAAGCTCATATGTGATTCCCATAGGCCTCTGGGCTGGAATCCATCTTGAGTGAAAGTTGCTCATGCATGTTGCAGAGTGTCCTAGGGCAGGTCAGGTATGGAAAAAGTAACCAGAAAAGGAGATCCAACCAGTCCATTCTGAAGGAAATCAACCCNAATTAAAAAAAAAATCATTCTATAAAAGAAAAATCACTTCCTTCAGATGTGCTATAAAATGAAACTGATAGACTCAGATTTTGCCTGTGAGACAGAAGGGCTATATCCACATGCCAATGATAAGAATAGACACTCCCTCTCTTCTTCCAAGCTCTAACTACAAATAGAAATATGTGTGTGTACATGGAGAAGAAAAGAGGAAATATGAACAGATGTAGGAATATTTACAGAGAGAGAATGCCATTTTTAGTAATGAATTGGTATATAAATGAGGAAGGAAAGTAACAGAATCCTAGAGCTTCTAAGAAATGTCTCCCTTTTCCCTCTCTGTTCAAAGCTCCTTGGCTTTCTGCCTGATGGAGTTGTTGTTTTTTCTTTTTTTTTTTTTTAGGGGGGCTCTCCAAGATTGGAGTCTGTTTCCCCCAGTCCTGTGGAAATCTTTTAATCAAATCTAAATGGGCTTCAAGGTCATTTTCCCTGAAGATTCCCAGGCCCTTTGTCAGGTCCCCAGATTGGGAAGCCTGACGTGGGGTTCCAAACCTGCACAGCAGCGGGAGAACTTTTCTGGTCTTATTGTTCTTGAGTTCATGGGTCACCCACCTGGCAGGTATGGGTTTAATTTTGTTGTGATTGTGCTCTTCCTACCATCTTGCTGCAGCTGCTTCTTTGCTTTTGGACTCGGGCTATCTTATTTTGGTGGTTTCCATCATTCTCCTGCAGTTGATTGTTCAACAACTAGTTGTGACTTTGATGCTTTCACAGGAGGAGATGAGCGCACATCTTTCTACTCCACCATCTTGAACCGGAAGCTGATTTTTTTTTTTTTTAACTAAATTAGTTTTGATTCCTGTGATCCATGTGAACTAGGCTGATTTTTAATGAAAGACGTACTAAATACAGAGTTAGGAGGAGTTTAATGGACTTTTTGGCTCAAAGCACATATTAGGGCAGTACTAGCCACGTGGCTCAGTGGTAAAGAATCCACCTGCCAATGCAGGAGGCACAGGTTTGATCCCCGGGTCAGGAAGATCCCCTGGAGGAGAGCATGGCAACCCACTCCAGTACTCTTGCCTGGAAAATCCCCTGGACAGAGGAGTCTGGCGGGCTACAGTCCATGACATCGTGAAGAGTTGAAGCTGACAGAGTGATCACAAATGCACACACGTTTTAATGCACCTACTTACGTTTGAAAGGCATAGTGGCTGCTGAATTTCCTGAAGCAGAACTAGATGGGAGATGGCTAGGGAGCCAGCAGGTGGACAGGAGGTGAGCTTGAAACTGAGGATCTAGACACAGGTAACTAGCTCTGTGGTTAAATCAATTTGTAACTCTTACGCCTGGGAAGAAATCAAAGCGAATATCCTATGAGAGCCTGCAGTGCCCTTTTATTTCCAGCTGGAAAAGTGGTTTACATTCCGGTGAAGCAGGAATTTAATAAGGAAAACAAGAGTATACAATGAGGGGTGGGAGGTTTTACATTCAGAAAACATAACAATTAAAAGCAAGGAGTAGTTATTCTGACGAAGACAGTCATTAAGTTGTAAAAGCCAGTATTTCCTTTCTTGCCGACACAGATGCCAACAGTCCATCATTAAATTTCTCTATGCCTCAATTATTGTTTAGATTCTGCCATCTAAGCTTAGATGGCAATATTCCTAAAGAGTAGTTTAGGAAAATGGCCTCATTAGGAAAAATAAATAAATCATTGTCATTACAGGGTAAGCTTGCTTTCCAGTTTGCCCTGGGTAGTCCTGATCACACCCGACGTCCTAGAATAATTATAAAGAGAGTTACCTTTCATTCTGAAACATATCCCAGGTTTAATAATTTATATATTCAACCTGGTCATGGATCATGAAGAAACGCAAAATTATGTGACCCCAAGGCATTTGGAAAAATCTGTGAATACAGAGTCAAATCTAGCTTCTAGCTGGCTTAACAGATCCAAGAAATTTGGCCTGTATAAGGGCTAATTGAAGCCTGTGTAGAAACCAGTTTTGTTTCGTTTGGGGAAATATCTTTAAATGGGAAATACTCTCTTCACTTTCACTAGCGCACTTTCTCCGTGTCCCTTTAGGGCACGCGCTCTGAAGATAGTTGAGCTCTTCTTTCTGAATATATGAAATGTAAGTTAAATATGTCAGGTTATATATTTCAAGATGCTTTTTAACTTGCAGTAGCAAGTGAGACAGTGACAGGAAGACAGTGATAGGAGATTCTTANAAGGACACCAAGGACTGTTGCAATCTGGGAATAGGTGAAGAAAGATGCTTCTCTAGAGCCTTTGGAAGGAACCTGGCCTGCTGACACCTTGATTTCAAAGTTCTAGCCTCTATAACCGAGAGAGTACATCTCTGGTGTTAATGAGAATACATTCCAGGTTTGTGATAATTCATGACAGCAGCCGCCACAGGAGACTGATGCAATCCCTACGTGCTCATTAAGGGCCAGGCTTTCCTCCTGATTCAGCAGTGGGTGAGGACTATGTGGCTCTGTGCTCAGGGAGCTTACTGAGATCTCTTTGTGGGGGCTCAGGGTCGGGGACAGGCAGTGGGTGAGGAAAATTCCCCTCTCGGGCTTCCTCAGCATCCTGCATTGGCTTTACTTGGCTTCCCCCCAGTTCCACAGTGGACAGTGTATCCTCCCCTGTTCAGCTTAGAGCTGGTTGGATGGGGCACAGTCCCATCCTCCAGTCACTGACCTCCCCTACTTTCCCCCAGACCCAAGGAGTTAGGGGAGGTATTTACCTTTCGTGTTACATAGACCTAGTTTTGAATCCTCACTCCTTTGTAGTTAAAACTTCCATTTCCTCATGAGTACAGGGTAATACTTGGAGTTGTGAGGAATCTGAGAGGAAGATCCCAGGGTACATCACAGAGTCAGACAGATGAATGAACCTGGGTCCTATCAACTCTGCTTCTACCCACTACTTGCTAAGGTTGTGATCTTGAGCAAGCTACTTAACTTCCTGTGCTGGCCTCGATCGCCTCATCTATAAAGTGAGATCAGTAATAGCATTTGTCCCATGGTGGGGTTGTGAGCATTGACTGAGTCAACACTTGTAAGAAGCTTAAAAGAGTTCCTGGCAAATAGAATTTGCTCAGTGACGAGAAGCTGATATTATCAGTTAACTGGTAAGCAGTTGAGTCACACAGAGGTGACATGATTTATCCAAGGACAGTTAAAGGCTGAGCTGGCCCCAGTACCATTCTCAGATTGATGGCTTCTCTGAACAACCACTGTTTCATTCATTTGAGGGGCTGTGCTTCTTAAGAATTCAAACCCTGGAATCAGATAAACATCAATGCAATTTTAAACCTAATTAATTACTAGCTGGGTGATCTTGGCTTGCTACTTAACATCTGAGGATCTGATTTTTTTTTACCTATAAAATACAGATGTAGACTTCACAGGTTGTCATGTGGGTGAGAGGAATAAATATAAATGCTTAACCACATACTGTAAGCATTCATAAATATTTCTGGCTATCATTTGTGTGAATTAGAAGTCAATTAAACTATATCTAACTAAATAGTGATAATAGTGGCTTTAAAACTCTCTCGTTCATTTTTTCCCATAAAAAGGAGTAGAGACAGTGGTCCAAGAATAACATGGTGGTACCAAAAAGGTCACAAGGGACGCAGGCTCTACCTCAATTTCTGCCTTAACAGTCGCAGTTTGTGGTTTCTATCTTCAAGGTTACATCATAATCCAATATCACATCCATAATCTGAACAGCAACAAGTGTGTGTATGTGAGATGAGGTTGGGGGATGGGGTGAAGACAAAAAAGACCACCTCGCAGCTGAATCAGGTCCCTTAAGGAGCCATTTTGCAAGTTGATACTTTGCTTGTATTTTATTGGCTAGATTTTAATCACATGGTCACACCTAGCTGCAAGGAAAGCTGGGAAATGTAGTCTTATACCTATCCATTACATTACAGTCAGTAGGACCTAGGATCGGTCACATCCATTACAATCAGTAGGACCTAGGCTTTGGTACAAATGTAAAGGAGAAATGGATATTGAGAAGACAAATAACAGCCTCTGCCAGATCATTGTTATTATTCTTATAGTTGTTTTTACTATGCGCCAGGAGCCTGCCCTCTAGGAATCTACAGGGTTTACTGTAGTGCTATAAATGTTGTGAAAGACATGCACAGGGATGTAGGAGTACTTAGGAAAAAGAGATGAACTGAAGGCATTGGTGAAAAAAGTGGCGTTTGAGTGGTCTGCCAGGGCAACAAGCTTCGAGGGAAGGGAATGCCTAACACCACACACAAAGTCTAATTGTTTTATCAGCCTATCCCCTGACTGCTTGGAATTGTGATTTTTGGAAACGGTGTTGTAAGTGATGGAGGTGGGGATTGGGCAGGCTTTCAGGAACTGTCCTGGGACTTCTCTTATCCACACAGTTTCCTGGGCAGATGGTGAGGGGTGCTGAGCCCTGCTCTTTGCAAGTTTTTTCTGATTCTTCATTCTGATTTCACCAGACAGCAATTTATTTGTTAAATAAAACAGCTGGTTATTGAAAAAGACATATTTATTGGGAATTAACTGCCATGTGCAAAATGGGTATTTACTACCTACTTGTCAAACATCAGGGAATTTGTGTTTAATAATCTTTTTTTTTTTCAATTAACTCACAAAAAATACATCCCATTAATTCTAAATTAAATGCATATTTGCAAAACTCTAATTCACAACGTAACCAAATTATCTCTTTCCAGCCTGTTTCTGATGGTTACGTGTTCTTAAAAGAATCTCAGCTGATGCTCTTAGAGACACAATTTTCTTTTACCCATATGCAGTTGCAACTTGAACTAGAGGTCAATTTCTTCAATCCCTTCCTCCCTGTGTTTGTCTCCTCACTCCTGTCTTCTTCTTGTATTACCAGCACCTAGAAGGTGACAATGGCTAGAATATTTGGATGATCTAAACTGATGGTTGAAGCCTGACCTCTGTCTTTAATCTCAGTGGTAGAAGGTCTTGGAATATGTGCCAAACAGATCTCCTTTCACTGTGCTACAGGGAAAGATTGCTTGACTGGACATTAAGTGACTTGGGTTTTAATCCTGAATTTTGTTGTGTGACCTTGGGCAAGTCATTTCTTCCTTAGAGCATGCATGTCAGAATAAAGTTAAGCAGGTTCCTTCACTGCAGGATTTCTTAGAGATATTATTACTATGTTAATGTGCACAGAGAGTATCCAACTGGAGAACAGATATAATTTTCCTTTTCCAAAACTCCTTTGACCACCCAACTCTCTCTCTCTCCTTTTTTTTTTCTTTCCCCTTTTCATGAAGCATCTGGGTGGATTGATGATTTGAGGAAAACATTCTGGCAAAGACTGGGCAGGATGGTTTCCAGGGCTATCTGGCTTTAACATTTCAGGCTTTTTTTTTTTGTCCAGAAACCTGGACTGAGCTTCTGAAGGATGACTTGGCAATAGGGACCTCCATCCACCAGACACCCCAACTTCCGCCCCCAACTCTGGCCAGATCAGAAACCACCAGCAGACACTGCACATGTCCTCGGAAGTCCTACCTCTTGTGAATCTGCCAGACAAGCAAAACAACGAAGTAATCTCTGGAGCTTTACTACTCCCTGCTGCAGCCAGCTGCACTTAGCATTCAGCCCCTGCTTTCCCCAGCACAGCAATTACATGCTCAGCATGCACCTCGAAAATGTTTTAAGTGGTAACAAATGCACTGAGGGTTTATTATCATCCAGCAGCGCAACGGCCCTTGTACAGGGCGTGGAGCACCTTACAGAAGACGGTGATTTCCTTTCTCATTTGTTGAGCCATGTGGCTAAACATATGCTGGTTTGCAGGGAGAGAGGCCAGCACAGCCCACTCGCCTTGGCACGCTGCCTCCGCCTCTGCACAAAGCCGTCTGCTGCCCTCCCTCCATGCGCAGTGCGGAGAGTCCTCCGCCATGGCTGCTGGCTGAGCAGTCCCCACCTGGTCAAAGATGTGACTTCGCAATGCAATCCACGATCAGTGTGAAAGAGCTCAGAAAGCGTTCAGAAGGGAGGGCTGTCAGGTGCCCCAGTCACCTCTTTCCTGGACACCTCGCTCGTATCCCGTCACTAAGATAGTGGTTCTAATGTCTCAGGACCCTGTACATTCTTAGAAATAATTGAGGACTCCAAAGAGGTTGGTTTATGCTGATTATATCTGTCACTATTAATTATCTTAGAAATTAAAGCAAAAAATATTTATTAATTCATTGAAAAATAACAATACACTGCTTGCATGTTTACATAAATAGCACATTTGCCCCCCCCCCCCCATGAGAAATAACTATCTTTTCCAAAGCAAAGAACAAATATGGTGAGAAGAGAAATGTTTCACATTTCTGCAAATCCCTGTTATGCCTGGCTTAATAGAAGACAGTGGAGTCTCATATCTACTTCCAAAAACATCTGTTGTGATTTGTTGTTCTGGCTGAAGCTTTTGAGGAAGATCTAGCCTCTTACAGATAAGTATTTGAGAAAAGAATGACCTTAGCCACATATAGACTAAGATCCTAGATCCTGGGCCTGTGTGCCCTGGTCCTTGCCAAAGTCTCCTACCCCATTTCTTAGTTCACTTTCCCTTGCTGGTTTTACCTCAGCCTCACTGGCCCTTTTGTCCCTGTGAACATATGAGTTCTGACTTAGGGTTTTTGTGCTATCTGTTCCCCTTTCCCTCTGATTTTGACATGACTGGCTTGCCTTGCCATTTAGATTTCAAAGCAAATGTTACTCACATTGAAAAAAAAATGTATTCTTCATGATCTTAATGACTATCTGCTATTGTTTTGATTGTTTACTTCTTTATGATATATATTCCCATGTTGGGAAGTAAGTTGCATTGTAACAAGGATTTTATCATATTCAATGCTGTATTTTCAATGCTTAGAATGGTTTCTAGTATGTAGTATTGATAGTGTTAGTCACTCAGTTGTGTCTGATTCTTTGTGACCCCATGTACTGTAGCCTGCCAGGCTCCTCTGTCCATGGGATTTTCCAGGCAAGAATACTGGAGTGGGTAATCAGTCCCTTCTCCAGGGATTCTTCCCAGCCCAGGAACTGAACCCAGTCTCCCGCATTACAGGCAGATTCTTTACTGTCTGAGCCACCAGGGAAGCTAGTATTGATCGATATGCTCTAAATATTTTTGAATGCATTAATGAAAAAAATAGCTGCATAAAAGGATATTTGAACTAGAAATCAGACCTAGTTTTGTATTTCAATTTTATTGCTTACTAGCTTTGTGGCCTTGCACAAGTTTCCTGACAAGTTTAGTTTTCTTACAAGTAAAATGCTGATAACAATACCTGCTTGTCATAGTTTGGGTTGCTACAACAAAAATGCCTGTAAAGAAAAAACTCACTCTTCATACTGGATTTCTCCTTTGCTCTAACACTACTGCCACACTGACACTTTTAACACCAGCAATATGAGGGCTTTTTACCCAAACCAAACAATTCTACAATACCAGCTGGGTGTCTGACAATTTAACTAGATTNTCTTGTGAATCTGCCAGACAAGCAAAACAACGAAGTAATCTCTGGAGCTTTACTACTCCCTGCTGCAGCCAGCTGCACTTAGCATTCAGCCCCTGCTTTCCCCAGCACAGCAATTACATGCTCAGCATGCACCTCGAAAATGTTTTAAGTGGTAACAAATGCACTGAGGGTTTATTATCATCCAGCAGCGCAACGGCCCTTGTACAGGGCGTGGAGCACCTTACAGAAGACGGTGATTTCCTTTCTCATTTGTTGAGCCATGTGGCTAAACATATGCTGGTTTGCAGGGAGAGAGGCCAGCACAGCCCACTCGCCTTGGCACGCTGCCTCCGCCTCTGCACAAAGCCGTCTGCTGCCCTCCCTCCATGCGCAGTGCGGAGAGTCCTCCGCCATGGCTGCTGGCTGAGCAGTCCCCACCTGGTCAAAGATGTGACTTCGCAATACAATCCACGATCAGTGTGAAAGAGCTCAGAAAGCGTTCAGAAGGGAGGGCTGTCAGGTGCCCCAGTCACCTCTTTCCTGGACACCTCGCTCGTATCCCGTCACTAAGATAGTGGTTCTAATGTCTCAGGACCCTGTACATTCTTAGAAATAATTGAGGACTCCAAAGAGGTTGGTTTATGCTGATTATATCTGTCACTATTAATTATCTTAGAAACTAAAGCAAAAAATATTTATTAATTCATTGAAAAATAACAATACACTGCTTGCATGTTTACATAAATAGCACATTTGCCCCCCCATGAGAAATAACTATCTTTTCCAAAGCAAAGAACAAATATGGTGAGAAGAGAAATGTTTCACATTTCTGCAAATCCCTGTTATGCCTGGCTTAATAGAAGACAGTGGAGTCTCATATCTACTTCCAAAAACATCTGTTGTGATTTGTTGTTCTGGCTGAAGCTTTTGAGGAAGATCTAGCCTCTTACAGATAAGTATTTGAGAAAAGAATGACCTTAGCCACATATAGACTAAGATCCTAGATCCTGGGCCTGTGTGCCCTGGTCCTTGCCAAAGTCTCCTACCCCATTTCTTAGTTCACTTTCCCTTGCTGGTTTTACCTCAGCCTCACTGGCCCTTTTGTCCCTGTGAACATATGAGTTCTGACTTAGGGTTTTTGTGCTATCTGTTCCCCTTTCCCTCTGATTTTGACATGACTGGCTTGCCTTGCCATTTAGATTTCAAAGCAAATGTTACTCACATTGAAAAAAAATGTATTCTTCATGATCTTAATGACTATCTGCTATTGTTTTGATTATTTTGTTTACTTCTTTATGATATATATTCCCATGTTGGGAAGTAAGTTGCATTGTAACAAGGATTTTATCATATTCAATGCTGTATTTTCAATGCTTAGAATGGTTTCTAGTATGTAGTATTGATAGTGTTAGTCACTCAGTTGTGTCTGATTCTTTGTGACCCCATGTACTGTAGCCTGCCAGGCTCCTCTGTCCATGGGATTTTCCAGGCAAGAATACTGGAGTGGGTAATCAGTCCCTTCTCCAGGGATTCTTCCCAGCCCAGGAACTGAACCCAGTCTCCCGCATTACAGGCAGATTCTTTACTGTCTGAGCCACCAGGGAAGCTAGTATTGATCGATATGCTCTAAATATTTTTGAATGCATTAATGAAAACAATAGCTGCATAAAAGGATATTTGAACTAGAAATCAGACCTAGTTTTGTATTTCAATTTTATTGCTTACTAGCTTTGTGGCCTTGCACAAGTTTCCTGACAAGTTTAGTTTTCTTACAAGTAAAATGCTGATAACAATACCTGCTTGTCATAGTTTGGGTTGCTACAACAAAAATGCCTGTAAAGAAAAAACTCACTCTTCATACTGGATTTCTCCTTTGCTCTAACACTACTGCCACACTGACACTTTTAACACCAGCAATATGAGGGCTTTTTACCCAAACCAAACAATTCTACAATACCAGCTGGGTGTCTGACAATTTAACTAGATTCTGACTTATCTATACCTGGAGAAATCATCAGATATTGCAAGTTAAGGGTTGAGTCCCTTGAGAGTGTCCCTTACTTCAGATGTCAGTCACAAGTAGTAAGTCCCCAGATCATCTGAAGCTTCTGTCTGACTTGGCTACAAATCAGAGGTTCTCATGTCGTCCTGCTTGGATTTAATTACTGCTAGACCAGCTCATGGGAGAAGGCAATGGCACCCCACTCCAGTACTCTTGCCTGGAAAATCCCATGGACAGAGGAGCCTGTCAGGCTTCAGTCCGGGGGGTCGACAAAGAGTGGGACGTGACTGAGCCACTAACACCTTCACACTTTCAGACCAGCTCACAGAACTCAGAGAAATGTTTCATTTATGTTGATCAATTATTAAAAGGTATGATAAAGAATACAAATGAAACCCCAGATAGAGTGATGTGCAGGGCAACATCTGAAAGTAAAGGAGTTTCTGTTCCTGAGAAGTTGGGGTATGTCACCATACCCAATATATGAATGTATTCACCAACTTGGAGTGCCCCTTGCTGGTGGTGTGGCTGAATGGAGAGCCACACTCTTTATGGCAGGCAAACCCTCTGCACCGTCTACTTCTGACACAGCAAAACTCAGATCTCATGATCCAAGCACTCAGGGGTGAGTCTTCAAACTGGGGCTCCTCGGACATGTGATCAGAATTATCTGGGACAGTTATGAAAGTGCTGGTTTCTGGCCTCCTGGCAGATCTATTGAATTAAATCATTGGGGGCATAGGACCCAGAAAATGTTTTCCAGGAGATCCTGATGCAAGTTAACTTTTGGAGAAAACTGAAATGGAAAGTAAGGAGAAGGTGCAAAGAGATTTTCTTTTATTCCTCCCTACACAGACACCAGGTTTTCACTTCTCAAATATTTACACAGTAGCCCAAATTGTCGAGAGGACAGTGATTCTCAGATGGCCCTGCCCAGGGATGGACCTGCTCCAGGGATGCAAGGCAGGGGGAAGCCCCCTTGGGTGTTGCTCTCAGCCCTGTCCTAGGCTCTGTTTCCCCAGATAGATGAGGTACAACATTGCACTCAAACAATCCGTAGCAGTGAACATAGCATAGAATCTCAGAGCAGTGCATGAAATATCTATTTGAATAACAGCCCCAGCAGCTCTTGCCAAATTCTCAGGATCCACTAGAAAAACAGAATAGTCCTTTTCCATCATCGCATAAATCATCCCACTGAAAGCCGTCAAAATGCAGCCCGAAAAGACATTTTCACTAGCAGCAAATCTAGAAGACATACACTCTGGCCTAGTCAGCACGTCTCCCCTGAGAACCCGAAATGAGATTGTGGGAATGGGGCGGGGGGGTAAGCTTACTGGGAGCAAGTTGTCACTTTCCATCAAGCACAGGGCCTTGGATTCTAAATACAATTGTACTTGGCTTTCCTCCGGGGTGAACGGTTTCATCTGAGAGGCAAACATTCTTCTGGAACATCCCTTTTATGGACTGCAGTTAGTGCTAGCTCTAGTCCCATGATCTTGGAGGAAATTGTAGAGACCGATAGAATTAGGGTTGAATCTCAGGCCTTTGTTCATTCATTTTGAGATCTTGGACAAGTCACTCAACAGCCTTGGGCTTCAGAGTTTCAAAAGTGATAATAAAATATAGCTCACAGTATAGACAACTGTGATGTTGGAGAAGACTCTTGAGAGTCCCTTGGACTGCAAGGAGATCCAGCCAGTCCAACCTACAGGAGATCAGTCCTGGGTGTTCATTGGAAGGACTGATGTGAAGCTGAAAATCCAATATTTTGGCCACCTAATGCAAAGAGCTGACTCATCTGAAAAGACCCTGATGTTGAGAAAGATTGAAGGCAGGAGGAGAAGGGGATGACAGAGGATGAGCTGTTTGGATGGCATCACCGACTCAATGGACATGAGTTTGGATAAACTCTGGGAGTTGGTGATGGACAGGGAGGCCTGACGTGCTGCAGTTCATGGGTCGCAAAGAGTCAGACATGACTGAGCAACTGAACTGAACTGAACGGATGGAGTATAGTAGACGGGACACAACAGGTGGCATCCCTGTATGTGCCCAAAGCACATTAACAGTTGCTTGGTGGACACCAGCATATTCTTGGTCAGCAGTGGAAGCTCTTACCTGATTTAACAATTAGTAGGAAATAGAAAAAGTGACGTGTGTTCCTCTTCCTGGTGTAAGAGGCAGTGGACCTTGTTGTAGGCTCAGTATTGCTGTGTGACTTTGGAGAAACCGTCCTCCCTTTCTGAGCCTCAGTGTTCTCTCCTGGAAAGCCAGGGGATGCAGTAATTGATCTTGAGTATCTGCTCCACTCTAACCTCTGACTTTGGGATTTCAACATCAGACAGACCAGACCCAACATGATGAGCGGCTCTCCTCCTGTGTGATCCAGCCTGCTGGCTCTGTGAATATGTCCTAAGGAGGTCTGAGGGCTGCTTCGCAAAATGGAAACAACATTCTTAGTGCTCCGGGAGTTGTGGTAAAGCTTTAGAGATACAGGGATTTTAGGGTAGATTCTCTTTTTTTAATCAGACACTTATTTTATAAGTTTTGTTGAATTAGTAAAGAATTGACTCCTTAGTTTTCATATCAATTGTTGGGTTGGCCTTAAAGTTCATTCGAGTTTTTTCTGTAAGATGAACAGAAAAACCCAAACCAACTTTTAGGCCAACCCAGTATATCCAGAAGCTATATCCTGTATGCAATGAATTGCTTCTTTTAAAAAATTATTTTTTATTGGAGTATAGTTGATTTACAATGTTGTATTAGTTTCAGGTGTACAGCAAAGTGATTCATTATATACATGTAGCCACTCTTTTTAGGTTCTTTTCCCACGTAGGTTGTTCAGTTGCTAAGTCATGTCTGACTCTTTGGGATCCCCATGGATTGTAGCACCCCAGGCTTCCCTGTCCTTTACTATCTCCTGGAGTTTTCTCAAACTCATGGATGTTGAGTCGGTGATGCTGTCTAACCATCTTATCCTCTACTGCCCCCTTATCCTTTTGCCTTCAGTTTTTCCCACCATCAGAGTCTTTTCCAATGAGTCGGCTGTTCCCATCAGATGGCCAAAGTATTGGAGCTTCAGCTTTAGCATCAATCCTTCCAATGAATATTCAGGGTTGATTTCTGTAAGAAATACCAAGCAAAGGAGACAGTCTGAGTCCTTTAGTCTCTTTGGCCCAGGCTCTCCCTGCCTGGGCTGGGTGCTGGGCGGGGTGATGGGGGCTGACAGGTAAGCCGGGGCTGAGCACAGACACTTGTCGCTTTGGTCTTCCAGCCATGGCTAGCTCTGCTCTGCTCCTCTCTTAGGGCCAGCCTAGGTAACTGGTGAGGGGCAGGAGGAGGTAAGATCAGAAGAGCAAGGAACAGAGGTAGAGGGAGCCAAGCTACAGGAGGGGATTCGAATGGAGAAGAAAGGAGGGGAAGAGAGGAGAGGAAATGGTTCTCATTGTTCTCTCTCTAATTTTGCTTGGGCCTCGGCACAACCATCATGAGCAGATCAGAACACCTCACTCCGAACTCTTAGCTCCAGTTAAAAAATAATTCCAAGCCAAACTGCGGTGCCTAAATCTATTTCAAATGTCAGCAGCCAGGCCTGAAGCCAGGGCTGTGATCTTCCTCATGTCAATAAATCCTTGAAGTTCCCTCTCCCTTGGAAGCCTGGGTTTCTTCTGATGCTACTGCTTTCTACCCCAGGCTGCCCTTTCATGAGTAATTTCTTTTAACCCAAGGATCACAGCTGTGAGCCATAATGAAAAGATTTCTTCTGGCCTGAGACTGCAAAGAAGCCGCTGCACCAGCAGAAAAAAAAGTTGGGAAAAACCACAATTAAAGTCCATGCCCTACTAGGAGTGAGCAGGGAGTTGCCTGGCTGTGTGTGTACCATGTGTATGTGCCTGGCTGGCTGTCCCCACACTGAAAACCAAGAAATCTTCAGGTGAGTCTTGTCCTGTGGGTCCTGTAAAGATGGCAGGAAGAAGAGGGGCTGCCATGGACACAAGAGGTGACAACAGAATGAGAAGGTGAGTTGCACACTCAGGTGTCTGCCTCAGGCTTCATCCATGACCTTGGACTTCAGGAGAGGGAAGGGCTCTCTGCTGACCCTGCCACCTCCTGTCCATGCTCAGTTCAGGGGCAGGAAACGGGTAGGCTGGGCACAAGAGCTTCTGATACTATCTGTCTCATCTTTGGGCTTCCCAGGTGGCTCAGTGGTAAAAAGATCCACGTGCCAATGCAAGAGACTCAGGTTCGATCCCTGGATGGGGAAGATCCCCTGGAGAAGGAAATGGCAACCTATTCCAGCATCTTTGCCTGGGAAATCCCATGGACTAAAGAGCCCGGTAGGCTGCAGTCCAAAGGTCGCCAAGAGTCGAACACGACTGAGTGACTGAGCATGTGTGCATGCATGTCTCATTGTGTCCTGGAGAGACATAGCTTCCTGGCTGCCGAGCATCTCTAACATCATTCCTTGTTTTGACAGTGTGTCCCCCATGGGGTGGGAGAGAGGGACGGGGATACAATTCATTTGGGAATGAACATTCCACTTTGGGTGCTGGGACCACACTCCTGCCTCCATAAGTGGGACTCAAGCTTGTCTCATACCTACTTCTTGGAGTACATGCCTTCTGGCTACAAAGGGAGGGAATAACCCTGGAGTTTTCCAACTTATTTACAAGTTTAATTTCTGATTTTTTAAAATAAGAATCTATCAGTTCAGACAGCGTTGTGTGTATGCGTGTGTGTGTCGGGGGTCGGGTGGGGTTAGTTGCTCAGTCATGTCCAATTCTTTGAGACCCCATGGACTGTAGCCTGCAAGGCTCCTCTGTCCATAGGATTCTCCAGACAAGAATACTGAGGTGGGTAGCCATTCCCTTCTCCAGGGTATCTTCCTGACCCAGGAATTGAACCCAAATCTCCTGCACTGCAGGCAAATTCTTTACCACCTGAGCTACCAGGGAAGCCCCTCACATTGGGTTAATATTCTTTGAAGATGTTGTGGGGCACCTTTTTTACCAATATGGATGAAAACTCACTTTGGTCCTACAATTTAACTTACCCCAGGGATGCCATTTGGACATTATTTACGCAGCTCTGTACTTACCCCCGTAATAACATGTTCTTGAAAGGTTGTAGAAAATTTGAAATTTTGGTAAATAGAATCATATTTTAATGTAATATAAGTGTTTGTTGCTTAAGGGAATTCCGTGGTATATCATTTTACAGACAGTCCTTTTGTAACACAAATAGCCCTTCCCAAGTTATCTTTTTCTTCTTCCATGTGCTTTTTCATAAATCAGATTAGCTTGAACAGACCTGTTTCTATACAAGCCAATAGCCAGCTTCCCCCAGTTCCTAAACAGCTAAGGTGGAAAGATGTGTTAGTCACTAGCTTGGAAGTGACCTGTCCTAGGCATGCACTTGATTAGAGCTCTGGACAGGGGTCGTGGGCACCTTGGTGTTAGGTTCTGAGTCTCTTTTGGGGTAACTGTCAGGAATTAGCAGCGAGGCCCTGAAGAAGTTGCCAGCTAGAGCGGATTTCTCAATGAAAAGCTCAGGGTTGGAATGTGTATCAGATGAAACATATCTTGGCTCCCATTTTAAAAACTCTGAAAGTCATGTGTTTCTTGCCTTCTGCGGATTGTGTGATCCAAAGCTTCATGACTGGAGAAGGGCTCCCTCATCAGAACTCTGAGGAGAATGCCGTTTTACAGCTTCCCTGTCCTGTCTCAGCGTGAGGAGACATTAATGGACTGCAGTGTCAGGAATGAAGGATGATCCTCTCTCACTTGGGAGCTCAGTCCAGCATGGGGAGGCATGAGCCTCTGCCAGCACTAGGCTTTGCGGGACGTGGATGTGTGTGCGTGCACATGGGTGCTCAGGAACACGTCTTTCCCACTAGAGTGGCATTTAATTATACCACAGCTTCCTGAGCAGAAGCTAGAATCCTGGCCAAAGGTTTTTGTTTTTTTACAGTCATTCTCTCAATTTGTACATTTACCCTTAAGCTGGATAACCCCTAAGACACCAAAATCTAATAGAATCTGTAATGATGAAACAGGTGGCAGGTGTGACAAAGGGGGAGGGGGAGGGGCAAACACATTTTTCTATCCAGAGGTTCAGCCTTATAAAGGGATGCTGGCTGTAAATGGGCCTTAGTACCTGGGATTTATCTGAAGTATTTTGGATTTATTGAGTGTCTCTCATAAATAAGAAGAAAAGGCCCAACCATACTTGTGCAACCAGTGAAATGGAGAGAAATGAAGTCGTTCCCACCAAAGGGAGTGGAAAAGATCCATGAAGGTGATAGAAGAAAGTGGAAAAGCCTGGAAGGGAGCACCTTTGACGGGATATGGGAACAAACTGGATCTTCAGAGCCAGGGAAGGAGGGAGGGCAGCGAGTGAGAGGGAGGTGGGGTAGCAGATTGGATTATAGACACTTGAGGAACTGAGATGGAGAGTTTGAGAGATGAAATGAAGGAAGAGGCCTGGCCCATCTCCTGAGTCACAAGTGGTGGGGGTAATCACAACAAGAGAAAAAGGCATCCAGTCCAAGAGGCTAGGATGCTTCCTTTATCTTCTCAACAAGGCCCACAAGGTAAGACTTTTGTTGTTAGAGGTATAGTAACTAGTCACTCTTCTTGTTTTCTTTCCCCAGGCCCCTGGGGAGGCCAGGATCCTGAGGTTGGGACTGTTATAGTTCTACCTGGGTGTCACCACCTGTGATGTTGGGTTTCACAAGGACTGTCCCATCGCACCTTGTGAAGGCCACTGTTGGGAGCGAAGTGACTTACTGTCCCTCTCTGGTCCAAGTTACCCATAGAAATTTGTTTTGTCTGAAGGAGAAGAGTTTTGATCTTTTTGTGAGAGGGGAGAGGGAAAGGAATAGATAACTTCAAGCCATTTCTGCACCACTTGTTGGAAATATTAATAACAGGAGGCTCCGAAGAAGAGAAGGGCTAGGGCAAGAAGCAGAATGCTATTTTTGGAAGATTTTTGAAGACAGTATGGGAGAAAGCAGGGACAAAACGAAGCATGAGATCAACAACAGGGGAGTTCTCCACTGCAGTGATGATGAGTCTCTTTAGTGGTTTTCTGAGAGGCTCTGTCCCTTGAAGAGAAGGAACATGGTGGACACTTTTGGTTGACTGCACCTACCCTTCCACTCCCACCCCATACACACACAGGTCTTGAGTAAAGGAAAATCTCCATTTAGGGCCTAGAAATTCTTTAGGATAGATGTGATGATGGAGAGATCTTTGAACTTCCTATAGGGCTAGAAGAGTGAAAACTCCAAGCTATTGATTTTTTGGTGACTTTATTTTTAGCTGCAAGTTGAGAAACCTAGGTGACATTTGAACGACACATTCACCAGCAAGACTATTAAAAATCTACAAAGTTGTGGCTTTTTATTTGCAAGGTTACTTTTCTTTCCAAGGTGGGTTTTTGACTAAGGAAGAGTTTCGCCTTTGTTATGGGCCTTTAACCCATGATGGCTCCTTGGGGTCCCTGCAGGTGTTGAGGTGTCCGTGTTTCTACACATCACTCGAGGAAGTCTGAATATCTCTGATCAGGGCCAAAGGTCTTAAATAACAATTTATCTTAGCTAACAGATCATTAGCAGAAAATATATGCCCAAGCATTACCCATGAATGGGTGGATTCTCTCAAGCTATGAACATTAGGCAGCTAAAGCTGGAAGTTTAACCACAGGAGTAGTCATAAATATGAATGCATACGTTTATGCATGCTTACTAAGCATTTACTGGAGAAGGCAGTGGCACCCCACTCTAGTACACTTGCCTGGAAAATCCCATTGACAGAGGAGCCTGGAGGGCTGCAGTCCATGGGGTCGCTAAGAGTTGGATATGACTGAGCCACTTCACTTTTCACTTTCATGCATTGGAGAAGGAAATGGCAACCCACTCCAGTGTTTTTACCTGGAGAATCCCACGGACAGGGGAGCCTGGTGGGCTGCCATCTATAGGGTGGCACAGAATCAGACACGACTGAAGTGACTTAGCAGCAGCAGCAGCAACTAAGCATTTACAGTGTCCAGTGCTCTGTGAGGTTCTACAGAAAAGCATGCAAGGCATAAAATGTTGTCCTGACCTCCAACTGTACTAATGCCACTTCATTTTAAGGGAGAGCTTAAAGACAAAAGCAAAAACATAAAACACTCTGTTTATGGGCATGAAGAGCACTGACACTATGTAACATATACATATGTGTGTATGTGTGTTATATATACGGGGACTGTAGCCTGGCAGGCTCCTCTGTCCATGGGATTCTCCAGACAAGAATGCTGGAGTGGGTTTGTTTGGCTTAGTTTGTTTTTCAGGTCTTAGTTGCAGCATGTGGGGATCTTTGATCTTTGTTGTGGCAGGCAGAATCTTTAGTCGGAGCATTTGAACTGTTAGTTGTGCCAGGTGGGATCTCGTTCATTGACCAGGGATTGAACCTGAGCCTCTTGCATTGGAAGCATGGAGTCTTAACCACTAGGGATCACTAGGGATCACTAGGGAAGTCCCTGTAATTAATGTGTATATATATGTATATATATATATTCAACTGAAAAACTGAAATGGAAAGTTGAATTAGTCTTATTCCGTGGGAATCATGAGGACTTCAAGCCCAGGAGACAGCATTTCCGGTGACCCCAAGAGAACTGTTTCCAAGGAGATGGAGGGGGGAAGGAGCCAGGCTATATAGAAGTTTACAGCAAGGGGCAGGTAATCTGCGTATTAAAAGATTACTGTTAATTAAGGAAAACCAGATCTCTCACATTAAGGGAATTAGTGCTCTTCTTATGTATGGGAAGATGCAAGCATCCAGACTTAGTGAAATAATTTCTTTCATATGCATTTCAGTTGTGCTTCTTTTCCAGGCAAGAATATTGGAGTGGATTGCCATTTCCTCCTACAGGGGATCTTCCCAACCCAGGGATCGAACCTGTGTCTCTTATATCTCCTGTATTGGCAGGCAAGTTCTTTATCACTAGTGCCACCCCGGAAGCCCATGCATCTCAGCTATTTTTGGGGCCAAATCCTACTTTTTGACTGTTCTCATCCTTAATTCCTCATTTACTGTAAAGGGTGGTGGATGGCTGCCTCTTGTGCTTTCTAGAATACTCTATGCTTCTCAGCTTATCCTGGGAGGAAGGGGCTGATGACTGCTGGATGGCTGGTGTTTCACCTGGGCTCTGAAATTTGCATTTGGAATCCCTGATGTCTGTAACATAACTTGTTTACTGCTATAGCAGAAAATATTTCATTTCACAGAAATATTTCATTTCACATACACACACACACCTATTTTTTTCCTCATAGGAATGATAGAAATCATTGTTTCTTTACTGTCTCTTTTTTCTCAAATTTTCTCATTAAGATCCATGGAGCCAATCCCCAAATATATATACATATATATTTTCCCTAGCACTGATACAGAGATTTTATTTAAATTGTATTGTGTTTTCATAGCACACTGCATGTTTGTCACAAGGGCCAAAGGTAACTGCACATTTTGAATTTTTGGCTGTATCATGCCACTTACCCCTCTGTCAACTCTGAAGAGTACTTGATGAACGCATCTGAGCTCAGAGCCCAGAGCCTCTCTCCAAAGCCATGTGTATGTACACTGACGGGACAGTCCCTCACCACAGATCGGTTGGTTTGGTTCAGTCCCTCAGTTGTGTCCGACTCTTTGTGACCCCATGAATCGCAGCACGCCAGGCCTCCCTGTCCATCACCAACTCCCAGAGTTCACTCAGACTCACCACAGACACAGTTTCTCAAATGTTTCCAACCTTACTCTATCTGAGAAGGGCCACGTGAAGCACAAAACAGTCAAGTTAATTAAAAGGCAACTCACAAGTGGCAGTAAATTCTAATGATTGAGAAAATGCTTGGAAGAATTTTCCATATCTGAGGCAGCCATAGTTTGTTTCTCTTTCAATGATCTCAAGAATTTCCCAGACACAAAGTCTCCATCATTCAAACAAATATATGCATAAATGAAGGAGAAGAAAGAATGTGCAAGGTTTGCAAAATTCCTGAGAGAAGTTCTTCTCTGCCCAAATTATTCTTATTTCCTTTTTGGTGTTTTTTTAATTGGAGAATAGAGATCATTTTGTGCCTTATACAGGGTAAGAGAGTTGGTGGTTGTCATTACCTTTTGCCCATGACTTTTGTTTAGAGGAGATAAGAGTGGGACTCCAAACATCCCTCCCCCTGGAAACTGTTTACCTTTCATGCCAAGGGAACTTGGATTTGAAGTATGAATAACTTTTGATTTAATAAAAAAAAAAAAACTGTGACTCCAGATGACGTGATTTGAAAAGTACAGCAGTAATCCGCCCCCCCCTCCACCACTTATCTAAGGGGGATGCATTACAAGAACCCTAGCAGATGGCTGAAAACATGGGTAGTACCAAACCTTATATGTACTATATTTTCTTATACAAACCTACCTATGATAAAGTTTAATTTATAAATTCAGCACAATAAGAGATTAACAACAATAACTAATAACAAAGTAGAACAATTATAATAATATGCTTATAATAATAAAAGTTAATGTGGTCTCTTCTCTCTCTTTCTCAAAATATCTTTGGTTAAATTAACTTTTTTTTTTATTGAAGTCTGGTTGATTTGGGCTTTCTTGATAGCTCAGCTGGTAAAGAATCCACCTGCAATGCATGAGACCCCAGTTCAATTCCTGGGTCAGAAAGATCTCCTGGAGAAGGGATAGGCTACCCATGCCAGTATTCTTGGGCTTCCCTGGTGGCTCAGATGGTCAAGAATTCACCTGCAGTGTGGGAGACCTGGGTTCGATCCCTGGGTTGGGAAGATCCCTGGAGGCAGACATGGCACCCACTCCAGTATCCTTGCCTGGAGAATCCTCGTGGACAGAGGAGCCTGGCAGGCTTCAGTCCATCGGGTTGCAAAGATTCGGACACGACTGAGCAACTAAGGAGAGCACAGCACAGCATTGTTGATTTGTAATGTTGTGTTAATTTCTGCTGTATAGCAAAGTGATTCAGTTTCAAAATATCTTATCATACAAATATAATGCCTTTTCTCTTGTAACTATGCACTTATCATGCACTGTGACAGTAACTTTTGCAGGTTTTGGTGTGACAGCACAGTAGCATGAATTTCTTTTTCCATCTTCACTGTTTTATGGGTAGAAGATTCATTCTTACCTTAGATCTTAGCAAGCTCAGTATATGACTTTTTTTCCTTATTAAGTTTAAAAATTTCAACTTTTCACTTTAAAGAAAGCAATTTATGGCTTCTCTTTGGCATATCCATGATGCCAGCCTTTCTATTCTTGCACTTTGAGGCCATTATTAAGTAAAATAAGGCTACTACATGTCTAAGAGGCAGGATATGCTGGACAAAGGGATGATTCAGGTCCTGGGGAAGACAAAATGGGATAGCAAGAGATTTCATCATGCTACTCAAAACAATGCACAGTTTAAAACTTATGAATTGTTTATTTCTGGAATTTTCCATTTAGCATTTCTGGACCATGGTCAATCACGGTAAATGAAACCATGGAAAGCAAAATCATAGAAAAGGGGGGACTACTCTGAACTCAATGCCATTAAGGGCTAGGAGCAGTGTGTGAGTGCATGCTAAGTCACTTTAGTAGTGTCTGAATCTTTGCCAACCCCATGGACTGTAGCCCACCAGGATCCTCTGTCCAGGGGATTCTCCAGGCAAGAATGCTTGTTGGAGTGGGTTGCCATTCCCTTCTCTGGGGGATCTTCCCAACCCAAGGATTGAACTGACATCTTTTACATATACTGCTTTGGCAGCCAGGTTTTTTACCACTAACACTACCTGGGAAGCCCCAGGAGCAGTGTGAATATTATCTTTTTTTTGTTTGTTTTTAATGGGAATGAAAGAACAATAAAACCACTTTGACTAGTCTTTGTATCTCAAAGTCCTAAAACATTGCCTGACGACCCTAACAGAATCAAAGTAAGTTCTGTGCTATAGTGTGCTAGGGTGGAGACAGGAACCTTCCAAATTCGACAGATCCTAGTATTTTGGGGGCTCCAAAATAACTGCAGATGGTGACTACAGCCATGAAATTAAAAGACGCTTACTCCTTGAAAGAAAAGTTATGACCATTCTAGACAGCATATTCAAAAGCAGAGACATTACTTTACTGAGTAAGGTCTGTCTAGTCAAGGCTATGGCTTTTCCAGTAGTCATGTATGGATGTGAGNAAGAAAAGTTGTATGACTGAATGACTAAGCACACATGGATGGAAAAGTGTGCAAAATTGTCTTGTGCTTTGCCTCAGACTGGAGAGGATTTGTGGATAAGGAATATAAAGAGTCAGGAGTAAATTCTAGGCTCTGCACTTAACATGGTATGGGAGGGGAACAGACTGCTGGAAGTGGTAGGTATCAGATATGGATGGGGACAAGGAAGTTTGTCAGCAGGCACCCCTAAAGTGAGTAGCAGGAGTTTAGATTCCATTTGCAAAGTAGAGAGTCAGTTAGCTCCTCTCTGGTGGACTAATATTGATAAACACAGAATTTTGGAAGATTCAATTGCTGCTAGCTAAAAGAATAGATTCATTTATTCATTCTAAGTTTTTTATTGGGTACCCAGCACTGTGTTAGATGCTGGGGACATCTAACATCTAATGATAAACTTGGATGAGGTCCCTGGTTCATGGTACCTTGATGAACACCTAGATTTCCATCTAGTGATGAACAAAGGAGAGAGGAGGTGGTGACTGGGGAATTTTCCAGGGTCCTGCAGTATTGAAGTGTGACGTGTGTAAGGCTTTATTTACACTCAAGCTTAATCACCAAGAAAACAAGGGGCATTTTACAATAGGTGTTTTCCAAGATGAAGAAAATCCCAGCCAAGATTGTTAAAGATATCATTCCTGATATTGAGTAGACCCCCATCTAGTTATGAAACCCAATATTTCCATGTAAAGCCCATGATGACAGAATCCAAAGCAATGCAGACCTCAATTGGATAGTTTGCAGTTAGTTTTATCTTTGAATGGATTACTTCTTCATGCCTCAAGATACTGGCATTGGATTTCACCCCTATAAGTCATCTTTTTGGGGACCATTGGCCATATCCATTTATTTCTCTTAACAATTCATTTCAGTTCATACCAATGTGCAATCCTTAAGCATCTTTTCTGTACCAGGTTAAAGTATTTCTCTCAGTTCCTGGTCACTAGGAATGGCTGAGTCTGCCATTTTGTTTACCAAATATTTAATCTTCACTCACAAATAACAGAAAACCAAGAGGAACTAGAGAGCCTCTTGATGAAGATGAAAGAGGAGAGTTTAAAAGCTGGCTTAAAAGTCAACATTGAAAAAACTAAGTTCATGGCATCCAGTCCCATCATTTCATGGCAAATAGATAAGGAAACAATTGAAACAGTAACAGACTTTATTTTCTTGGGCTCTAAAATCACTGTGGATGGTGACTGCAACCATGAAATTAGAAGATGCTCCTTGGAAGAAAATTATGACAAACCTTGATGGCATAATAAAAAACAGAGACATCACTTTGCCGACAAAGGTCTGTTAGTCAAAACTATGGTTTTTCCAGTAGTCATGTACAGGTGTGAGAGTTGGATCATAAAGAAGGCTGAGCACCGAGGAATTGATACTTTTGAACTGTGGTGCTAGAGAAGACTCCTGAGAGTCCACTGGGCAGCAAGGAGATCAAATTAGTCAATCCTAAAGGAAATCAACCCTGAATAATCATTAGAAGGACTAATGCTGAAGCTGACGCTCTGATGCTTTGGCCACCTGATGTGAAGAGCTAATTCATTGGGGAAAACTCTGATGCTGGGAAAGATTGAGGGCAAGAGGAGAAGGGGCAACAGAGGATGAGATGGTTGGATGGCATCGCCAACTCAATGGACATGAGTTTGAGCAAACTCCAGGAGAGAGTGAAAAATAGGGAAGCCTGGCATGTTGTATAGTCCATGGGGTTGCAAAGAGTTTGACACAACTGAACGACTGAACAACAGCACAAAAAACAGGACTCTGGTTTTTAGCTACACATGTTTCTAGAAAGAAATAGCTAGAAAACACAAAGACTGCAGTCTTCAGCCTCCTGGCAGCCAGGTGTGGTGATGCGATAAGTTTTGGCCAAATGGCTGGAAATTGATGTGTTGTGTGGAACTTCTTGAAAGGTTCCTTTCTTCTCTCTTCATCCTGATGCAGATGATATGACACTCAGATGCACTCCTGAGATACTGAAGTGGGTCCACATCCAGGGATGGTGAGTAAAGAGCCTGGAGAAACCTGGATGTCTGATGATCACAGAGCATCTGCAAGATGTCTCAGGAATTCTTTTCCTGCAAGAAAGACAATTTCTACCCCAGTTATAGTGCTATTTTCCAGGTCTCCCATTGCTGCTGAACTAAACCTTAATGGATACATTGGAATGCAGTTCCCTCACTCTGGGGTTAAAAATTCATCCCCTGGTCCCAGGCTGAACATCTCTGAACCTAATCTTGGCAGATTTCTGGGTCTGTAACTTTTATTTCCCTTCTCTGTGCCTTTGGGCACAAAGCCTCTGAGATACCTGAAGTATTTGTGCTCTGAAAGTCTTTTTGTTGAGTTTAGAGATGAAGAAACTTAGCATAATATGTACATGACAGTGATTAGCACAGAGCTTGTCGCATAACAGCTGCTGAATAAATGTTACTTGAGACTAGTTTGAAGAAGTCTTCTCACTTTTGGCAGACACATCTCATTTCTCCCCATTGTAAATGTCCTCCCAATATTGAATCAACAGCATCTCAAAAAGTGACATATTGCTTTACAATTTCATCTATATAGCTTTACTTCAGGGAAGAAAAAAATACATATATATATATGTGCATGACTGCTAAGCTGCTTCAGTCATGTCTGACTCTTTGTGACCCTATGGACTCTTCCATGCTCCTCTGTCCATGGGATTCTCAGACAAGAATACTAGAGTGGGTTGCCATGCCCTCCTGCAGGGGATCTTCCTGACCCAGGGATCAAACCCTGGTCTCTTATGTCTCCTCATTGGCAGGTGGGTTCTTTACCTCTAGTGCCATATACATACAGTTGTCCAGAGTTTCAGTGTTCTAGGCCAGCTCTCTTGTAAAGCACAGTCTGTATTTTTTCTCAGTGCAAACATGGATCATATATAACCACAGTTTGAAAATTACTATGATTGCTCTGTTCTGACAGATTGATTCTTAAGTCACACATGATTTTGTGCAAGGGTTTTGCAGCCAAAATTCTACTGTCTTCTTTTCCAGCAATATGGCATGGAAATCCATTCTGGTTCCCAGGAGCTTGCCTCTTCATAGCTTCCAGGTGCCATGTGCATTTTCATGGAGACCCAGTGGGAATGATGATTTCACATGATGGAGGGCACTCTGAATACACCTGTGGGCTGGTAGAGATGTTTGCAGGCTACGGGCTGCTTGGCGCTTCCTACATCACACAGTCCAGGGGCAGGCACACTCAGTCCAGGAAAAGGGCTCCCCACAAGGCCAGTTAGTAACATTTGGGTGCTCCATGGGCTGATATTGACTTTCCATGGTCTTTCCTGTGGCTCAGTGGTAAAGATTCTGACTACCATACAGGAGATGTGGGTTCGATACCTGGGTCAGTAAGATCTGGAGAAGGAAATGGTAACCCACTCCAGTATTCTTGCTGTGAAATCCAATGGACAGAGGAGTCTAATGGGGCTACAGTCTGTGGGGTCGCAAAGTCTGTGGACACGACTGAGTTACTAAACAATGACATAGATGTTCCACAGCAATATCTGATTTCACAAGTGATGCTGAAAAGGAAAATGAGTTCGAGAATGCACTTCAGCCTCTTAAGTCACATAGCTGCAAAGGTCTCAATCCTCTATTTTTTTAAAATGATACAACATGCAAACAATTTTTTTTTTTTTTTGCAAAAAGAAAACCTCAGATACTAGAGTCAAAATGAAAGCCTGACTTTACTAACACTCCCCACAATACCGCTAGAGAAAATTGGTTGAAGTTTTAGTGTACATCTGTTGGAGTTTTCTGTAAGTGCACATGTGCACGTCTGCAGCCTGTGCATCCTAAACAGGACCACAGTGTTGCATGTACTGTTCCTTGCCTCGCTTTTCTCACCTGGTAATGTTCCCTTCTGTGTTGCTGGCATTCATAGCTGTCTTTCTCTTTCACCTGTACAGATATAACAAGCTCCACTGAACAATTTCTATGGTTGTAGTAATATAGTTTCTTTCCAAACCAGTGTTTTTCTATTTTTTAGAAATTATTTTATTTATTTATTTTTGGCTGCATCAGGTCTTGGTTGAGGCACGCAGGATCTTTCACTGCAGTATGTAGACTCTAGTTGTGGCGCATAGGCTCAGTAGTTGTGGTGTCTGAGCTTCATTGTGGGATCTTAGTTCTCCCACCAGCGATCAAACCTGCATCCTCTGGATTGTAAGGTTGATTCTTTCTTTCTTTTTTTTTCAGTGAATTTATTTATTTTAAATGAAGAATATTTTAAAAGAAGAATATTTTTAATGACAAAAGGTACAATTCACAAAGAAGATAGATATCATAAACCATTATACACCTTCACAACAAAGAAACAAAGATACATGAAGCAAAAATCAGAAGCGAGGTGAATTCTTAACCACTGGATCACCAGGGAAGTCCCTCAGTGAAAATTTGAACCCACAGGCCAACTCCCCTTTTTCCCCAGTAGAGATCTCCCCACTTTGGCTTGGACAAAATAGCACACATTAGGTACTTGAGTGGCTACCTTCTGCTCCCCAGGCCAGTGCACTGCAGGATGAACATCCATGGTGTCTGCATTAAGAAGGAATTCTGTGATCAGGCGTTGGTGCCAACACCTTGCTTTATCACCCTTATTACTGGCCTCCAGGCCATACCAGCAGCTGCAACAGAGCTGTGAAGAGCCGCCTTTCTTTACTCTGGCTTCCCTCTTATTTTTTTTAAGAGCCCGCTGGCCAGGACTAATATGCAATAAAACTGATTTGTGTACTTTCCAGGCCTAGCTGAGAACAACAGCCGTGTGCATTAGTTCGGAGGTACTTAATGGATGATTTATAAGATATTGAAGATAAAACTTGAAAGATACATAGGCTGTGCCGATGTGCAACATTCTTGAGGAACAAAGAACATTAAGTGCTTGATTGGCTGAGATGATTTAGAGGGCAGCCCTGGGCGACCATCCAGCCATCTGGACTCTGTTCCGGGAGCTCCTCTCCCCAGAGCCACAGCCCCTGATGCGAATCTGGGGCAGAGATGGGTTGGGGAGTGGATCTCAAAGGGAACTTCTGCTTCATCTGTGACCAGGGCCTCAGGGCTTCCCTTGCCACAACCCTCTTGGGATGCAGCTTGCATTTCTAGAACTGAGTGCAGTCTGCTGAAGGTGCAGTGCTTCCTGGGGAACGGCCGCTGTTAGGTAAGGTGATTTTGCTCTTTTCTAGAGAAGTTCATTTCAACAGATCAGTGTAGTTAGAGAAAACACACACATGGGGAATCTAGAAAAATGGTACAGATGCACCTATTTGCAGAGGAGAAGTAGAGATACAGATGTAGAGAAGAAATCTATGGACACTGAGTGAGGAAAGGGGGGTGGGATGAATTGGGAGATTGGGACTGAAACATATACACTGCTTTATATAAAACAGGTTACTAATGGGAACCTACCAAATATTACAGAGAACTCTCCCTGATGCTCTCTGATGGCCTAAATGGGAAGGAAATCCAAAAAAGAGAGGATCAACAGAACCTAACACAACATTGTAAAGCAGCTATACTCCAACAATTTTTTTTAAAAGCTAACTGGGTACCTACTATGTTCAAGGCACAAAGTTAGGTATGGATGAGTAGAGGTGAGCAAGGTTGACAAGGTCCCCGAATGCACAAAACTGGTAGCCTTTCTTCTTTGAGGTTTTCCAAACAAACAAAAAAGCCAATGTGGTCTAATAGAAAATATAAACTCAGAATTATCTAGAAGAATTTGGTTGATTACTGACTTTAGCACGGTAAAGAGATTGAGAAATCATTGATTTGAAACGTTTTGTTCTTCCCAAATTCACTTTGAATACACATGATGCCTCTTTTTCCCTCCCTTTTTGGCTGCGTCATGCAGCATGNAAGAATTTGGTTGATTACTGACTTTAGCACGGTAAAGAGATTGAGAAATCATTGATTTGAAACGTTTTGTTCTTCCCAAATTCACTTTGAATACACATGATGCCTCTTTTTCCCTCCCTTTTTGGCTGCGTCATGCAGCATGTGGGAATCTTAGTTTCCTAACCAGGGATTGGAATTGTGTCCCCTGCAGTGGAAGTGTGGATTCTTAACCCCAGGATTGTGAGGGAAATCCCTATATGATCCCTCTCGACTCACTCACCAGAGCCCACCTTACCCTCTAGGCTCACTCTTGGCGGAAATTTAAGGTAGATATATGGTCCCATCCTCTTTCTTCTCAGAAATCCTTTCTTTCTTTTCTCCTCATGCATCATCCTCCTCCTCCAAACAAATAAAATTCATCAACCCTACTCTGTCTGGGGTCCATCTCAAAGCTCATGGACCCCCACCATTTCCAGGGCTTGCTGCTGCTGCTGTTAAGTCGCTTCGTCGTGTCTGACTCTGTGCGACCCCATAGACAACAGCCCACCAAGCTTCCCCGTCCCTGGGATTCTCCAGGCAAGAATACTGGAGTGGGTTGNATTCTAAGTGATCCTTAACCAGTTTGAGAAGCTAATATGAATGGTGCTATATAGCTGGAAAAATCATATGCAATATTATGATATAATTTTAGAATTAGAAAATGAAAAACTATTTTTCATGATATGAAAAAAACTACTGTTTTCATTCAAGAAATTTAGAAATGAATGGTAGTAATATAATCTATATACACAGTACTATACACTATTACTCTAATCACTTTACTTATAATTATTTATCCTCATCATTTTACTTATTATTAAAACAACTCCAAGGAGGTTCTTTGGATATCCCCAGTATTAATGTGAATAAACTAAGGCATAGGCAGGCTATTTTCCCAGTCACATAGCTTGACAAAGCTTCTTGACTGGTAGAGATACAGATGATAATCTATTTTCTGAGCAAACTCATCACCCAACGTTCTTTACTGGGACTGAAAATAGGGCTTGGAGGCATGAGGGCACTCATATGCTTATATATACTTATAGTTACATAACCACTTTTTTTTTTCCCCTACAGTAGTAAAGTGAAATGACTCAGAGTGGTAGGGCCCCAGAGAATTCCATATTATTTATACCATAGATAGGCTCATGCAAGGGCACAAAGGACATATGTACATGCTATTCACTACAGCGGTATTTGGGATGGCTAATGACTGAAAACAATCTCCATGTCCATCAGTAGGGGACAGGCTAAATATATTTTGATATTTCTACAAGGCAAAGCTGAACAGCCTTTTAAAAGAACAGCCTTTTAGTATTAAGAGAGACAAAAAAAAGTGTAAAATAACAGTTACATTATTATTCAACTTGTGTGAGAGAGAAAAGGAGAGAGATTTTTAATACAAAAGTGTTTGAATATGATTAGAAAATTTCTTAACAATAAAGAAATTATTTACAGTGCATATGCCTGGGAAGTAGAGAATGGGGAAAAGGATTAGTATATAGCAAAGAAAGAGATCTTTGTTTTGACATCCTTTTGTAGTGAATTTACTTTTACCAAAAGCACGTATTGCTGATTTTACATTAGCTTAATTAAAAATGGAGTATTACAGATCCTGACATCCTTTCAAATAGTGGTTCCTAACAATAGGCTGGTATGTAATGATCAGTGGGGAGACGTGTCCCAAATAATTTATTTCTAATAGTTGTTAAGCTAGAGAAGTTTATGAATTATTTATTTTTTATCAACAAGAATAAAATCAGCATCTCTTTAATTAATCCAGTAGTACAAAGGGGGAAAGACACTTTTAAGATTCAAACAGAAGAAAAAAAAATAAGAATTGCATCCTAAAGATGATTAATTTTAAGAAAGGCTGCATCCCAGAGGAATGGAGGTCCTCAAAAAATAAAAAAGGATTCTCCGCATCTGGAAGTCCTCAGAGATGCAAACACTTTGCAAAAAGTAAGGAAACACTTTTATGTAATCTCTAGATTGGGTTGGGAGTGTCCCAGAAAATGAGAAGGAATTTTTCATCCTTTTTAAATATGTTTTTGTATAGTTTATAAATAATATATTTACAGTGCTATTAATATACTATTTATAATTAAGTATACAGTATTTAGAGGATGGTTGCTCAAATATGTTTTACTGATAGAGCAAACAGTCAAAAATGTTTGGAAACTACTGGTATAGTCCAACAAATTTAACACAGTTAAGAAGAAAGCATAAATGATCCTTTCATGGTCAAAGGATAAAAATTAAAAGCTGTGTAACAGTGTACGATGTCTGAAGTTTTTGAATTCTCTTCAGTTTTTTCTGGTATCAATCCNGAAACTACTGGTATAGTCCAACAAATTTAACATGGTTAAGAAGAAAGCATAAATGATCCTTTCATGGTCAAAGGATAAAAATTAAAAGCTGTGTAACAGTGTACGATGTCTGAAGTTTTTGAATTCTCTTCAGTTTTTTCTGGTATCAATCCATGACCATATCCTGCCACTTCCCCAAAGAACATTTCCTGATTCTGACCATTCATAATCATTCAGACCATCCCAATTCAATTCCTTCATTCTTTTGAAAAGGCCTCCAGACTATCCGTACGGAGTTCTTCACTGCCAGCTTGTTCAGAACTGTGAGATTCTTTTTTTTTTAACTTTTCATTTTCTATTGGAATATACCTGATTAATAATGTGACAGCTTCAAGTGCAGGGAGAGGGACTTACCTATACATATACACGTATCCATTCTCCCCCAAATTCCCCTCCCATCCAGGCTGCAACATAACATTAAACAGAGTTCCCTGTGCTATAATACAGTAGACCCTCGGTGGGTATTCATTTAAAAAATAGCAATGTGTATATACTGAGATTCGTTAAAAGCTCAGAAAACNCATTTCCTTCTCCAAGGCATGAAAGTGAAAAGTGAAAGTGAAGTCACTCAGTCGTGTCCAACTCTTTGAGACTCCATGGACTGCAGCCTACGAGGCTACTCTGCCCATGAGATTTTCCAGGCAAGAGTACCTGAGTGGGGTGCCATTGCTCTTAGGGGTTACCAAAAGCCTCCTTCCATTTAATATTCCCTTAGCTTGTTTCCAAATTCTAGCTCCATTCTACAAGAGATCCTTGGGGAAGTTGTCTCACTCTACATCATGCATCCAGAAGTAATAGAGCTGAGACTCCAGCCTTGGTCATTCGATTCCAGGACCCATGTCTTTCTATGGGACTATATGGCTCCTCATGCCATATAGGGGGTATCCTGGCACATTGCTCCACAATCTTCCTGTCCTGTCTTGCAGCCCACACCAGAGAACTATTCTCTCCTTGTTTCCCATGTTCCTATGAGCACACACATAGCTGACTTTCCTCTTTCTCCCTTCCTGCTTTCTCATCATCACCACCGTGAATAATGCTGTTGAATATATAGGACCTGACCCACATTGCTTATTGGGTTATAAAATCACAATGGCAACTGCAAAGATGAGGGGTCATATTCTTCTTTACAAACCTGGAAGGTCACTATGGGAAGCTGTCTTGAGTCAAGTGCCGCAGAAGTAGAGAAGGGGTCTGAGAACCAGGACGCTGAGAAATCTAATCCTGGGCCTGCTGCCAACCAATTGGACAACCTTAGAAAGTTGTGTCTTCCCCCAGGGTGTCAGTTTCTTAGTCTGCATATAGGGTGGTTGAGTTTAAAATCCCTAGTCCATCTTTCAATTAAAAGATCCCCTCTGTTGTTGACTTATGCTTCCATTGGTTTCATGCCCCACCCCCCTCACCAGGGGACACTGCCTAATCAAACTCACTATTCTGCCCAGAATATACTCCACCCTGTCCCTGCATCTGCAAGAACTGAGACAGGCACTCGTTTCCCAACTCCACCAACCTGCTTCACAAAACACTTCTCTGGCCAGGCCCTATGAGGTGCCATCACACCCCCAGCTCACAAGCCAGGCAGCCCTCTGAGAGGAGGCTCCAAGGTGCACCCAGGTTCTCAGGGCTGTACCATTTATAAGTGCTGCCACCTCCTGGACTTCTTTCTCTGGGCACTCCANTTTGGGTTCAATTCCAACCATTAGCACCCAAACTCTTTGGCTGCTGAAGTTCACTTTAGCTTGAAGTGTCAGGGAATTGTCCCACTAGGGCAGCCCTCAACCAGTGACTAACAGAAGCTAACAGAGGTTGATGGATAAATAGCCCTCCTCCCTCACCTCTTAGGCAGAATAACTCTGAGATGCATATTCCATACTAGCTTCTAGATTTACCAGCAAAATCATCCTTCATTTGGAAACTTGCCTGAAAACACAGTTTTCATTGGCATTCTTCCTTTGCTGTCTACCGAAGATCCCCTGGAAAAGGGAATGGCTACCTGCTCCAGTATTCTTGCCTAGAGAATCCCATGGACAGAGGAGCCTGGTGGGCTACAGTCCATAGAGCTGCAAAGAGTCAGATGCAGCTGAGTGACTAACACCAATGTTGCTAGCATCTTCTCCAAATAAAATCCTTACATTTTTTGCCTTTGTCTCAGTGTCCTCTTGGGAAATCCATATTAAGTCATTTGGCACCANGTCCATAGAGCTGCAAAGAGTCAGATGCAGCTGAGTGACTAACACCAATGTTGCTAGCATCTTCTCCAAATAAAATCCTTACATTTTTTGCCTTTGTCTCAGTGTCCTCTTGGGAAATCCATATTAAGTCATTTGGCACCAGAAATGGTATCAAAATGGATATTCTCGGAATGGGATTCTGAAGTTAGATCCCTTGCTGGTCAAAAGACAAGGATCCCATTACTGATAATAAATGGGGTGAAATATGACACCTTATCGTCATGTAAGACACAAAACCATATGAATGTCCTGATCTGCAGATGGAAAGAGGACTGCTGAAAATCGGGTCCCTAATCTGCTTTTCAAATGTCAGAATTCTAAACGTGGCTGAATTCACAGGCATAGCAATTTCCTATGCTGACATTAGAAAAAGCACGGGATTCTGAGACCTAGAATCAGTATATCTAGGCAGATGCTCTTCAGAATCATATTAATCATATCTGAGGAGCAAAATGTGGAAAGAACTTCAGATACTCTGTAAAGACACATATACACTGGCTACTGGAAGTCAATCTGCAAAGAATAAGGAGCTTGGTGTATGTGTATCTATGTGTGTGTGTGTGTGTGTGTGTGTGTGTGTGTGTGTGCTCAGTCATGTCCAACTCTTTGTGGCACCATGGACTGTAGCCCACCAGACTCTTCTGTCCATGGAACTTTCCAGGCCAGAATACTGGAGCTGGTTGCCATTTCCTACTCCAAGGGATCTTCCCCGGCCCCAGGGAGCGAACCTGAGCATCTTACATCTCTGCATTGGCAGGTGGATTTTTTACTGCTAGCACCACCTGGGAAGCCTATTGCATCAGTGAAAATGTTAGGGGGTTAGTGGTCTGCAGCATGTCAATTTATCCTCTCCAAGGTAACGCTCAAGTTATTGTACGGGCAACTTCACCATTTAGAAAAGGGCCTAGCAGTTGGTAGTCTTCTTGGGATTTTTGAAGAGGGCAAACACAACTCTTAAAAGTGACACATTTACCCAGTGGCTTGGAAGATTGCCAGTTTTAAGTAGTGACAGGTGGCACTAGTGGTAAAGAATCCACCTGCCAATGCAGGAGATACAAGAGATGCTGGATCGATCCCTGGGTCAGGCAGATCCCCTGGAGTAGGGCACACAACCCACTCCAGTATTCTTGCCTGGAAACTTCCATGGGCAGAGGAGGCTGGTGGGTTACAGTCCATGGGGCTGCAGAGAGTCAGACAAGCATGCATACACAAAACAAAAGAGGGCTCTACAAAACTTGGAAAAGTGGCCCAATGCTTGGCCCATATGATTCATCAGCTCTGATGGCTTTTAGAGATACTCATGGTGCTTCCTTGATAGCTCAGCTGGTAAAGAATCCACCTGCAATGCAGGAGACCCCAGTTCGATTCCTGTGTCAGCAGATCCACTGGAGAAGAGATAGTCTACCCATTCCAATATTCTTGGGCTTCCCTTGTAGCTCAACTGGTAAAGAATCCATCTGTAATGTGGGAGACTTGGGTTTAACTCCTAGGTTGGGAAGATCCCCTGGAGAAGGGGATCTGGCCTGGAGAATTCCATGGACTGTATTGTCCCTGGGTCACAAAGAGTCAGACACGACTGAGCAACTTTCACTTTACATGGTAGATAAGGATGCTCTATGATATTTCTAAAAGCCAGCATTGCTGAGTTGAGGTGCAGATCTGTAGTACTCTGGAGCAAGAATGAGGCATCTACAGCAGAGCATTACAGTGACTATCACTCAGCATTAAAAAAAAAAAAAAAANGTGCAGAAGTCAAAATGGGAGACTGAGACTCCGAAGCAAAGATCTCCCCTTGATACTGGGTTGGGAGGGACATGGCAACTCCACTGCAGTTCCCTTAGCTCAGCCTGGAGAAGTAAGGGAATAATAGAGAGACCGTCCTGACATGTCATGATGGCTTGACAGCCTCAGTCTCCACCACCACCTCCTTTAAATCACTGAGTTGGAGAAAGGGAAGGAAGAAGGGGGAAATAACTCTAGGTTTGAGGAATATTTTCTTTAAAGCAGGTAGTCAAATGGCCCAACCACCAGACAAGCGGATCACATACAGATGATTTAACTGCAATATTGTCGAGTTCATGGAGTGAAGAATTCCCATTCCCATCTCTGAGAAGACTGGAACTAAATAAAGTTGAGCTGGCTTTTGACAGTGCAGTGCTCGAGAATCTATTTGAGCTCCTATTTAAAGGCACATAACCTTATTTCAAATTAGTTTCTCTGGGTTTGGCTAAGACACTCCAAGGTATCAAAATGTACATTTTCTTCTATTGTGAAAATTTTCTTTGCTTAGATGTTTTCCAAATATTTCTGTAGCAGGCTTTTAAAAAATCTATGGGAAACTTGCAGACTGCACAAGCTAAGGTTGGGGATAATGATAATAATACCAATAATAATAATAATAATAATAATTTTTTCATGTTAAGTACTTTCTTGTGTTATTTCATGGAAATCTTCACAAAAACCTTATAGAGCAAATAATGTTATTATTCTTAGCTTGCTAGTGAAGTAACTGAAGATCAGAGAGGTTAGGCCACTTGCAAAGTCACATAGCCAGTGAAGGAGATAAATGAGTGTGCTTGCATTCTGGCCAATCTATAAATAATGTAGCTGTAAGCTTTTCTACTTTAAGCATGGGTAACCCAGGATACCCAAATTCCAAATTTGGGGACTTAGGGACTTAACTATAGTGTTATGACATGTGTTCTCTTAGGCTGGGCTCCAGTTTGGACTGGAAGGTTTTGTTTCCGGGTGAAGTAATTGGGTGGGGAATAGCTCTGCTTAGTAACCTCGGAGTATGACACATCGAGTCCTTGCTTCAATTTTTTGGCCTGTGATAAGGATGAGAAGCCTCATACTCTGGGTTTGATATGTCTAGGGAACTCATATCCAGCCTGTGTTTAAGAACTCTCATTGTAATTATAAACACGTGGGCAGTGAGAGCTTTGTCTAGCAGAGCCCTTGGAGGAGGGCTGATTGGCTGAACCAGGGTTCTGACTCCACTGCCTGGCCCTGGGCACTCTGAGTCTCCAGACCTCCTCAACTCCCACACCCCAGCCTCAGTTTCCAATGCCAAGACAGCAGAGTATTCTGGTCCTGTGGTTGGTTCTTCCTTTTAAACTCCAGGCTTGGCCAGACTTTCTTCCCAACCTGGAGTCTTAATCACAGGGAGCGATTACACCAGAATAGAACGACAAATCGGGATCAATAAAGAGAGGCGACTGTCTACTGGAAGAAACACAATTTATGGCTTGGCTGGATTATGCTTACCAGCCAAGAACAGCGGTAATTCCAAGCAACCCCACTGACCGGGATCAATCATGGCATTTTATTACTTTGCTAAACCCTGCTTGCTCCCTACCCCCAACCTCTGTCTTATTAGAACCCAATCTTCAAGGAAAATATTGCACTTGTTATCAAATTTTAGAAAGAGAATTTATGGCAAAGGGAGATTGATTTAAAGCCTTCTTCTAAAAGGGGAGCGGAGGGTGGTGGGAAGGTAAATTTTGCTGCGTCTTTTAGATTGGTTCTTTTGCTTATCTCTCCATTTTATGACATAATCTGTTGTAGCATTACCCAGGGTCCTCTGGGCTGATGCTTCTTGCCCAGCATTAGATAAGCGGGAGATATTGTCAGGGTGTAAAGTTTAAAGCCCGTGGCAAGGGCTCATTTTTCTCATTTCAGGCAAGGGAGAAAGGATATAAAATGGAAAGCAAGCAATCAATAAAGAAGAAAGACAGAGATCTTCCCCAAAAAGGGTGGGGCGGGGAGAAAAGAAATTCTCACCTCACTGACTGCTCTTCTAACTAAGACTTTAACAGGCGGATAATGAGCCCACACATCCTCTGGTCAGGGCAGGGACTGGAGACCCATCTCCCGTTGCCAGCATGATCCACTCGAAACCTGAATAATGGGGGCACAGCTTCCATTAGGAGCTCTTGGATTTTTTGTATAAAACCCAGCCTTCATCATGCCTGTTGCGTGCATGCGTGCTTGGTTACTTCATTCATGTCTGACTCTTTGCATCCCACTCCTCTGTCCGTGGGATCCTCCAGGCAAGAATACTGATGTGGGTTGCCATGCCCTCCTCCAGGGATCTTCCTGACCCAGGGATCAAACCCGTGTTTCCCATGTCTCCAGCACTGCAAGCAGATTCTTTACCACTGAGCCACCTGGGAAGCCCCCTCACGTCTGTTAGTCCATCTTTAACGTAAAAGCAACATGGTTAATTACTTATGCAGTGAGTGGGGTCGGGAATCTTGGCAGTTTGTTCAAATCAGGGAATAGATGCAGTGCTCCTATTTGTCTTAAGTGGACAGAGCCACCCTCAATTGCCCATGAGACAATAAAAGAAAACGTAGAACTACTCTTTGGTTAATCCTAGAGTTTATGATAGTCTAGTCTGATTTAATGACCCTACAATCATTCTGTTGTTAGAAAATCAATGTTTTCCTAGGAAACAGTAGGGACTGCCATAAATACACTCCTGGTTATATGAACCTTTGGCCACAGAACTTACACGCGGTAGAGGTCATAATGAGTGGCAAGGAAACAGCCTTCAGAAGCAGCAAGGGAGCCAGGCACCCCATAAAGAAGACCACAACCTGTTTATGGACTCAGCCCATCGGAGACTAAAAGCAGCTCTCCTGTGACTGTCAGGGATCTGGGGGTGCTCTGTCATTGATGTTTACCTGTGGGGTTCCTGGTTATATGTATCACCGATGTGGAAGCAATAGGGGCATAGTAGACAGGAATGTATCATTAAGGCCAGGTAGGATCCCTAGGGAGGCTCTATTCCCTGGTGGCTGAGGTTAAAGTGTCTGTCTGCAATGCAGGAGACCTGGGTTCGATCCCTGGGTTGGGAAGATCTCCTGGAGAAGGAAATGGCAACCCACTCCAGTATTCTTGCCTGGAGAATCCCGTGGACAGAGGAATTTTGATTTAGGGATTTTAGGATCCCTAAAGCAAAGGCAGCAGTGTATCATGCCACGAACACAGGGCTAGCAATCAGAAGACTGAGTCTGATCCTTCTACCACTTTCCTGTATAAGCTGGAGCCAGTCATGAAGCCCCATTTTACAGAGGAGGAAACTGAAATTCTGGTGGATTTATCACAGCTACCACACTGAATGGTTATGAGTTTTAAAAAAGATATGTGTTGATAGATAGCCAGTGGGAATTTGCTGTGTGATTCGGGGAGCTCAAACTGGGGCTCGGTGCCTATCTAGAGGGGTGGGACGTGGTGGGAGGCAGGAAGGAGGTTCAAGAGAGAAGGGACCTATGTATACCTTCGGCTGATTCATGTTGATATACAGAAGAAACCAACACAATTGTACAGCATTATCCTCCAATTAAAAACAAAAAAAGTTAAAATGTTAAAAGAAGATATGTGTGGGATATTTGTCATTTATTTCAGTTGTCTAGCATCTAATATTCTTTCCAGTGTTCAAAGAATTCTACATGCTATTGAATCATAGTGGGAATTAGAGCCCTGTTTCTGCCATAGAATTAGAAAACACCACACAATTGTTTTTCCAACCTCCTTCAGAGTTAGGGCTCCTCTGCCCAAAGCATAAATTGGCAGACAAACACATCTGCTGCTGATTTGATTCAGGATTGGTGAAGTCAAGAAGCAGGGACAGTAGGTCAGCTTTTGGTGATGGTAGAGATGATGGAGGCATCTTGGTTCTTAAGTAGTGGCTATAGCCACCTTCCGATGCCAGTGGTGCTAGCTGCATGGCCACAGCAGCTCAGGAGTCTGGAATTTCATGGAGGCACTGAGTTATCCTTACCAGACCACCCTGTGGAGGGATTCTGAATGCCATTTCTGGCCATGTAGCCTCAGACCCCATCTCCTCAGGGATCCTGTGCACACTGTCATATCTCTTTTATTATGAAATGTATCCTTTGGTCTGAGGGAATGATACAGGGATTTGTTACAAAGCTTCAGATGTTTTACGAGGTCTCAGATGATGGAGCTGGCAAATGGACTGGGGATAAAACAGCAATGCAATATCCCAAATATGTATGAAGGAGATTTATCTGGAATCACTGCTTCTTCCAGCCAAAAGGAATCCAGAGTTGTCAGTTCATCACCAAGTGGCTGTTGGGCTTGAGGGATGGTACCGTATGTGGGACTTAGCATCAGTCTTTGTTGCTGACAAGTCAGCCATCCAGAAGCATAGTGACTCTCAGGCTTGGTGAGAAGGAGCCCATGCTGTTGGATCCACGCGTAGCCTCCACCTCTGCTGCATGACTGCTCCATTCATCAGCCCATTATGTAAGCAGTGTGGTGGGCACTCCTGGACTTCTGCTGGCTGAGTCCTCCCATCCACCTGCTTGTTGAGTACTTCCCCCGAGGTGGATGCTCTCTTTCCTACAAACTCCATGCCCACTCTCATGAGTCCACACACAGGCTTCTTTCCCAGGCTTCTGTCCCTATCTTTCACAATGACTCCTTCCAGGTCCTCAAGCAACCATTTTTTCCATTCTCCGCTGCCTAAGAACGTATGTTGTATGTGCTAAGTTGCTTCAGTTATGTCCGACTCTTTTGTGACCCCATGTACTGTATGTAGCCCACCAGNGGCAGAAGGAGAAGGGGACAACTGAGGTTGAGATGGCTGGATGGCATCACTGACTCGATGGATGTGAGTCTGAGTGAACTCCGGAAGTTGATGATGGACAGGGAGGCCTGGTGTGCTGCGACTCATGGGGTTGCAAAGAGTTGGACCTGACTGAGCGACTGAACTGAACTGAACTGAAAGCATTTAACTTTTCTGTTATGCTGCAGTTTTGACCCACTCTCTGACCCAATAAACCACACTAGTTCATTCACATTTTTTCATTGTCACAGGCCTAGTGACTTGTCATTAGACTAACAAGCAGGGATTCTGTTTTATAGTCAATATGCTTTGAATTTGCTTTACTTGATATGTACCTCATTTGACAACATTTCTGATATTCAGTGAATCTGCAAAACTCTGGAATAAAGAATCTTACAGTTGAACTGTAATATAGATGGTAAATGATTCACACTCTTTACATAAGAATTTCTTTTATATATTCTTTCCCTAAATTAAAATTTGCATCTATCCTTTTGAGATTACCTGGTGGCTCAGTGGTAAAGAATCTGCCTGCCAAGATGCAAGAAACACAGGTTTGATCCCTGGGTTGGAGAGATCTCCTGGAGAAGGGAAAAGCTACCCACTCCAATATTCTTGCCTGGGTAATTGCATAGACAGAGGAACCTGGTGCACTGCAGTCCAGAGGGTTGCATGGATGGTAAGTGAGTCACACTCTTCTGTACATAAAAACTTCTTTTACAGATTCATTCTTTATTTTATTTTTTTTAATTTATTTATTTTTTAANGATGAAATTGTGTGGGAGAAAGTGGTCTCCCGTCTTATTCCTCCGCCATCTTCCCTCCTATCTCAGCATCTCGATATTGCTTTTTAGATTTAAAATTTCAGTTTAACATTAGAGTGTTTTTATAAAGCAATTTATTTTTATATATTAGCCTTATATTCTGTGATCTTGCTGTATTTACTTATTAGTTGCTGGAGATTTTTGTCAGTTCTTTGGAGGGCTAATTTTTATCCCCTATCTGAAAAGAGAAACATTTCTATTTCTTGCCATGATTACCTTTTATTTCATTTTTCTGTCTTATTTCACTAAGACTTTTAGTATGATATTGAAAAGAAGAGATACACAGAATATCCTCCTCTTGTTTTCAGTTCTAGAGAGATGGTGCCTAGAATCTTAAGTATAATGTATGTTTTATGTAGATGTTCTTATTTAAGTAGGAGTCCCTCTCCCTAGTTTACCAATGATGTTTATTATGAATTACTTTTTTTTTATATATTTCCCGATGCTTTTCCTACATCAGTTGATATGACCATGTAATTTGTGTTCTTTAAGTCTTTGATCTGGAGAATTGCATTGACTGATTTTCTAATATTCAACTGAACAATCCTTATGTACCTGGAGTATATTTCACTAGGTTGTGGTGTGTAATTATTTTGCTTTCATTGTTGAATTCACTTTGCTAATTTGTTGCTAAGGATATTTTAATCTATATTCATCAAAGATGTTCGTTTTTTGTTGCCTTTTTTTATAATGCCTTTGTCTGCTTTTGTTATTAAAGTAAGGTTCACCTCATAGGATTATTTGGAAAATGCATCCTCTGCTTCTATTTTCAGGTAGAAGTTATGGATCATCCTTAAATTTGTAGAGTTAACTAGACATTCCATAAGTATTTGATCTGTGTTTTCTTTTTTGGAAGGTTATTCATTATTTATTTGATTTCTTTAGTAGACAAAGAGTTATTCATGCTATCTATTTCTCCTTTTGTGAATTTTGGTAGCTGGAAAGATCAAAGAATTGGTCCATTTTGTCTAAATTAACCAAAATAATCTGGTACAGATTTGTTTGCTCTGTTTCTTTTTTATCATTTTAATATCCATAGAATTAGTAGCAATGACTTTATTTCCTTTGTGAAGCTGATATTTTCTGTCTTTTTCTCTGTTATTCTTCAGCCTGGCTAGATGTTTGCTAATTTTATTAACATCAGTAAAAGAACTAGCTTTTGGTTCAGTTGATTTTCTCAACTTTTTACTCTTTTCAGTACCACTGATTTCTACTTCAATTTTTATTAGTTTTTTTTTTTTTTTTTTTTTATAAGCCTGAACTTCTCTTCTTTCTCCAGCTTCCTGAAGTGGAAACTTTAGTTTTTGATTTTAGATAGTTGTTCTTTTTAAATTATGAATTTAATGTTGTATATTTCCCTCTAAACATTGTCTTCTCTGTATCCCTCACATTTTGATGAGTATGTGGTTGTATTTCTTGGCAAATATTTGAGTGCTTCCAACTCTCTTTCTGCTATGATTTCTAGTTTATTTTCATCTTGGTCTGAAAATGTATTTATTGTTCCTACTCTTTAAATTTGTTGTGATTCATTTTATGGCCCTGAATACAGTTTATCTAGAAAAATGTTTCATGTGAGCTGGGGCTTCTCTAATGATTCCTTCTCAGAGAAAGTCTGTTTTGTAGTTCTTTCAGCTGTAATCCATTATAATATTACTGGAGTCCTGTTGGAATAGTGATAGGGCTCAGGAGAAAGGAAGTAATTTATAGTCTTATGCTTAAAGTTCTGTCTGTGGCCTTTGACCTTTGTGCTGCTTGTTGGATAGTTTCCCTACATTCCTTTAGTTAAGACAGGAAGACTTAGAGAGCTGAAATGAGAGGAATTCTCTTTTTCTGTAGCACTGGAATAGGTTCTGGTACCCTGTATACCCCCCAGAGATTTGACTTTGTTATAGAGAAGACCATGGGCATATTTCACAAGGATTACTCTTCCCCTCCCTCTGCCAATGCTGTAGGCTTTATCAGTTCAGTTCAGCTCAGTTGCTCAGTCGTGTCCAACTCTTTGCGACCCCTTGGACTACAGCACACCAGGCCTCCCTGTCCATCACCAACTCCCGGAGTTTACCCAAACTCATGTCCATTGAGTTGGTGATGCCATCCAACCATCTCATCCTCTGTTATCTCCTTATCAGATCTTTACTAGTCAAAAAAACCTAGTGAGGTTCTTGGAGATAAATGTCATGAAAATATGGGGGCTCCATCTAAGACTGAGAGGCCAGGATTTCTGATTCTCAGGCTAGTCCACACTCAGACTCCAGCAGTTTATTAAAATTACCATATAAACATATCTACCAGTTTATGTTGCCAGTACCTGTTCTACAAAAACAGATCTCCTCTGTGGTTTTCTGATTTATCTGTCTATGCAGATATTAGTGTAGCAGTTAACCCAGTAAACTCAGTTTTCAGATTAAGAAAGTCATTGATTTTTAGTTTGCTCAGAGTTTTCTTTTATATAAGGGTAAGAACGATGGGTTCCATACAGTATGTGCTTGAGCTAACATGGAAAGTAATTAACACCTTTCATTTTGAAAAGTCACACCCACCTAGTTCTGAGAATTTTCATGTATTTGAGAAGTTTTAGCCTTCTATTTCCCTATTCCTGCAATTTCTGTTAGATGCTGAGNGTAAGAACGATGGGTTCCATACAGTATGTGCTTGAGCTAACATGGAAAGTAATTAACACCTTTCATTTTGAAAAGTCACACCCACCTAGTTCTGAGAATTTTCATGTATTTGAGAAGTTTTAGCCTTCTATTTCCCTATTCCTGCAATTTCTGTTAGATGCTGAGCCTCTTAAACTGAGTTTCTAAATTTTCCTTTACTTTTTCTCCTGTGTTCTCCTCCCTGTGATTCATTGAATGGTGCCTCCCAAAAGTTATGTCCATATGGTAACTTCCAAAACCTTTGACTATGAATTCATTTGGGAAAAGATTCTTTATAGAAGTAAATAAATATTTCAAAAGATGATTATCCTAGCTTATCCAGGTAGGCCCTAAATTAAGTGACAAATATCCTTATAAGAGAAACAGAAAGGAAAGAAAAAGATACTGGGAGAAAAGAAGAATATGTGAAAATGGAATCAGACATTGGCATGTAGTCACAAGCTAGGGAATGCCTATAGCCACCAGAACCTGGAAAAGGTGTGGAAGGATTTGTTCCGAGTGCTTTCAGTGAGAATGTAGCTCTGTTGACCCTTTAATTTCAGATTTCTAGGTTCTAGAAGTAAGAGAATAATTTTTGTTATTTTAAGCTATAAAGTTTGTCCTGACCATCCTAGGAAAAAATACACTGCCCATTATTCCATACTTAAAATATTTACTCAACTTAATCTTCCAATACTTCTGTTCACTTTTAACTTTCTGCTATGCTATTTTTAACATTTATGATATTTTTCTTCCTTATTTGTCCTTTCTATATCAGTTTCTATTAATTTTACTTGTACTAATTATCTTTTTATGTTATCTTTCATTCTTTTCATTGACACTATTTTCACCAATTTATTTCTATTTTATTTGTTGGCTTCTGTCTCTCTTATCAAAAGGTTTACTCAAACATTGGGTGTAACCTGGCATATACTCACAGTTAATAGGAAATTTCTAAAAAGCTGTTTGGAAGCTCCGTGTTAGTTGATGGTAGGTCACACTGTTGGGTGACCAGTTGGTCATTTCATTGGAAAATCCTGAATATCAGTCTGTGAGATGGTTTCTTTTGGACTAATCAATTTCTCCAGAGAAGAGTTCTATAATCTTCTGCCTAAATATGTCTACCTCAAACCCAATGTTCTTTGAATTGAACAAAAGCAAGGGGATGGACATCTCAGTGGTCAGTATAGAGACTGTTAGTTCCTGAACGTCAGTGACATTCTTGGATGTTCCCAACCCAGGGACTGAACCCAGGTCTCCCTCATTGCAGATGGATGCTTTACTAACTGAGCCACCAGGGAAACCCAGTCAATTCCTGAATGTCAGTGAACCACAAAATCCTGACCTCCAATGTTTGACCTCCATCTAAGTCCAAGGGCATTCTGCTTATTACTCTCCAGGGAATAAATCTTTCCTCCTGGTATGTGAAGAAGAGATCTGTTTGCCTCAGTAAAGTGAACGAGTATATCTCTAGTAATTTGATAGCTCTCTGGTAATTTTGCAATCTTTCAGAAACTTTTTTAGCCATACTTCTCACACATGCCTTAAGAACTTCAAAATGCTACCACATCTGCGATCTTCTCAAAACAGTACTTATGACTAGGCTTCATGTTTGTTGGTATTATTCCTCTGTTCACTCATGTGTCACCTTTTTCTTTTCTATTAAATCATTTTCTCCTCTTCCATCTGCTTCCCATCTACTCCAAACTGTTTCAATTGCTCACTTGCTATTGTCTAGTCTCTTGTTCCATTATCTATTTAAGATTTAATAGATAACATTTATTAAAGTTGATTTATTCATTGCTACTATCACATTAACTTAGTAGTAGAGGTAAATGTGTGTGCTCAAGCTGCCATATAATGCCCAGAGGCGCAATGTAATTGTGGTAGACAGGACAATGCTTACCTCTCCAAAGATGTTCATGACCTGTGGATAGGGAAAGAACGATTCCTAGATATGATTGAGTTAAGGGTCTTAATATGGTGAAATAAACCTGGATTATGCAGATGACTTGAATGAAATTATGAGGGTTCTTATAAGAGGGAGGCAGGAATGTCAGAATCAGAGGTGATACAATAATGGGAGCAAAGAAGTCTGTGTGTGTGTGTGCACGTGCGTGCATGTATATAAGAGAGACAGAAAGCGGTGGTTTCAGGCATTGCAATTAGAGGCAGGAACCACAGCCAAGCAATATAGGTAACCTCTAGAAGCTGGAAAAAGCAAAACAGATTCTCCCTTAGGACCTACAAAAGAACTTGTAGCTCAGCCAATGTTTGATTTTAACCCTATAAGACTTATTTTCAATTTCAGACTTCCTTAACTGTAAGATCATAAAGTCAGTTATTGTATTTGCTTAGAAATGTATATGTGCCCAAATATTCATAAATATCTACAAATGCATATGCATACATGTATGCATCAGTTCAGTTGAGTCGCTCAGTTNAGAATTCTTAGGGCAGCCTTGCTAGTAGCAGGTGTTCAGTAAATGAATGCTGATCATTTGATGTCCGAGGGACCTAAGGGAAACAGGGTGCTAGGAGGGATCTAGTGGATAGACGTCATTGGAGAGCAGGCTTCTGCTGCCCAAGTGCTGGAGTAAAGGATGGCCCATATGCTCTAGGTCATGATAGGCATCTTTGTAGCCAGAGCTCTGCTGCTCAAAGAATTGTTTAGGAAGGAGTGAGTCCATTCTGTCTTTTCTGTCTTCTGGCTTGAGGCAAGTCTTTGGTGCACAGAGGCTTCCTGGTCAGCAAATCTGGTTGAATGTGTGGCCCACGGGGCCTCATCATCTCCTGCAGTCACTTGCCCAGAGGCTCTTGGTTCTGCCTCCTGGGAATCGAACCTAGGAAATAGGAAGAGAGGAAGTGGCTGGGGAAAGAATGAGCAATTACAAATGGCAAGCACCAGCCCCAAACATGCAATTAATTTTCAAACAGGCTTTACAATCTGTCAGACAGAGCCTGTTGGGAGTGCGGAGTGTACAGTGTGGGAATGATCAGGGCTCCAGGAGGCAGGACCAGGAGTGGCAGAGCAGACTAGGCCCCGAGCAGTGTGAGGCTGAGACACAGAGGCATGGTTGTTGCCCAGTCGCTCAGTCGTGACTGACTCTTTGAAATCCCATGAACTGCAGCATACCAGGCTTCCCTTCCTTCACTGTCTCCCAGAGCTTACTCAAACTCATGTCCACTGAGTCTGTGATGCCATCCAACCATCTCATCCTTTGTTGCCCCCATCGTCCTATCTTCAGTCTTTCCCAGCATCAGGGTCTTCTCCAGGCATGATGGAACTGGTGACTGGGAGAGAATGGTAAAGGGCAGCTAAGATTCCCTCCCTGCCCCTGACCTTCCTTCTTGCCTCTGATGCCTCTCTCCTCCAGGAGCTAGCGCCTCACCATCCTGGTCATGTGCACCGTGTCCAGGACCTTCCCAAGCTCCCACCTTCATCACCCTGCTCCTCCCTTAGTTTTGCTTGGTCTCAGCTCCCACTATGCCATACAAAACTGCCCTAACTGCCTTGTCTGCCCTGACCACTTGCTTTCTGAAAATTGGAAAACTTTTGCCACTGTTTGCCAAACAAGTGTCTGTTTGCCATTCAAGTTTCACAGGATTTGTTGTCAATGTCTTACCTCTAGTTCAAGTTCATTGACTTATTTTTTACCTATGCATTTTCTCCTGATCTTAGTTCAGTGAGTAGCACATAGATGTCTCCAATTTAATCACCATAAACATCAGCTTCCTGTTTACAAAATGAAACTCAAAATAGTACTTTCTGCTTTTCTTTAATGTTTTTATAAACACTGATAAAGTCCAATGTATCTATTTTAATTTATTTATTTTTGGTTGTGCTGGGTCTCCGTTGCTGCATGCAGGCTTTCTCTAGTTGTGGCAAATGGGGGCTACTGTCTAGCTGCAGTGCGCAGGCTTCTCTTTGCCGTGACTTCTCTTATTGCAGAGCATGGGCTCAGTAGTTGTGGTTGATGGGCTTTGTTGCTCCACGGCATGTGTAATCTTCCTGGACCAGGGATCAAACCTGTGTCCCCTGCACTGGCAAGTAGATTCTTACACAAATACCAGGGAAGTCCCAGTACTTTCTTCTTAGAATCTCAGTGGGGGCCATGGAGATCAGTGTTAGCCAAGTGCTCAGCACTGGGCTTAGTAAGCAGTGGGAACTCAATAATGTGATCAGCCATTGCTTGCAGAGCTCTTCATAGCTGCCAGGGCTCAGAGAAAACCACAGTGTTCAGGCCACCTTTTTATTTCTTCCACATTTTGACTCATTTAAGTTAGGACAGGAAAAACCTGTTTGATTGCAAGAGGTATTTTAGAATAATTTTTTTGCAAGCCTTTGGGCCTGGAACTATGTAAATTACTTCTATATGGTCAAGATTTAGAAATCTTCTCTGTGCTTATTAGCGTGGAATTTGAGAACTGCTATCTGTGTTTGATTCAGGTATTTTGGTCAGCTTCATTTTCTAAAGAGATCGTTCAAGCCATTTGTGATCATTAGACTGAGTGAAATCCTCAAAGGCATGTCTGTGTTAGGAGAAGCAGCAGGGGCATCACTGCCAAGCTGGACTGAGTGTGCTGGAGAGGAGAACACTTGACGATGCCCATTAGTGATGGCCTTGACAGATCCTACACCTGCTCCTATTTTAGGACTGGCTTTGTTTAGTTGGATACAAGATTGGGGCAATTGTCCCCTCTGAGCCCCTCTTAAAAAAAGAAAAACACAGTCCTAGAATCAGACTGGTATTTGGATCTTAGCTAAGACTTGACACTGCATTTTCTTCTATTTTTATATCACCTGTCCTCCAGAATCTTCCTCCCTCCTTCTCCCAGCCCTGTGTCCAGGACACTGATCTCTATGACTGTATCAGTGTGCCCTTTTCCCCTCTGGCCTTCACTAGAGTTTAGTCCATGGGAAGCACTGGCAGGAAATCAGAGTGAGGTCAGAATACTTTTTTCTGATTCTCGCCTTCCTGGCATGCAGACTGGCAGGCTGAATTCTTCTTCCAAGGCCACAGCTCCCATTGGGCGCCCTTTTCTACAGCTTGCCATTCACTCCTTTTCCCTTAGGGCTGTGTGATGGGGACATCTGTTGTTGTCCGCCAGATATTTCTTAATCCTTTGTGGTAGTCTCTTAACCTTGCTCATAACCTTGTAAATGATGCCTGTGGTAAACTCTCCTAAGTCATTCAGTTGTATCTCTGATGTCTATGAGACAGAACAGTATAGTGTTTAAGAGTGTAGGGTCTGTAGTCAGATCATCTGGGTTCATATGTTGCCGTTTGGGGGCTTCCCTGGTGGCTCAGTGGTAAAGAATCCACCTGCAATGATCCCAGTGTCAGGAAGATCCCCTGGAGGAGGGCATGACAACCCACTCCAGTATTCTTGCTTGGAGAATCCCCAGGGACAGAGAAGCCTTGTGGGCTACAGTCCATGGGGTCACAAAGCATTGGACATGACTGAAGTAACTAAACACATGTTGACTTTTTAAGAAGCTGTGTGATCTTTTACAGTTACTTCACCTCTGGGTGCCACGATTTCCTATAACATGAGACTAATCAGGTACTTCTACAACTGGCTTACAATGAGGATTAAACAAGACACATAAAGCCCTTCTAAGTTTGCCTGTGTCTAGCGAGAGAGAAGGAGAAGTAGAGGAGGATAGGCTACAAAGAAGCAATAGCATAAACGGAGACTCAGGGGCAGGCAGGAGGAACATTTGTGTGGAAGTGAAACTCATCTAAGAAAAATTTCCTGAGAATAAAATCACCAAACTATAGCTCAGGATATGGGAGGATGCTGGGGAGTGGGAAGAACACAGTGAGTACTCAACTTTGAGTATGGTTATTTGAAGAGTGTAGACAGGACTTTTAGTCAATGTCATATTCACCCCAAGTGCTGGATGGCTAGAATTCCATTAAAACTCTGCAATCATCCTGACATAGCTGAATTCTATTCTGAAGGTACTTGTCCCCCATTACCAACTCAGCTTTGATTCAATTTGTTTCTTTTTAGCACTGTCAGTGGAGCATCTGTTATTATAATGCATGCATGCTCAGTCACTAATTTGTGTCCAGCTCTTGTGACCCCAAGGACTCCTCTGACCTTGGGATTTCCCAAGGAAGAATACAGGAGTGGGTTATGATTTTTTTTCTCCAGGGGATCTTCCTGACTCAGACATCGAACCCAAATCTCCTGCATTGCCAGGTGGGTTCTTTACCACTGAGCCACCAGGGAAGCCTCTGTTATTATAATATATAATATCTCACATTGACATCCCCACCCTCTTGACTCATTTTTTTCTTTTTTAAAAAATTAATAAGCTTCATTTTTTTAGAGCAGTTTTCAGTCTGCACAAAACTGGGTGGAAAGCACAGAGAGAATTTCTATCTACCCCACCCTCCCCANGTTAGAAAGATGTATAATATGTATTCGTGATGATAGATCACATAGAATAGTTTCACTGCCCTAAATATCCCCTCTACTCTATGTATTCATCCCTTTCTTTCCCCACCCCATGGCATCTAATGATTTTTTTTGTTTTTACTTTCTTCATGGTTTTGCCTTTTCCAGAATGTCACATGGTTTGATTCATATAGTGGGTAACCTTTTCAGATTGGCTTCTTTCACTTTGTAATATGTTTTTAAGATCATTCCATGTCTTGATAAATCATTCCCTTTTAGCAATGAATACTATCCCATTATTTGAATGTACCAGAGTTTATTTATCCCTTTAGCTACTGAAGGACATCTTGGTTACTTCCAAGTTTTATTATAGACAAATTTGCTATAAGCATACATGTGTAGACATTTGTGTGGCCTCAGTTTTCACCTCACTTGGGCAGGTAGCAAGGAGCATGATTGCTAGATTGTATAAGAGTATGTTTGCAAGAAACCATCAAACTGTCTTCCAAAGTTGCTATACTATTTTACAATTCTGCCAACAATAAGTGAGAGTCCTTGTTGCTCCACATCATTGCCAGAATTTGGTGTCAGTGTTTTAGATTTTGGCCATTCTGATGAGTGGGTAGTGATATCTCATTGTTGTTTACATTTGAAATTCCCTAATGACACATGAAATTAAAAGGTGATTGCTCCTTGGAAGGAAAGCTATGACAAACCTAGACAGCATATTAAAGAGACATTACTTTACAGACAAAGGTTTGTATAGTCAAAGTTACAGTAGTCATGTATGGATGTCAGAGCTAGACCATAAAGAAGACTGAGAACTGAAGAATTTATGCTTTTGAACTGTGGTTCGGGAGAAGACTCTTGAGAGTCCCTTGGCATGAAAGGAGATCATACCAGTCAACCCTAAAGGAAATTAATCCTGAATACTCATTGGAAGGACTGATGCTGAAGCTGAAGCTCTAATACTTTGGCCACCTGATGTGAAGAGACAACTCATTGGAAAAGATCCTGATGCTGGGAAAGCTTGAAGGCAGAAGTGGGTGACAGAGTATGAAATAGCTGGGTGGCATCATAGACACAATGGACAAGAGTTTGAGAAAATTCTGAGAGATAGTGATAGACAGGGAAGCCTGGTGTGCTGCAGTTCATGGGGTCACAAAGCGTTGGACATGGCTTAGCAACTGAACAATGACAATGGTATGATGCTGAGTACCTTTTCAATATGCTTACTTGCTGTCTGTATATGTTCTTTGATGAGATATCTGTTTAACCTCATGTCCATTTTTAATCAATATCTTCATTTTTCTTATTGTTGAATTTTAAGAATTCTGTGTTTTGGATGGCTATCACATTTATGTGGATAAACATCAGAGCAGAAATCGTGAATTTTAATAAAATCCATTGGCTCCCCTTTTGATTTTGGCAATTGCTGTGGCAGCAGGTTGTGTTCACAGGTAGCCTGACCAGAGTCAGCTAGGCTGCACAGCTTATCTCTTACTCTCTGTTCCTGGACTTCTTTGTCTCTACCTTGGAGGACACTGCAGGATCCTATTCAGCTGTGCTGGTTCATAAGCCAATTTCCAAGAGAAAGGGAGTTAAATATCCCTTGAGGCAAAGTGGGGTCAGGAGCCAGTCCATGAATATCTTCTCTTTAGATGTTGTGTAGACAATTCCAAAGCCCATTGTATACCACTCTTCAGAGATCCCAAGTGGGCTGAGTCCCAGTTGTTCACAATTCCTGAGTCTACTCAGCAATGTACTCATGGATTGACTTGCTCTTTTCCCATTTTAGTTTCCCCATTTCCCTTCATCCTATTCCTTAGGATCACTTCTCAAAATAAACAGCCTTCTGGCAGGCGTTTGTCAAAAGCTCCATTTTTCAGCAGGGGGAACCCAAGCAAAGATATTATTTTATTTGATTTTCTGTTACGAAGTGCATTTTCCTGTTGCATTTTATGCTACTTTAGTGAACATAGTTTATGTCCTCTTAATAGTACACAAATAGCTGGAAGTGAGCCCTTCATAAATAAGACCATGGTTTTAATGATGAGTCTAAATAGCCATCATCTTTGGTGAATTATGCCTACTAGCAAGCTGGGCATATGCTGAAGCAGGATGATTCAGTGGAAGGATCAACAAAGTGGAAGTCAGCAGTGGTGGCTCTTTGATCCAGCCCTCCCGCCATATAACTGTATAATTAAACACATTTGCTGTAAAAAGCTTTACTAAGATACAAGTTATAAGCCATAAAGTTTATCCATTTAAAGTGTATAATTCAATATTTTTAAGCATACTGTATAAATTTGTACAAGCACTGTGTATTCTAAGTTGCCTCAGTCATGTCCAACTCTGTGCGGCCCTGTAGACTCTAGCTTGCCAGGCTCCTCTCTCCATGGAATTCTCCAGGCAAGAATACTGAAGTGGATTGCCTTGCCCCACTCCAGGGGATCTTCCTGACCCAGGGATTGATCTGGCAACTGAGACGTCCCTTACGTCTCCTGCGTTGGCAGGCTGGTTCTTGACCACCGGCAGCACCTGGGAAGCCCGTACCAAAATATAATTTCACCACATCTTTGTCAGCCCCCCAATAAGCCTTGTACCCATTAGCAGTCACTCCTCACTCTCTTCCCCATCCTCATTCCCCCCTCCTGCTTTTTGCTCAGCCTCAGGCAACCACTAATCTACTTTCGGTTTCTATAGATTTGCCAGTTGTGGACAATTTGCATAAACAGGATCAGGTAACCTGTGGTCATTTGTGACTGGTTTCTTTCACCTAGCAGAAGGTTTTTGATGTTCATCGATATTCCGATATTCACTATGTGGTTCTGAGTAACTACTAATCTCTTGGGTCCTGCTTATTCCTCTGGATGTTAGAAGGCAAGGTCCCCAAGGTACTCTCCAGCTCTAAGAGTCCCAAGGGAAGCAGGTGCAAGTAGCAGAAAACTCAGAGGAAAGGTGGCGCCAACATTTAAGATTGCAGCTTCGAAATGAAAGAAGCTGAAAGAAGAACAGTGCTCTTTTATTGCTGAGCTCCTATTCGACAGTTGGTACCCATCTGCGTGCAGAAACCAATTACCTGTGAGGAGTAATTGAAATCATTAATAGCCACAAACAAATGTGTCTATTCTGCAAGTAATTTGCAGTAACATTTAGTAATTGATAGTAATTTTTAGTAATTAAACACTGAGTAATTCATTCACCAAGCCACGCAACCATTTTATGGGGTTCCTCGGTGTTCCCACAGCAAATCTTAATTACTTAACCCAAGCACCAGGAATATTTCTGTCATTTCTAAGAAAATATAGTGAGCATGCTATTCTTAGTAAGCTCTAGTAGAGAGAAAGCTAAAAAGAGGAGTTATTTTCCTGGGTAGCAGTAATTAAGACCGGAGAGAGCTTTTGGGCCAATAACAAGGTTGCTGAGTGAAGCCCCTTAAACATGATTTTTGTCTATTCTGCGTGGAACATCAAAGTGAAGTCTAGATTATAACAGCTTTTTTTTTGTCCCCTTCCTCAACATTTTAGCTCAGTCCTTTCCAGGTTTGTTCAGGCTATTATAAATTTACGCATGAGCTGCTTGTGATAGGGAACAGTCAGAAGGACCATTTCTATCTTCACAATGCCATCTAAAGATCTGAGTCTGATGTTCACTATCACCTGCAGCTTGGCTCCATTATGCCCTTTCTAGTGATTTATGAGCTGTAGGGGACAGTGTTCATAGCTAACTCAACATCTAGTTCTCTTTGCTTCTTTCTAGTATCTCAATCCCACCCCCTCCAGGGGATCATCCCTGTTCTGTACAGCCTATGTCATTTGGCGAAACTGGGTCCTGGGGTGGATTTTGGTTAGTCTGAGCCAGTCATAGTAATCCCACTGTAAACCCATTCCTGCTAGAGACTAGTTCAGAAGGTCAGTTTACTATTGGTCCAGGAGTGATCAAGTGATCTCAGCTGGCTCAGTCAGAGTGGTGGAAAAGGCTTTCTTTTCAGGGGTAGGGGAGAGAATTTTTTCCCTTTATTTTGCTGGATGTGAGGAAGTTCAGATGCTGCTGGCAGTCTTCCCAATACCATATGGGAAGCTAGTCTGAGAACAGAGTCTAGATAGAGATGGGCAGAGGCAAGAGAAGCTCTAGAGAAACTGAACTAGAGTCCCCCTGCTCCTGAACTCGGGTTCTGCTCTGGACTTCCAATTATGTGAGAATATATGTTTTCCTAGGTTTAATCCAGCTAGGCTTTGGTTTTCTATTTTTTGAAGCCCCAAACATCCCAATTTGTTTGATGGCTCAGATGATAAAGAATCTGCCTGCAATGCAGGAGACACAGATTCAATTCCTGAATTGGGAAGATCCCCTGGGGAATGGAATGGCAACCCACTCCAGTATTCTTGCCTGGAGAATTCCATGGAGAGAGGATCCTAGCAGGCTAGAGTACATGGGATCGCAAAGAGTTAGCCACAGCTGAGAGACCTTCACTTTCCCCTCTTCCATTGCAATCTAGTCGCTCCATTGCTGAAACAGTCTGCACACCTTGGCTCACACAGTATTGTCAGAGCTTAGAATGCCCCATGCTACTTCTCTCTATCTGGGAGAAATTCTGTACAATCAAAATCAAGAATGTCCATGCTCAGGCCCTACCTCCTTTGTAAAGCCTTCACTGAGCACTCTAGTGCTGTATGAAATTGTCTAGCACACAATCTGAACAGTAGACTTGGTGTTTCTCACTTAGAGGTACATGTGCACACATCTTTTCAACTAGTTCTTGGGCAACAGAGAATGAATCAGCCTGGCACTAACCTGACGATCTGAAAGGGAGAGTGAGCTAGATGCCTGTGGAAACTAGCACCAAGAGGTGTGTAGAGAGAAGTTTGTCAAATACTGCAGACAGTAAGGGGAGAGGAGGTCATGTGGGGCAAGACTGGCTAGGAAGATACGGAACTTCTTTGAAGAACTGGAACCAAAAAAAGGGATCTTTGAAGATAAGCAGTCTTTTGAAAAAGGCTTTTTGTGACTTTTTAAAATTCATTCTGTTGTTTTTTTCCAACTTTAGTGGGATATAATTAACATATAATTTTACATAACTTTAAGGTGTACAATGTGTTAATTTGATACACTTGTGTATTGCAATATAATTGCTAACATAATGTTAGCTAAAGCCTCCATGATGTCGTAAAATTACCACATCTTTTTTTCTGTTGAGAACATTTAAGTTCTACTCTCTTAATAACATTCAAGCATATAGTACAGAATTGTTACCCATATCACCATGCTGTACCTTAGATCCCCTGAATGTATTCCTCTTATAACTGGAAATTTGGACTTCTGAAATATAGCTCCCAATTTCTGTCAGACCCCAGCCCCTGGTAATAATCATTCTACTCTGTTTCTGTGAGTTTGGCTCTGGCAAATTCCACATATAGGTGATAGCATACAGTATATACTTTCTTGTCTGACTTATTTCACTAAATATAATGTCTTCAAGGATGATTCATGTTGTCAATAATGACAAGATTTCCTTCTTTCTCATGGCTGTATAACACTCCATCATACATAAATACCATATCTTCTTTACACCTTCATTTGTAATGGGCACTTAGGTTGTTTCCATATTTTGAGTACTGTGAATAATGCTGCCTGTCATTATTTATTGAGTATCTACTCTATATCAAGCATCATGCCAAGGTTTTTTCCTCTCATATATCTCATATTATTTAAATTTTAGAATAACATTCATGGAATATATATTGTTTGTTTCCATTTTACACATGCTCAGAGATGGATATGATTTTTTTTTTTCCCCAGAGTTAGAGACAGGTTTCCAAAACAGATTTCCTAACCCCAGGTCCACAACAGTTTCTACAACCCACAGCTACTGTCCAACATTCAGTGGAGCCATTCTCGTTCAATTTAGGGTAAAGGGGCATCACTTAGTTTCTGTAAAGGCCCAGAGACTAAGTATTTTAGTCATTATGAGCCATACTAGGTTCATCTAGTCAAGGCTATGGTTTTTCCAGTGGCCATGTATGGATGTGAGAGTTGGACTGTGAAGAAGGCTGAGTGCTGAAGAATTGATGCTTTTGAACTGTGGTGTTGGAGAAGACTCTTGAGAGTCCCTTGGACTGCAAGGAGATCCAACCAGTCCATTCTGAAGGAGATCAGTCCTGAATAGTCATTGGAAGGACTGATGCTGAAGCTGAAACTCCAATACTTTGGCCACCTGATACGAAGAACTGATTCATTGGAAAAGAGCCTGAAGCTGGGAAAGATTGAAGGCAGGAGGAGAAGCAGACTACAGAGGATGAGATGGTCGGATGGCATCACCGACTCAATGGACAACAGCTTGAGTAAACTGTGGGAGTTGGCGACGGACAGAGAGGCCTGGCGTGCTGCAGTCCATGGAGTCGCAAAGAGTCGGACATGACTGAGTGACTGAACTGAACTGAACCGATGAGCTATACTGTCTCTGTCAAAATTATTCCACTCTGCTGTTAAAGCACAAAAGAAGCTATAGATAATGTGTCAGTAATGTGTGTTCTCATAAAACTTTGTGGCACTGAAATTTGAATTTCACATAGATCTCACGTTATATAATTTTATCTCTTCTTTTCATTCTATCCCCCCCCCTCCAGACTATTAATATATTCAAGAACAGGCTGCAGGGTTAATTTGGCCTACAGTCGACTGGCCCCCTCTTTCTTCAGCCATGCAGGGAGATGGACGGACAGTTTACTCCTCCCAGGCCTTCTCCATCCCTCTGCTCATCAATTCCTAAAGCTCACCATGACAGTAAAAACCTCCCCAGAAACCCTGGCCTTGACCTCCCAGTAGCTGTGCTCCATTGCTAGGCTCCAACCTGTTTATCAGCACAAGACATTCTTTTAATTTAGCAATCTGCAAAGGTCTCGGATGAAAAGCCTTCACCTGCCCTTTTTCTCAAACCTGACATAATTAGCTACATCTCAGCCCCACCTTCTATTCTCTCCTTTAATGAGCAGCTCCAGTCCTGAATCACTTTAAAGGAGCAAGCAGCCTCTTGGTATCAATTAAAAGAGAAACGCTTTCCAACGCATAAGCTATAACAAGCCACAAATAGGTATAAAGAGAAATCTGGAGTTCTGGCACTACTAACAGAGCGATGCACTCTGCAATGATTCTCTCACTCTTTTGGAGGAAAAAAAGAAAACAGGGCCAGCATGCTAGGTAATACATTACTCCAGGTGGATGTGGCTGAACGCTGGAATCCTCAAGCCAGAGATAGGGGAGCTGTCCAGCAACCATGTGATGAAATCTTTCAGCTTGATGTTCTTGTACTCTCAGATGCAGCCCCAGAGCGCTCCGTCCAGAGGAGATGATTTAAGATGAATGTTTTAACTGTATGAAGTTACATTGCTCTCATTTTCCTCCCGTGAAGTGAACAATCAAACAAGCATTTTTTTTTCCAGGCAGGGGGTGATAGAGAGGTAGTGGGTAGCTTCATTAATCTCCAAGTTCTCCAGAAAAGCCAATTTGATTATTGTAGAGTATCAAGCACTCTGAGAGTATTGTTGCTTGTTAGCTTGGTTGTATGCCCTCCAGAAGCTCCATGCTGGGGAGACTGGTCCACACGCCAGAGTTGGATGGGAAAGGAGGGGCTGGGAGTAAGAGGGATGTGCTCTTGATCTATTCAAAGGACGCATGCATAGAGCCTTGGGTGGATCAGGCGGACACCTGTTAACAAAATCACCTGGACAGAATGGGAATGCTGGCAGGGTTATTTTCTGAGTCCTCCAGCTGTCCCTTTGAAGTCATCTTTTTGTATGTCTCCGTAATTTTCTAGGACCTTGAGGACATTTATAAGTTAATGTCAATGTCTTTCTCAATACCAAAAGGTCTGTGTTTCTATCTTACTCCTACAAATAAATTTCTTATAAGAAAACACTTAGGCATATACTGTGAAAGTTGGAAGTGACTTTTCCTGTCACCTGTAGTATTTCCCATAGGCAGCAGCCTTATCCAGGGATTAGGCTGTTTCTAATGATTAAACGTTAAAGAGTCACTTTGCCCACCCAGAAGGGACTGCACAGGGATGCTGGATGAGTCATTCTTTCCCATCTGAAGTTCTAGATAAAGAGATGCTGCCCTAATCCCAGGACCTCAAGAGTTAACCGCTTCCCTCTACATCAGGAAGAAACATTCATCTTCAGTTGCTAGAGAGCTTTTCAGCTTGCAAAAGGTTTTTTTTTTAATAGGCTATTTTTTGTTGATCGCCTGCCCACCCAACAACCTTGAGAGATCGGAGAACCAGGATAATAAAAAGCTCCATTATTACGTGTGTGTGCTCAATTGTGTCCAGGACTCTCCATGAACCCATGGACTGTAGCCCACTAGGTTCCTCTGTTCATGGAATTTTCCAGGCAAGAGTACTGGAGTCAGTTGCCATTTTCTCCTCCAGGGTATCTTCCTGATCCAGGGATTGAATCCATATCTTTTGCATTTCCTGCATTGATAGGTGGATTCTTTATCATTGTGTCGCCTGGGAAGCCCATGCTTCTTCTTCCGAACAAAACTTCACCTTTGCAGAAAAACGTGCTGATAAAACTTGGTATATAATAAAAATGATTGCTGTATGCCTTGCCCTGTTCTACAGGTTCTGTCTGATAATCTCATCAATCTTCCTTCTATGTTGTTCAGCCACCAAGTTGTGTCCGACTCTTTGTGACCCCATGAACTGCAGAATGCCAGGCCTCTCCATCCCTCCCCAACTCCCAGAGTTTGTCCAAGTTCATGTCCATTAAATCGGTGATGCCATCCAACTTTCTCATCCTCTGTTGCCCTCTTCTTCTGCCTTCAATATTTCCCAGCATCCTTATATACAGAAATAGAAGAATTAAATAACACACCCAGTTTCCCACAGGCAGGAGGTGATAGAATAGATATTGGAATCTGTACCTACCTGACTTTAGCACATCAGAAGTGGTGGGATAGAGTAAATGACATTAAAATTATCACCAGGCATCATACAGAGAAGCAGGGAATTACTAAGGTCAGTCTGTGCAAGGACATACACTTCAGGGGTAGAGAAGTTAGAGTTTTCTGAACCATAGATCAGAACTCTTCCTACTGGGCCAAATTTGTGAAGGAGCTCATAACTGGTTTCTCCAGGCAACCCAGCATCACCAGAACTTTAGAATGGACCCATTCCTCGGACAACATGCAGGGACAGCCAAGTGGTAGCTGCATATTGATCTTGTCGTTGGTAATTAATGACAGCCACAAATTAATCACTGCATGCACAAATTGATTTTCAGAGGTGCAATAATTGGATTTAATGCTTGCCACCCCATTATTTATGTGTTTAATTGTCAGCTTCATTATGAATTTTAATGAACTTTCAATGGCTCAAGATATTCACATCCCATTAAGTATGTGACTTTTCTTCACATTTATGGATGGATTTTATTTTCTAAGGTCTTAGAGTTGTCTTTCCTAGTTAAAAAAGAAAACAATAAAATTTCTACATACTATTGCTCCTTTTAGTCTCACATGGATCGGGAAGGTGCTTTGGCAAAGAGATGAGTTCTTCCAGGTCAGTCAGAGAGAAGGAAGCAGAGAAAGAAGTGATACCTGCAGCCCCAAGTGTCCACTTTATTGCTAAAGTAACTCACTGTGTGACCTCAGAGAAGTCACTTTACCTCTCTGGGTCTCAGTTTCTCCATCTGTAAAGGGATGGGAAGAGAGGGGATGAAGAGAGGGAGTTTATAATGCCTGAAATGTATGTCTCTAACAGATGCCTGCAGACCTAGATGAGGACTCTTTCCAGAAGCAAGAAAAGTTAGATGAGGGATCCGGGTAACGTTTCCTTAGCCTTGCTCTGCGTTAAACGTGGACTCTGCCTTGGCAGAGGCGAGGCAGACTTGACAGGTGCGTGGCTGCATTTTTTGTTGAGGGGCTGGCTGTTATGATGGCGATAGCACTTGGGCTCTAGCGGGATTACTACCCCAACATGCACTTGTAATTTGGAGCCTGGGCCACTGGGAAATTGCAGACAATTTGGATGAAAATGGCTGGAAAATTGCAGTGTTTAGGCCTCTTGTACCAGCTCCTTTATGTTTTTCGTGCTTTCTTTTTCATTTCTTCCCCCTTCCCCCTGCCTACCACAAAATTACTTTAGAAACAGAGGAACAACAGGCTAGACCAGTGAGTTTTTCCCCCCCTAGTCTATGGTGTATTTTGTAAACAAACATGTAAATTGATACAGAATTTAGCCTCTCTCAGACAAAGTGGTTAGAAGACTAGATGGAGAGAAAGGCTTTATGTGAAAACCTGGATTAACTGAAATGCTAGGGGGAACATTCGTTCTGGTTAATTGAATTTCTGATTGGATGTGAGTCAACCTGGAAGCCTTTCTCCCTTTTTTTGCCGGTTGCTCCAAAATGAGTTCATTCACCTGTCTTAGTACTCAATTAATTATTCAAAAAATGTCAGCCTCTGCCTCATTCAAAAAGAATTTGAGAAAGCCACCTTATTAAATAGTAAATTAATGCAATCTTTTTATTGATAATGGAGATTTGTGGTCATGGCACTAAAGTATTTATTATCATTCAGTACAATACATGGAAATGTGTAAAGTGTGGGAAATAAATTGTACAGACTGTCAGGTTACAATAGACAACAAAGGGTTTAATCAACTTGCCTATGTATTTGTCTTCTATATATCTAGTTGATTTCTTGCCTTTACTTAAATACCTCCACCTGAGGCAGTCCATTCTGTTTTTGGGTAGATCTAGCTATCCTAAGTTTTCCCCCATTACACTGAGGCAAAAAATATTCCCCTGTATTTAATTCATCATTGATTCTAATTCTGTCCCTTGAGTTAACTTGGAAAAAGTTTTCTTTTTTCACTTACACTGCATGTCCAAAATCACTGTGGATGGTGACTGCAACCAAGAAATTAAAATACGATTGTTCCTCAGAAGAAAAACTATGGCAAATTTAGACAGCATATTAAAAAGCAGAGACATCACTTTGCCAACAAATGTCTGAATAGTCAAAGATATCGTTTTTCCAGTAGTCATGAACGGATATAAAAGCTGGACCATAAAGAACGCTGAGCATCAAAGAATTGATGCTTTTGGACTGTGGTCCTAGGAGAAGACTCTTGAGAATCCCTTGAACAACAAAGAGATCCAACCAGTCAATCCTAAAGGAAATCAGTCCTGAATATTCACTGGAAGGACTGATACTAAAGCTGAAGCTCCAAAACTTAGGCCACTTGTGAAGAGCCAACTCACTGGAAAAGACCCTGATGCTGGGAAAGATTGAAGGCAGGAGGAGAAGGCGTCAACAGATGAGATGGTCAGATAGCATCACTGACTCAGTGGGCATGAGTCTGAGCAAATTCTGGGAGACAGTGATGGACAGGAAAGCCTGGCGTGTGGCAGTCCATGGGGTTGCAAAGAGTTGGACATGGTTTAGTGACTGGCCAACAACAATATCAGTGGTGAATGGATTTAAAGGTTCCTTCTTTCCACCAGAAGATTATCCCTTAGTTCTTCTAGAAATGGTGTAGTGGAGTTGGTAAGAGTTCAGACTCTGGGGCTAGCCTCTCTATGCTGCCCCCCAACCCCTACTTATAAACTGTGTGTGTGACCCTGAGGGAATTTAGTTCCTCTTTGCCTCAGCTCCCTTACATAAGAGAAGGTGATTATAACAGTAAAACTGAAACAATTGCTCTGGTGATAAATCAAGGCAATGTATATAAAGTCTTTAGCAGTACCTGGTTGACAACAAAGACCTATTGTATAGCACATGGAACTCTGCTCAATGTTATGTGGCAGCCTGGATGGGAGAGGGTTTGAGAGAAAATGGATACATGTATGTATACGACTGAGTCCCTTCACTATTCACCTGAAACTACCACAACATTGTGAATCAGTTATACCCCAATACAAACTAAAAAGTTTGAAATTTGGGAAAAAAGAGAAGTCTCTGGTTGACAGTAATTGTATTGTCAACAGATGTATTGTCAATTGTATGACAGGTCCCCATGTGTTGTTGAAGTGTTCTTTAGTGTCACGGCCTTTTCTCTGTGATCTCTCTCTTCTGAACAGCCTCCAGTTTATTTTCATTATTTTAAAAGTGTAATATTCATTAATTCATCAACTTTTTATTGAGCACCTACTATAAAATAGACATTGGGATATACAGGTAAAATAAGTATTGCAGTCATGAGGTTTATAGTCTCTCTATAATTCTTTAGCATGGTTATTATATGTGCAATAAACTGGGATTACAAGATGGCATAAGAGCAAAATGCAAAGGCACTTAATTGAGGATGGGGAAGCGAGGCATTTAAGCTGAGACTGGAAGGCTAGGTAGAAATGAATCAGTTGCAGTGAGAATGGAATAAGCAGAGCCAGAGAAAATTTTCCCTGAGGCTAGAAGTTGGAATGTTTGAGGAAATGAGAAAGCAGTGTTTCTAGAAAATAATAACTTGGGGAGAGGGGATGGTATGAGATCGGAGCTGTAGGAAAAGTGCCTTAGATTATGTAGGAGTTTGTGGATCATAGTAAAGACACTGGTTTTTGAAAAATTTTAAGCCAAAAATGGAANATCCTAAAGGAAATCAGTCCTGAATATTCACTGGAAGGACTGATACTAAAGCTGAAGCTCCAAAACTTAGGCCACTTGTGAAGAGCCAACTCACTGGAAAAGACCCTGATGCTGGGAAAGATTGAAGGCAGGAGGAGAAGGCGTCAACAGATGAGATGGTCAGATAGCATCACTGACTCAGTGGGCATGAGTTTGAGCAAATTCTGGGAGACAGTGATGGACAGGAAAGCCTGGCGTGTGGCAGTCCATGGGGTTGCAAAGAGTTGGACATGGTTTAGTGACTGGCCAACAACAATATCAGTGGTGAATGGATTTAAAGGTTCCTTCTTTCCACCAGAAGATTATCCCTTAGTTCTTCTAGAAATGGTGTAGTGGAGTTGGTAAGAGTTCAGACTCTGGGGCTAGCCTCTCTATGCTGCCCCCCAACCCCTACTTATAAACTGTGTGTGTGACCCTGAGGGAATTTAGTTCCTCTTTGCCTCAGCTCCCTTACATAAGAGAAGGTGATTATAACAGTAAAACTGAAACAATTGCTCTGGTGATAAATCAAGGCAATGTATATAAAGTCTTTAGCAGTACCTGGTTGACAACAAAGACCTATTGTATAGCACATGGAACTCTGCTCAATGTTATGTGGCAGCCTGGATGGGAGAGGGTTTGAGAGAAAATGGATACATGTATGTATACGACTGAGTCCCTTCACTATTCACCTGAAACTACCACAACATTGTGAATCAGTTATACCCCAATACAAACTAAAAAGTTTGAAATTTGGGAAAAAAGAGAAGTCTCTGGTTGACAGTAATTGTATTGTCAACAGATGTATTGTCAATTGTATGACAGGTCCCCATGTGTTGTTGAAGTGTTCTTTAGTGTCACGGCCTTTTCTCTGTGATCTCTCTCTTCTGAACAGCCTCCAGTTTATTTTCATTATTTTAAAAGTGTAATATTCATTAATTCATCAACTTTTTATTGAGCACCTACTATAAAATAGACATTGGGATATACAGGTAAAATAAGTATTGCAGTCATGAGGTTTATAGTCTCTCTATAATTCTTTAGCATGGTTATTATATGTGCAATAAACTGGAATTACAAGATGGCATAAGAGCAAAATGCAAAGGCACTTAATTGAGGATGGGGAAGCGAGGCATTTAAGCTGAGACTGGAAGGCTAGGTAGAAATGAATCAGTTGCAGTGAGAATGGAATAAGCAGAGCCAGAGAAAATTTTCCCTGAGGCTAGAAGTTGGAATGTTTGAGGAAATGAGAAAGCAGTGTTTCTAGAAAATAATAACTTGGGGAGAGGGGATGGTATGAGATTGGAGCTGTAGGAAAAGTGCCTTAGATTATGTAGGAGTTTGTGGATCATAGTAAAGACACTGGTTTTTGAAAAATTTTAAGCCAAAAATGGAATGAACATATATACAACTTACTATTTAGTATATATAATTTATTATATATAATGTAAATATACATTTATATTATATTTAATCTCATACAATTTATTATATATTTAGATACTTTATCATATATATTATATAATTTATTAAATATGTATATACACTATTTATTATTGTGTATTATATATAGTTTATTTTATGTATATACTCATTCCTTTTTTGCTTAAAACTTTGGAAAAAACAGTATTTTTACTATCATCTCTAAAGTCTTAAATGATCTATGACACCTTTCCTACAGCTCCAATCTTATTCTATTCCCTATTATACCAGTTTCCCTAGTGGCTCAGTTGGTAAAGAATCTGCCTACCAAAGCAGGAGATGCAGGAGACTAGGGTTCAATCCCTGGGATCAGGAAGATCCCCTGGAGAAGTAAATGGCAACCCATTCAGCATTCTTGCTTGGGAAATTCCATGAACAGAGGAGTCTGGGAGAATACAGTCCATGGGGTCACAAGAGTCAGACATGACTTAGCAACTAACCATCACCACCATATACAAATAGATGTGTGAGTATGTATATGTGTGTGTGTATGAGATTTTGATTGCTCTGAGGAGGGAGTAGATTCAGAAGACAAGTAAGGGGACTATTACATGAGTCCATGTGAAGAAATCTGATCAAGACGGACTAAAATTGTAACAGGGAGAGTGCGCATTTTTGAGAGAAACTTAGGAGGAACGAATGAACTTGGGTATGGATTAGATATGAAGCACGAGGGTGACATCTGAAGAATGCTTCCTGCGTTTCTATCATGATTAGCTGGGAGAATTTAGAAGTGAGGCTTTCTTGAGGAGGGGACCACCAGAACAGAACCTTGACTTTGAGATGCTCGTTCTGTGTAGTGTTCTGGAAGCACTTTCCAAGCCAGCCTTGGATACCTCAGGCTGGGAGCTTGGAGATCCCAAGTGGTCTAGAGATGGTAATTGGGGTCGTAATGGGAATGGGTCACCTAGGGAGAGAGCAGAAAGAAGAGGAAATGGGGCATGAGAGACTTAGAAGGCTGGAATGGAACTGAGAAGAAAAAGAGCAGAAAGGTAGGAAGAAAATCAGGAAAGTTTTCTGTGGAGCCCAGGAGCCATGAGAAGAGACTGTTTCAAAGAGAGATAGAGTAGTCAACTGGGTTGTTGAAAGATGCCAAGAGGTCAAATGACAGGAAAGCAGAAATGTATCCAGTGGATTTAGCGGTATGAAAGTCTTCGGTGACTTTACTGAGAGCTATTTCAGTGTTGAAATAGGGGCAAACGTCAGACTGGGGCATGGATGGGAAGTAGGTGGAGACTTAAAGTATAAAAAAAATTTTGTTGAGATGTTTGGCTGTGAAAAAAAGAATTATAGAGCTACCAAGAGGATGATGTAAGATCTGGACTTTTTAAAGTAATTATATTTATTTATTTTTAATTGATGATTTCTTTGTAATAGTGCCTTGATTTCTGTCATACATTAACATGAATTAACCATAGGTGTACATATGTCCCTTCTCTCCTCTTGAATCTCCCTCCCACCTCCCATCTTTTCCCACCCCTCTAGGTTATTATAGAACCACAGTTTGAGTTCCCTGAGTCATACAGCAAATTTCCATTGGCCAGCTATTTTACATATGTTAGTGTAAGCACTTCCATGCTACTCTCTCTATTCATCTCACTCTCAGATCTGGACATTTTTTAAAAAAATCATTATAACTATTATTAATGGGAGAGACTACAGAAAGTGAAAGTGGCTCAGTCGTTTCCAACTGTTTGTGACATCATAGACTGTAGCCCTTCAGGCTTCTCTGTCCATGGAATTCTCCAGGCCAGAATACTGGACTGGGTTGCCATGCCTTCCTCCAGGGGATCTTCCCAACCCAGGGATCAAACCCAGGTATCCCTCATTGTAGGGAGATTTTTTACCAATTGAGCCACCAGCGACGCCCATCTCAGGGTAGATCTCAGGGTAGTCCCAGTGAAGTAGGAATCTAGGTTCATTGCCAAGGATGGGGGAAGTGGTGCAGAGGGAGAGGGTAGCCCAGTGTAGGTGGGGCGGTCCCGTCCTATTGATGCTGTGAGAAGCTCTGCTTCCTAGTATTTTACTGGTCATGGAGGGCAGTCTTTCACTGTCATACCTTGTTGAGCTCAATTTACCCTTGAGTTCTGCCTAGCCAAACTTCATCATCCTTACCATTTGTAATTGGAATTTCTTATTCAAAAATATTCATGTTTGTGTATGTGCATGTGTGCAGGTGTCTTTTCTTTGATCCAGATCTTCTCCTGAAGGCAGTGGCTTGCTTTAGAAGGAAGAAAAAAAAAAAAAAAGGTGGAACAACATGATGCTGGCTAGCCTGGGGCAGATCCTAGTGCAAATATTAAAGGTGCCCTCTTTCACTCCTAAAAGCCTCCTGGTTAGTGCTGTAAGGAATATGGGCACTCAGCATTTTAGGGCTATTATCAGAGTATAGCAGATATTATTTCTGTTTCGTGAATCCCACTTAGAGGGCCTTCACTCTCTACCCCCCCAAATGTTGAGCCCTTGGTCAGATGAGATGGGTAGGTATATCTCTACCATTCCTTCATCCTAACTGCCCCTACCTGCCCTACCAATGCACACAGTTGTGACATTCCCTTAAGGGACTGAGAACTGAAAACATCTGAAATTGCCACAAAGTGATGAGTCGGGGTGGGATAAGGAAAGCAGGTCGTTCCCACTCCCCAGAGTTAGTCCCTGACCCTACTGTGGCCCCAGTGACTGATGGGGCAGTGTTTCCTGATAATTAATGTGCTCTTGGTACCCTTGCCTTATTGATTTCTCTCTCTTTTTTTGGTGGGGTGGGGAGGACACCACACATTCATGAGCACTTTGGTGCAATAAAACAACCACAAGCATGGTCTATCGATCTATATGAAAGACTCTTGAAACAGAGAGGGTTTTCTGGCTGGGTTCAAGAAACCTCAGCAGAGAGAATTTATTTTCTCCTGCCTAAGACACACCCAGGGGATGTTTCCTGAGGGAAGGAGCAGATGCTCCTGGGGATCCTTCATTCCAGCCCCTTTTCAGAAGATGCTCTACATGATGGGGGCTGTGGGAGTGGATGGGGTGGGAGCCAGGAAGGGTGGGGAGGGCTGCTTTGGGAGCAGGAGTTGAGTGAAATTGGAAGATATTTGTTTTATAAAGGTGGACATCCTGTGTGTGTGTGTATATATATATATAAAGGCAAAATGAATAAAAAGCAAGCAACAAGGCATGAATGAGTTAAGTCTGGAAGGAGGCAGTGAGCCCTGACCTCCCACAGTCATTGTGCACCTACAGCAGATTGAGTGGGAGGCATAGAGCAGGTAACTCAGGAGAACAGCACCATACTTCAGCTGTGGTGTTACATCAAATTGAAGCTGGGGTGGATTTCTGTTGGGCGAACACCTCATCTGTGAATAACAAAGCGTTGGAAATAGCTTGAGACCCTGCTTTAGCTCTGGCAAAGCAGTAGGAGGGGGAGGGGAGGGACCTCTTTCAAGTACAGTACTTCATTTCCTCGAGGGAAGGGTGGTACCAAGGGAGGCAAAGGAGGATCTTCTAAAATGGCCTTTCATAGTCTGGGAGGTGCCCCTCCAATTCATCCCCTTTGGGCTTCAGAAGAACAAAGAGCCAGGGTGTGCAGTGGACATGGTGCTCTATGCAAAATAGCAACCTAAGGCACTCTGGAGAAGGCAGTGGCACCCCACTCCAGTCCTCTTGCCTGGAAAATCCCAGGGATGAAGGAGCCTGGTGGGCTGCAGTCCGTGGAGTTGCAAGAGTCAGACACGACTGAGCAACTTCACTTTCATTTTCCTGCATTGGAGAAGGAAATGGCAACCCACTCCAGCGTTCTTGCCTGGAGAATCCCAGGGACGGGGGAGCCTGGTGGGCTGCCATCTATGGGGTCGCACAGAGTTGGACATGACTGAAGCGACTTAGCAGCAAGGCACTCTGAAGCCACAAGTAGTAGAACGTGGAAAAGAACAGGATGCTCAGCTGTGGCAGGTGGGAGGGGCAGGTAGCCAAGGAGGCCACCTCTCACCTGGAAGTTTGGCTAAAGCCTCCAAAAGCAGCATTCTGAGAGGAGCAAAATTGAGGTGGAAAAACAGGTCAAGGTGACAGAACAAAAGTCATCCAAATCTGCTATAAGCTACATTTTTGGATAGGTTCAGAAGAATGTCTGTGAGGAGAAGCCGGGAACACCAGTGAGGCACCCCCCTTTGGAAGGTGTTTCCCAGCTCAGCCTCAGGGTGGCTGGCACGGGTAGTGTCTAGCCCAGCTCTGGCATTTTCTTGCTGGGCAAAGTTAGGTGAATCACTCAGCCTCTCTGATCCTCCAATTCTCCTCTGCAAACTGGGTATTACAACCCCTGCCCTCCCTTATCTGACAAAAACACTAAAACAGAGTTAAGAGGGCTGAGCACGTAGGTGATCAGCCCCACACTGTCAGGTAACCTTCCTAGGAGGTGACTGCTGTGGCTGTTGTTTAGTCCCTCAGTCATGTCCAATAGCCCCATGGACTATTGCCGGTGCTAGACTACTCTGCCCATGGGATTTCCCAGGAAGAATGCTGAAGTGGGTTGCCATTTCCTCCTCAGGGGATCTTTCCAACCCAGGGATTGAACCTGTGTCTCCTGTGACTCTCGGCTTTGCAGGCAGAATCTTTACCACTGAGCCACCTGGGAAGGTGAGGGCGCTATTAATAAGATGGGGGTGATGCCCTCCCTAGAAGGCAAGTGCAGCAAGGGTCTGGAGGTGGAATTGGGATTCCAAACCAGGTTTTAGCCACATGGCCTAAGCTTATCCTCTAAACGTGGTCATGAACTTCTCCACAGCAGGGCTGTGATCACAGGTTTTATGGGTTTTGTTGTTTTAATTTCAGTTCAAATCTTCCGGAGCTCACCAATCCTCGTGCTCTGCATGCAATCGGGGCATAATGAGACCTTTTGGCTCTGCTCAGCATCAGGGCTCAGAGGGGCCTCTTAGAGGGGATATGTGTGTGTGTGTGCGTGTCCATCTCTTATTAGAACTCGAAGGTTAATTCCAGCCAGATCCTTTGGTTTTGCTGGTGGAGACCCTCATCCCTAACTGCTTGGCGACGAACTATTTGTTTTCCTTCCCTTGAAACACAGGCTTCATTTGGGTTCTAGGGAGGATTAAAGGATGCAGAGAAGCAGAAATCTACCACTGGTTTGTTAATGAGCAGCTCTGTTCTAGGGCCTCTCCCACCCAGGGAAGGGATACTGGGCTGGGATGTCCAGGATTGGCTTCAGGCAGTAGGTGGATGCTTAGGCTTTGAGTCCTTCTGCAAAAAAAAAAGAAGAAGATAATATCCATCTGGAGAAGAGAAAACACCTGAACGGACTCATAGGGGTGCTTCCCAGAGACTTGAGTGGGGGAATTCAATTTCATTTCACGTCACTGTCAGTTTTCATCCCGTCACTGCCAACTCTTTACCTATGAGAACTGTGGCTGCAACCTGCCAAGTCCGAGCCCAGGCCAGCAGAGAGGTTGAAAGGAGCGGGTGGCTCCCAGCTGGAGGTTGAGGGGAGGGGCTTTCCATCCCCGGGAGCTCCAGGCTGCCCTGGGCCTGACTCCTACAGTCCCCGCAGGGACAAATTGTTGCTGTGCTCTCCTCACCTCTCACACAATGTGGCTAAAAACAGCAGCCACAGCATCAGTGAGATGTACACTGGATGGATGTATTAATAAAGCTTGGGTTGGCGTGCAGCCAGAGGGGCAGTCAGCTGTGGGGCGGCCAGGTTCCTGTGCTCAGAATAGCAGATGGGGAGGAAGGTCAATGCAAGGGTGCTCCTTTATGTATGTGTGTTTCTGTATGTGAGTGTGTGTGGCCATGAGCCTGTGTGTGTACCTCTGTGTGCTGGTCTGACACAGGAAGGACCAAAGGGCCTCACAAACAGTGGGAGTGGGGGAGAATTCCCTGGTGATCCAGTGGTTAAGAATCTGCCTTCCAAAGCAAGGGACATAGGTTCGATCCCTGGTCGAGGAACTAAGATGCCATACATTGGGTGCGAGGATAAGTGAGAGGCAGCTAGAGGAGCACCTGGTTCCTGCAAAAAAAGACCAAGCACAGCCCCGGAAAAAGGAAAGAGAAAAGAAAAAGCAGCAGAGGGGTGAAGTGAAGGGGATTGGGCACAGCAGAGCTGCAGTGTCTGGAGCAAGTCGGCTTCCAGGTGGGGCAGAGGAGACTGGTTTCTTGCAGTCCATGGGATCGCGAAGAGTCGGATATGACTGAATGGCTGAACAACAAGGTGGGAACAGCTGGGCCCAGACACAACTGTCCAGGGCTCATATCTGTTCACAGACTTGCAGCTTCTGCTCCCAAGTGTCACAGAATGAAACCCCACCAAACCAATCGCTCCAGGCTACACTGAGAGCAATGTCCTGAGCCTCCTTGCCTCTTTTCCAGTCCAGGCCTTGCATCCTTTTCCTGCCACTATTTCCCAGCAGAGGGGACAGGCTCTGAACAGTATACAATGTGATATCGGCCTCCTCCAAGGTTGCTGTCCTGTGGACCATCCGGATCCACCTCACGTTTTGTTCCCTGTCAGTTTGCTTCTCCAAGCTCTGTTGCTGGTGTTCACAGCCTCTTAGCAAAGCTGGCAACAGGGCGAGGGCCAGAGTCTAGTCAGCTTTGAATCCCAGCTGAGGCAATTTTACTGAGACTTCCTTGAGCCGTGGTTCCCTCATCTGTCAAATGGGCTGATGCAAATAAGACAGTATGAGGATGAAATCAGATAATGTCCCATGAATGTGTTTTATTAAGCCTTTGCGAGGATTAAATGAGCCCATTGCACAGAGAACCTTCTAAACTACCCAAAGGGAAGTGAGGTTGGAAATCCACAACTATTTATGTGCTCAGTCGCTAAGTCAAGTCTATTTTGGACCCCATGGATTGTAGCCCACCAGGCTCCTCTGCCCATGGAATTTTCCAGACAAAAATACTGGAGTGGGTTACCCTTTCTTCCTCCAGGGGACCTTCCTGACCCAGGGATTGAACCTGCTACATCCTACTTCCAGGTCAACCTTGCTGATCTCTAGGGCATCTTCCAGCTTCCACATTCTAAGTTCTCTCAGCTTCCTGTACCCTCGGTGCATTTGACCCCTTCGCATGTTCCAGTGGGTTTCCTGTCTCACAGGCCAGGCCCTGCCACTCAGGTTTAATCCTGACTGAGATGGCATGTTAAACTGTTTATCAAATTAGCCCAAATTCTGGAAGCCTGGCTAACACAGGAGGAATCAGATGCTAATTAATGAACAGCCAGTGCTGCCCCACTGCCGATTTGCATAAATATGCATTGTCAAACTGTTAGGTAAACAAAAGCAGGATAAAGTGCTGGGGAGCCAGATTCATTATGCCTGCACTCCTGGTGAGCCTTTGCAATAGGGATTACAGCCTCTGTGATTTTTCCTTTTTAAAGACTTGAAAAAGATTTCCCCACTCCCTCCTCACCCCCTACTCTCTAGTAAGAATTTTGCTCTTTCCATTATTGGTTGCCAAGCCCAACACCAAGCAAACCAGGACAGGGCTGGTCCTCAGCAAGAAGTGTCTTCTCTTAAAGGCCTGGGTCTCCTGTTGGTTGTTTTTGTTTTTCAGTCACTAAGTGATGTCCGACTCTTTGAGACCCCATGGACTATAGCATGCCAGGCTCCTCTATCCTCCCCTATCTCCCGGAGATTACTCAAATTCATGTCCATTGAGTTGGTGATGCTATCTAACCACCTCATTCTCTAGCTACCCTCTTCTCCTTTAGGCTTCAGTCTTTCCCAAATCGGGGGCTCCTCTCAGGTCTCTTTTAAAGAGATGGAGAGAGATTCCAAGAGAGAAAATAATCCAATCTTGCCATCTTCACGCCCTCCTCCCACCAACCTGTCCCACCCATCTTAAATAAAGATATAGGAAGCATGGGGTCTATCTATAAAACTTGCCTGATGGATGATTTTTAATCCTGTCTAATTACAGCTAATTGGAGCTGTCAATCATTTAAAACCCTGAAACTGATGCAAGGAGGTCAGGCGATTCAAACTTATCCAACTGTATAGAGGATAATTAGATGCACTGAAGTTAATAAGCATCAGGAGGGAAGCTGTTACTTTTCCTGCACATAAGGGAACCTCGGAAGATGCAGCGAAGCCACTGCCAGCCTCTTTCTGGGTAGAAAGTGAAAATGGGCAGCTTGGATGCTCGGCGCTGGAAGCGCACTCCTTGGTCCCAGAGGCTCAGCAGAAGCAGCACCTCTGGTACCCGGCAGTTCATTTCAGCAAATATTTATCAAGTGTCTCTGCTGTGCTGGGCACTGCAGGGAGCTCTGGGGAGGTGAAGAAGCAGGTGTTGGCCCTGGAGGAGTTCACTGTTCTGCTGGGGTGTCCAACATGACCCAAGATCTGACTGAGGTTCTGGGGGGCAGGGGTGAGAGGTGTTGGGGGGTGGTTAATGATGTTCAGAGTTCACTTTACTGTTGTTGTTCAATTGCTCAGTCATGTCCAACTCTTTGCGACCCCATGGACTACTGCACACCAGGCTTCCCTATCCTTCACCATCTCCCGGAGTTTTCTCAGACTCATGTCCATTGAGTTGGTGATGCCATCCAATCGTCTCATCCTCTGTTGTCCCCTTCTCCTCCTGCCCTCAGTCTTTCCCAGCGTCAGGGTCTTTTCCAGTGAGTCAGCTCTTTGCATCAAGTGGCCAAAGTATCACAGCTTTAGCTATAGCATCAAGCCTTCCAATGAATATTCAGAGTTGATTTCCTTTAGGATTGACTGGTTTGATTTTCTTGCTGTCCAATGGATTCTCAAGTCTTCTCCAGCACCACAGTTTGAGCTCATTATTCTCAGCTAATACACTGGTGAGAGGCTCTGGTTTCTAGTGGGATTCTTCCCTTCAGGTGGCTGACTGTTCCCTGGTTTGCAGGTCTGTGCTGGAGAATCCCTTGGGCAGAGGAACCTGGTGGGTTATGGTGCATAGGGTTCCAAAGAGTCCCACACAACTGAAGTGGCAAAGCATGCATGCATGCATGCCCATAGACTTACCTGAGCTGACTGGTCTGGTTCCTGTATCACACAGTCCCAGGGGTAAAGGGCCACAAGAGTTTTCTCTAGAAAAGATTTGGGTCCTTGGAAAGGTGGGCAATTTCCCCTGGGCCAGTTGGCAGGGTTGCCCATGTACTGTGTCTTATGCTCTCCTTTAGGAGTCCTTGTGCCTCCAAGTATCTCCTAGCCCATCCACCTGCATGCTACCAAAATCTCCAGTCCACTGGGGGAAAAGAGGGTTGTTGTGAAGGTCTACTCTTCTAGGCAATTTACATCTGTTCTGATCTTTATTTATTTATTTATTTTTTAAATTTCTCTCTCTCTTTTTTTTAAATTTTACTTTACTTTACAATACTGCATTGGTTTTGCCATACATCAACATGAGTCCACCACGGGTGTACATGAGTTCCCAGTCCTGAACCCCCCTCCCACCTCCCTCCCCGTACCATCTCTCTGGGCCATCCCAGTGTACTAGCCCCAAGCATCCTGTATCCTGCATCGAACCTAGACTGGCAATCCATTTCTTACATGATATTATACGTTTCAATGCCATTCTCCCAAATCATCCCACCCTCTCCCTCTCCAACAGGGTGTTCTGACCTTTACAAAATCATGTGAGGTTAGTACCATGAGGTACAGATGAGGGGGATTCAGAGAGGCCATCTGACTCACTCAAGATACTATTGCAAATGCCAGAGTCAGGGTTTACATTCAGTTAGGCCTGAATCCGGAGGCTGCCATCTTACTTTTTTAAGGTAAGACCCTTCCCTGGCAATAATAATAGTAATAGCAACACTGATCTCAGTTTTCATTGGCTGGCCCCTTGTTGTCCTTCACTTAAGCTTAGAGCTATAGGGAGCTCTCTGCTCAGTGATGTCCCTGGTGGGAAGACCTGGGAGGCCATGGCACTCAGTGGAAACAGATTCTAAGCCCTGCTTTCACAAGGCCTGGAAGCAATGATCATGGAGTTCAACCAGCTGAAATAGGAGGGAAGAAGGCAGTGTACAACCTTGAAAAAGATGATAGAACCATAGGATATGACAAACACTGATTAGAACCAATTCGATCCAAGATTGTGGAAGTCATATTTCTATAGACCTTGAGCCTCATCATATGCTCACTGTAATACATTAGCGTTCTAAATGACACACCCACCAGCACCATGACAGTTTTGAGGCTAAACACAAAAGGCCAAAAAGTGGTAGTGGCCCAATTTCTGGAAAACCCCAATCTCTGGGATTCTCCAAAATAATTGGAATAATCCTCCCACTCATCAGCTTGTGAAATTATCCAGCCCATAAAAACTAACCGCACCATATTTCAGGACTCTCTCATTTTATGAGATGGCTCACACTCTGTAGAGTATGCTTCTTTCTAAATAAATCCACTTCTTACCTATCACTGTGTCTCTGAATTCTTCACCAATGAAGTAAGAACTTTTTAAATTCACCAGGAATGCAGCCAGTTAGGAAATCTGCAGGCATGAGGCCAAACACCACAGACACTACCTTCACCCTGCACGTGGATATACTTAGTCAGTGGTAAGAAGCCCACTATCAGGCATCATGGTGAGGTTCAGACTGCAGAAGGTTTGGCTTGGAAGAGTTAAAGACAGTTGGTACCCTAAGAAAATAGGGATAGACTATGGGTGTCTCTGACTCTCTGTATCCAGCTCATATGCAGTATATGAAGAAAAGTCCAGGCATGTCCTCTTCTCCAGAAAGCCCTCTGCACTGGAAGGGAAACAGTTCTACAGAAGAACTCTTTGAGTTGGCTTCCAGCTGGCAAGACCAGTTATACCAAAGTATACACAAGAAGGAAAAAGTTGTGCAATAAAAGAGGAAGGGGAAAACATTAGAAATTTGCCAGTCTTCACATAGCCCATGTCAATGGCTGGCTCTTTAGCCAGTTGTCTGCCCCAAAAGACCCAGAAAGCCACAGAAAAGGATGTGGAAGAGAAGTAGCAAAAAGATATTGAGAAGTTTGAATAAAACACAGAGTACAGTTTTCTAACACGTGTACAAAAACATGATGCTTGTGTCCCTGTTATAACACTGAAGAAAACTGAGTCCTAGAGAAGAGGAAAATTATAGCACCATGATGCTAAAGACTGATAGCAGGAAGAGAGCAGGCAAATCCAAACTATTGGAGACTGGGGACTTCCCTGTGTGGTCTAGTGGTTAAGAATCCGCCTTGCTATGCAGGGGGTGCTTATATAATTTNACATTTTCTATAAGGATAGTGTTATTCAGTCACTCAGTCATATCCAACTCTTTGCAATCCCATGGACTGTAACCCACCAGGCTGCACTGCCCATGGGATTCTCCAGGCAAGAATACTAGAGTGGATTTCAATTCCCTTCTCCAGAGAATCTATTCCAACCCAGGGATTGAACCTGCGTCTCCTGCATTTCAGGCAGATTCTTTACCATTTGAGCCACCAGGTAAGCCTGCAAAAAGGATAAAAATTCTATTTTGGCATCCAAAGGGGATAACTAATATTTTCAGGCTGCTTCTATTTTTACTTGATCCTGTCCATTGCCAAAAGAATGAATAATTTACTTGGCTATATACTAAGTACTGAGTGAATATAGCCAAAATCTTTATTGGCATTTACTCTCTCAGAGGAATGAATCAAAAGAATTCTTGAATCAACTCCAGTCTCACATGCACAGAAAGGATTTCATTCCAAGTAATAGTCTAATAAGGGAAGTGGCCTGCAACCTAGCAGCTGCTAAGGGTTAAAAGTAAAGGGGGCATAATTCTGGCCTGAGGTCTAACTAAGCTGTGTTCTCCAACGCAGTATCACCAATTACAAGACAGGTACTTTAGTCTGTATTTCATACTCATTCTAATTCTCAATTGTTTCAGAACCAATAATGGCAGAAGTGGAAGTGGTTGACTGCCCACTCATTTATCACTTGAATGTTTTTAAACACAAAATTTTAATGAACCATCTCAGAGACTCTTATTCCATGGAAGCACATTAAGAAAGAATGATTTAGTCATTGTGGAAGAATACTGCATCCATCAGTGACTTTTAAAATAGTTCACAGAATTCTGGCTGCTATTAGGAGGTTGGAGACCTACTGGGTGAGATGATAGGAATCAGAATCAAAAGTCCTTGATTAGTAGGAGGCAACTGAGATAATGGTATATAACATGAGCTTTGGAGAATGCACATTAGATTCAAATTCTGGCCCTATGTTTATTACCTAATAAGTTATAAAATTACTTTCAAGTAAGTTGTATATAAAATTCAATTATATGTTTTGTAGAGTTGCTAACACCATACATATAGATGTTATTCAATAATGCTTTTTGTTGAACATCACTGAACAGAATGTGGACAAGCAATGTTTGACACAGAGTGGGAGCTGAATAGTAGCTCTTATCATGCTATTATTTTAGTTAATAACATTAATATCAATGAATAAAAGTCTGGTGTGTTGCCATTGGATCTTTATGGACCTACTGTTACACAATAGTTCACCAATAATTTTTAGAGAACATTGCTAGAAAATCCTAGGAAGTCAATAGGAAGTTGGTAGAAGTTAAGAGGGCATGAAGAATTTGTAATAAAAGAATTAGGATTTAAACTAATTAAAAGCTGAAATAATTTACCAAAAATAACTAGATGAAACATATAAATTAACAGAAAGCCAACTGGTTTTCACAATACAGCAATAGTAAACATAAAATTATTGAATTCTCTGGTTAAATAAAAGCACAAGATGAGTACATGATGCCATATAACTACTTTATATTACATTAGTAGACGTAGTCTTCAGCTAAGCAAATGTCCTTAAGTTCTCTGTGCTATGCAGACCACACCTGGGTACAACATTAAGAAAGAATACCAAAGACTGTGGCCTTGTTTAAAGGAGATAGGCCAGGGGAATTAACCCAATAGATGAAGCTGGAATGAAATACACAAGTCCTGTTTATCAACCAGGAAGGAGGATTAGTGACCTTGACAAGAACTTTCTAAATTCTTAAACAATTATTAAATATGAGAAGGGCATATTCATTTTATATGACTCCAGGAGCTGAATGAAGTAAGTCAGACAGAAGAGGAGAAATACCATATGATATCCCTTTTAATGTGGAATCTAAAAAGGAATGATATAAATGAACTTACTTACAAATCAGAAACACAGGCTTAGAGAATGAGCTTCTGGTTGCTGGGGGGAAGAACTAGGGGGAATGGATAGTTAGGGAGTTTGAGATCGACATGTACACACTGCTATATTTCAAATGGATAACCAAGGACCTACTGTATAATACATGGAACTCTGCTAAATGTTATGTGGCAGCCTGGATGGGAGGGGAGTTTGGGTGAGAATGGGTACCCATATAGGTATGGCTGAGTCCCTTCACTGTTCACCTACAACTATCACAGCATTGTTAATCAACTATACCCCAAAACAAAATTAAAAGTTTAAAAAAAAATAAGCAGTATTAAATAACTCATACAGGGAAGGAAGATTCAGGTCAGTATTTTGAATACACATAGCCTGTAAAAAATCTGAACAAGTTTCCTCCAAGGGACTGCAGGCTGTAAACCTGAAGACTCAATGCTGGGAAGCACTTACTTGCTAAATGGAATGTTATTGATAGGCTACTTCTCAGTATTCTCTACATTCCCAGGAATTTTATGACTTTATTATTTCAACATTAGATAATGGCAATGAAATATTTAAGATCATATCTCTAGTGTTAAAACTTGTAAAGTTTAAGGAAATATTTTTCCAGAGAAATGTGGCTCAGACAGTAAAGAATCCACCTGCAATGTAGGAGACTCAGGTTCATTCCCTGGATCAGGAAGATCTCTTGGAGAAGGGGATGGTAACTCACTTTAGTACTCTTGCCTGGGAAATCTCATGGACAAAGGAGCATGGTGGGGCTCCTTTGAGACAGTCCATGGGGTCTCAAAGAGCTGGATATGAATGAGCAACTAACACTTTACTTTTTCACTTTCAATCTAATTATTATTTAAGGGTTATTTGTGATGTCAGGATATCAGAAATTTAACATTTTGGACATCAACTTTTCCCATTACAAGTATTTGGAAAGGTTAAAAATTTTAGCCCCTTTGCCACTTTAATAACTAAATTTGGTTATTAAAGTGGCAAAGGGGCTAATAGGTCTGATACATTGGTCTGTTGACTATTTTTAAAAGTTACTTGAATGTATTATGTCTAAGAAATATGTCTATTTCTTAGACACTATTTCTGCCAATTAATTTTTCATTCTGTGTCACAGGTAAGAAACTGTCTAATGTGAGAAACTATTGTTTTAATTTCCTATCTGAACATCACCAAAAATTTGATATATCCAAGTCTTGATTATAACTAATAAACTATAAAAGTCTATTACACAAATATAAATTACTTTTGTCTTTTCAGTTTTAGCTATGATATAAAGTTAGTATAGGATTTTGTTTCTCTACCAGTAACAGCTCTACAAGGAGGAGAAAACATTTGGAAAAACTGTCCACAGCACTGGAAACAAAATCAAGACAGGTCTGTGATCCTGAGACTAGGAGAGTGTGAGAAATGAGCCCCATGTCACCCAGAATTTATTCCCAAAGGCCCTTTTCAATACACTTTCCAGGAATCCATAACACAGAGAGCTTTAACCTCTCATGGTTGAAGACACAGGAACACACACAAAAGATTGGATTTGATGGTGAGTTACAAGAGGAGGGAATCACAGAAAAGGAACCCAAATAACTGGGCAGAGACTAGAGAGGCCACCCAGTGTGACAGAAGTTCAAGTTGAAGTCCAGCCAGAGTGAAGATACACCTTGGCCTACACAACTCAATGGAGACTGCAGAAAGGCCAGGTTCTCAGGGTAGGGATCATGTCATTGGAGTGATCATCATGCTCTAAGAGCAAAAGGAAACCAAAACAGACCAGCCTTGACAAAGCCTAATATTAGGTATTAGGTAACTAATATTGACAGGAACAAGGTAATCCATGGTAACTGAACTGCCTACCAGGACAGAACTTAACCCTCTCAGAGAACACTAAGAGACAGTATAACTAAGAAATTAAAATAGGAACAAAAAACACAGTACTCAAAATAACTGGTTAATTAAAAAGAAAACTGAAAAGGAGCAATGAAGAAACAATTAGCAGAAGGGACCAACAGAAAACAAGTAGCATGATGGTAGCCCAGCTCTTTCAGTAATTACATTAAGTATCAACTAAATGCTTCAATAGATGACAGACCTTGTCAGAATATTAAAAAAACAATATATGCTATTTGGACATGCACTCTATTAACCCTCCAATTCCACTGCTGAGTATGTAACAACAAAAGAACTCTTTTGTCCAAAGACTTTTACAAATATACTCATCAGCTTTCTTAAGGTTTTCACTTAAAAATAAAACTTAAATATAGTAGGATGGGTACTTAAATTGTAGTAGTATTTATGACTCGATGGACGTGAGTCTGAGTGAACTCCCGGGTGTTGGTCATGGACAGGGAGGCCTGGCATCCTGCGATTCATGGGGTCGCAGAGTCGGACACAACTGAGCGACTGAACTGAACTGAACTGAAGGGAATACTACTTGTCAATACAATAGACTATTGATACATTGAACAACATAGATGACTTCCACAGGCATAATGTTGAAGAAAAAACTAAGACACAAAGGAGTACATATTGTATAATTCTATCTATGGAGACAAAAGTCAGCTGTAATTTATATAGTGATGGAAGTCTGAAGAGTGGCTAAATTTGGAGTTTTAGGAACATTCCATATTTTTATCTAGTGGTGGTGACATGAGTAGACTGATATAAAATTTATAATTAAGATTTATGCACTTAGCTGTCAGTTATCCTAATGAAAATAAAGGTCAGTGACTGTGCAGGAAAGAGTTCATGCAGCATGCAGGTCTAACTGCTATCTGTCAAAGGCATATGCGCAAGACTGGCCCTCAGCTGGCATCTTACAACTTGCGTTTTGGAAGTATTCTCATCATTCCCAAAAATGTTGAGTGGCTCACTATGTTTAAACTCTTTTTACAAGCAGTACAGTTTATGCTCCAACACCTGCTATCTTTCTCAGAGACTAAGATTTGTGTACGAGCCAGACAGAGGCTGCCTAAGTGACAAGCCCCCAGTAAACACCCTGGGTGCCGAGTGTGTACTGAGCTTCCCTGGCAGACAGTATTTCCCTGTAATAAATCATAGTCATAAATATAACTATGGTGAGTCTTGTGAGTCCTTCTAGTGAATTATTGACTGATAATGGTTGGAAACTCCTGGAATAGGAATGAAAAGAAATAAAGTGGGTTTTTTTTGTTGTTGTTTCCTTAATGTAGTTGGACTTTATATTTCTCTTTATCTTCCTATTCAAATTTCCCTTCCCTTGGGAAGTGAGAAGCTGCGTTGGGTGAGAGGACGCCCCACATGAAGGTCATTCCTGGAGGGTATTTGGCTTGAGAAGGGATTCTACACATGCAGGAGTTTGGGAGCAGGAGTTGGAGTTCCCATTATGGGGTTAAGATTTGTTCAGAACAAAGGCCTCATCAGGAAACAAGGTATATAAAGGATAAAGTGGTATAGATTTCTCACTATCAAAAAATAAGTTACAGCTGCTGAGAGAATGTAGATCTTAAAAGTTACTGCACACAAAAAATCTGTAGCTATGCATTGTTGATAGATGTTAGTTTATTACAGTAATTGTTGCAATGTATACATACATCAACTCATTATGTTGTTGGTGGCTCAGACGGTAAAGCGTCTGTCTACAATCCAGGAGACCTGGGTTCGATCCCTGGGTCAGGAAGATTCTCTGGAGAAGGAAATGGCAACCCACTCCAGTACNCTGAGCAGAGTGACTGCCTGGACTCCAGCAGTCTGATTTCTTGTCTGACTTCAGAAGCTGCCATCCTGTAGAGAGTGTGGGTCACAGGACATCTGTGTGTGGCTGCCATGTACTCTGATGCAGAGGTGGGGGCCTGCAAGGTTAAGGCAACAAAGCTGTCTCCTCTAACCCAACTGTTGCAAATGAAGAGACGTCCTGAAACGAAACAGCAGTGTATGCAAACTTGTTGAGAATGCTAATCCCAGAGTTCTTCTAGAAGCTTCAAATCTGGACCAGATCAAGACTGGTCTGGTCTCCTCAGTGGAAAAGAAGCCTGATGCAGGGCAGTCCTTTCCCAGCTCAGACCAGTGCCTCCCTTCTCCTCCGCTGGCCTTATGACCCAATTCTTGATCACGTTCTGTCTTATATTCCTTATACTTCTTTTTATGCTGGCAAAGTCTCGCTTTTCCAACCAGACAATTTGTTACCTGAGGGTAGATTTCACGACTGGTAAAAATGCAGTACTTGGCTGTACAGCAGTTCACGTTGTTTCAAAGCCATTTTCTACCCATTTAATTCATTCTTCATGAATTCAAGCACTGGCAGGGCAAGGATGACCACACCATACAACGGATGTGGACACTGATGCAGGAGAAGGGGAGGGGCTTGTCTGGGCTCACGCTGCTGTTTGGAACCAGCCATGAGACCCCATATTATTTGCTGAACTTCTGCTACAAACTGCCTCCCCCCAGCTTTATATATATATCTCCTAGCATCGCTCCCTATAAACAGGAAAGACTCAAGAAATGTTTGATGATTTAACTTTTTAAGTAGCTCTCTCTGTTTTAAACCTTCCAAACCCCAGTGTGGCCAATTAAAGAAGGCTACAAATCTTCTCCCATTAAGAGATGGAGTCTAATTTACTGTTTCCTTGAATCCATGCTTTGGAGACCAATTCCAATGTGTGTGGGGGGGGATTCTCCCATACCAATGCCAAGCAATTTTCAAACACACTTTAGAGGTCAACTCAATTCAGACACTATCTACCCAGAGATTGCATCAGATTGAGACAGGAGATAGATGGGACCCAGGCTGAAGAGCTGAAGTTTTGCCCCTGTAGACTGATATTCCAAGATGAAAACAGTAAGACAATTGAAAGAGGAGAATGAGCCCTGCTCAGATAAGAGATAAAAGACTACATATTCCTTGTTCTCGAGGTCAAGGGGGACTTCCAGATACATATGTGCAGCAAGGCTCCTTGGAGGTCAAAAAGGGAGAGAAGTGCCTGAACCTGTAGCATTCAGTGTGTTCAGTCACTGTCACGTCCGACTCTTTGTGGCCGCATGGACTGTAGCCTACAAGGCTCCTCTGTCCATGAGATGCTTCAGGCAAGAATACTTGAGTGGGTTTCCATTTCCTCCTCCAGGGGATCATCCTGACCCAGGGACTGAACCCACATCACTTGCATCTCCTGTATTGGTAGGCATATTCTTTATCAGTAGCCACTTCATTGTAGGTGATGTCAACCTACCCATAGGCCTCTTTGCTAGACTGCATCTATCCTAAGAGATATGCCCACACACATGGGAGGACCCTGAGATAAACCAAATACAGACTCAGAACCAGGCTAATTAAAATAATTGATCAGAGAAAACCGGAGAAATACCCCATAAAAGTGATTCAAACCACCACAGGGTGTGACTCTCTCTCTGAGCTCTCCTGTGTATCTATCCACATATACTCTTTTTCTTATTAATGAACATTTTACTTATTTCACTACTTTCTGTGTTGATGAGGAAATTCATTTCTATAGTGACAGTGACAGGCCAGGGCCTTGTCACTGGCCATTGATCCCCAGTGGTCAGGTGGTTAGGATTCAGAGCTCTCCCTGTCATGGTGTGACTTCAGTCTCTGGCCAGGAATCAAAACCTTGCTTCAAGCCACTGCCAGCCAAGGTCGTCCAAATTCAAGATTCTATAGGTTAAGCGTTCAGCCTTACAAGATTCAAGCCCCTCCCCCCCACCACACTTCCCACCCTCCACTTCAAACACCAATTGAAAGTCCAGGTTGTCACCTGTCCTTCTGGCTGATGGACTAAATTAGAGTCTCCCACCAACCCCTCTGTTGGGTTTAATTAGCTTACTAGGACTGCTCATAGAACTCAAAGAAACACTACTTACCATATCATTAGTTTATTATAACTCAGGCAAGGCCAGATGGAAGAGATGCACAGGGCAAGATATGGGGTATAGAACTTCATGCCCTCTCGGGGCTCTCCATTCTCTCCAGCCTCCACCTGTTCACCAACCGGGATGCTCCCTGAACCTCATCCTTTTATTTATGTTATGGAGGCTTTATTATACATTGTTGTTCTATAGTCATTGAGTCATGTCTGACTCTTTTGCCACTCCATGGACTATAGTTCAGCAGGCTTCTCTGTCCATGCGATTCTCTAGGCAAGAACACTGGAGTGGGTTGCCGTTTCCTTCTCTAGGGATATTTCTGATCCAGGGACTGAACCTGCATCTCCTGTATTACAGGTGGATTCTTTACTGCTGAGCCACCAAGGAAGTCATAGGCATGAGCAGTTAAATTGTTGACCCTGAGTGACTGGATTCCATCCGTAGCCCCTCTCTTCTCTCAGGAGGTGAGGTGGAGTTCGGGAAGGGGGGACTGAAAGTTCCAACCCTCTAATCACAATGTTGGCTCCTCTAGCAACCAAGCCCCATCCTTTAGATGCTTTCCCAGTCACCTCATGCACATAACAAAAGACAACTTCACCACTCCCTACACTTAGGAAATTCCAAGATTTGAGGGAGCTGTGAGCCATAAACTGTGGAGAAGGACCATCTCTCTTTCTTTCTCTTTCTCTCTCTCTATATATATATGAAACATATTTTGGTCATCTGAGTGAACAAATAAGTATTTTTTTACAAATCATAAATATCACAGGACTAGATTCCATGGTTTGCTGTAGGCAATAGAATATGGTAGATCTGATACTGCAAAGGTTATGTGGCTTCCACCCTGTTTTCTAGGAGACTTGAGCTATCATGTAAGAAGTCTGATTACCTCAAGGCTACCATACAGGAGAGGCCAAGGCCTTTCACTCAGGAAGGCAGCCTTCCTGCCTCCTTGCCAAAGTGCCAGAGGTGAAAAAATCCCTACTGCACTTTTCAGACCAGCCTATTCACCAATTGAATACCCACAAATTACCCATGAAAGGATTACGTCTATGGGACAGGGGACAGAAAAATCACCCAAAGGAAGCTTATCTGAGCTCCCAACTGCTAAGTTGTGGGCAGTTTGTTACACAGAAGCAGATAATGGCAACACCTAGGAAATTTCTCAGTCTTCCCCTGAATCCATGAAGAACACATATCAACACTGGAACAGCAACTAGTTTTATGAAGGGTCACACTCTGCACAGCTCATATGTTATAGGTCCTTTGGTACCATTTTAGCTTTTCTTGTTGCCTCTGACTATGGGATGAAATGGGCCTCCCAGGTGGCACTAGCAGTAAAGAATCTGCCTTCCAATGTATGACAAGTAAGAGACGTGGGATTGATCCCTGGGTCAAGGGTCAGGAAGATTCCTGGAGAAGGAAACTGCAATCCACTCCAGGGTCTTGTCAGGAAAATTCCACAGACAGAGGAGCCTGATGGGCTATGGTTCATGGGGTCGCAGAGAGTCAGACGTGGCTGAGCGGCTAAGCAGCAGCAGCAGTATGGGATGAAATAGTGTGGACGTTTTGAATTGTCTCAGAAAATTAGGTTCCTCTTAAACATACAGTAAAAAATGTGAACTGTGGGAGTGTTTACAAAACACCTTATTTTTTTGAACACCTTCCTATTCTTGACTGTGTTCAGTTCTAAATAGCATTCAAGGTTCAACTTAGATGCTTCTTTTGCCATGAAATCCTTCTTTGCTCCCACTCTGAAGGCAGTCCTCTTCTTCCATGTTTTCAAAGCAGTATATCTGCATTTTAATTTTTCTGGCTATATTCTGCCTTTCCTTGTTGTTGTTCAGTTGATCAGTAGTGTCCGACTCTTTGTGACCCCATAGACTGCAGCATGCCAGGCTTGCTTTCCTGTACTTCATTATCTTGCAGACTCATGTCCATTGAGTTGATGATGCCATCCAATCATCTCGTCCTTTGTCACCCCCATCTCCTCCTGCACCCGATCTTTCACAGCATCAGGATCTTTTCCACTGAGTCGACTCTTCGTATCAGGTGGCCAAAGTATTGGAGCTTCAGCATCAGTCCTTCCAATGAATATTCAGAGTTGATTTTGTTTAGGATTCACTGGTTTGACCTCTTTGCTGTCCAAAGCTCCTTTTAACTGCAAGTCTCTCCTATGCGACTCAANTTCGTATCAGGTGGCCAAAGTATTGGAGCTTCAGCATCAGTCCTTCCAATGAATATTCAGAGTTGATTTTGTTTAGGATTCACTGGTTTGACCTCTTTGCTGTCCAAAGCTCCTTTTAACTGCAAGTCTCTCCTATGCGACTCAAGATCTTTAAGTCAGCCAACCTTTTCTTATTGATCTTATTTGCTTACAGACGCTCGTCTATTGCTTACTGTGGAAGAGATACTGCTATGTGTCCACTTAACTTTTACTCCCTAGGGAAGGAGGTACTCAGGAAGTAGAGGAGTACTGCCCGAATCACACCACATTTGGTATGAGTGAAAAATAAGCCTCTATTATGTTAAGAGGGTTTGGGGCTTATTTGTCACCATAGCATAGCTGATTCTTTCCTTATGGAATGATACAATAGCCATTGTAACAATAGCTCCTATCTCTTGAAGTCTATTAGGAATCAGATGCTCTGTTAAGTGTTTTTTTTTAATATTTAATATCTTAAAATATTTCTAAGAACCCTGAACAGCAGGTAGCATTAATGAAATTCCAATTTTAGGGTTGAAGCTATTTAAACTCAGAAAGATTGAAATAACTATTGAATAAAATTAGTAAATGACGGAGCTGGGCTTTGAACCTGTGTCTATCTGACTCCACAGCAATTACCCAGGCTACAGCACAGACTCTATTCCTATATCTGTACATTGCCACGGGGCTTGTTGCTGGGTATCATTCCAAGCAGGAGTGTTTCTGTTTTTGGTTGGTTTCAAATTGTAGTAAATCATAAGAAGCATAAGTTTTATGTTTAAGGAACTTAAAGTTGTTTCCTTTAAAGGCTCTATTACTGTCATTTCTGAAGTCTGAAATCATTCTCTTCAGATATTGAAATGAAGAGGTGAAAGTAGCTCAGTTGTGTTTTTCCGACTCTTTGCGGCCTCATGGACCGTAGTCCATCAGGGTCCTCTGTCCATGGAATTTTCCAGGCAAGAATACCTGAGTGGGTAGCCAGTCCCTTCTCCAGTGTGTATTCTCAATCCAGGGCTTGAACCCAGGTCTCCTGCATTGACAGGAAGGTTTTTCATGTTAAGAGGTTTCAATACCAAAAATTTCACCTCTTCCCACTCTCAACTTTATTCAGATGCAACCCTAAGGTGGCAGAAGCAGTAGATGGCTTTGCTCCTGAATTCTGGGCCCCAGAATAACTGATCAAATGAATAAAAGGGGAAAAAGAAAATCTTTAAGATACAATGTAATTGTGGGAAGCAGGGCCCACCACATTTTTTGGGACTATTGTGATGCTTGGAGATTTTTTTATCTGAATCTGAATCTAGTCTTTTCTCTACTAGAACCTTAGATTCCCTGGAAACCTCCCTCTTCATGAAGGTTTTGGGTTGAAGCAACAGCATGGCAGTTGTTCTCAAGATGAAATAAAAAGTTGGATTCAAGTTTTGAAGAGGCCCTACTGGGGTCACTCATTTGGGAGCTGCCTCATTGATGGGACCTCATGAGGTTTTAAGTAAGCTGTGCCAGTGGCCTGAGCCGAGTATGTCTAGTGAGGGTAACAGTGCATAGTTTATGGAAGCAATTATTTAGCCAAGTTCTTAAGGAGCCATCATGCCTTCAGTTATGGGCAAAATTGGGAGGGGTTTCAATAGAATGAGTGTTTGTATTTTTAGGGCCCTGGGAATCCATAAAGATCACTGGAGTATATTATTTCACTCCTATTCTGCCTTCTTAGTCCTCTCATCTGATTTAAAATGTTCTCAGCACCGGGTATAAAATTAAACACTCATGACCAAGCTGGTACTAGCACACAGAATAAAAGGGGAAAAAGAAAACCTTTAAGATACAATGTAATTGTGGGAAGCAGGGCCCACCACAATTTCCCATGGATAGAATTTACAATTCTAGCTGTAGGATTTTTTTCAGTATATAATTTTTTTCTAATGTTGAAATGATCTCATGTGTATAGAAAATCTGCAAGTATGGCTAGTTCCCTATGTGCAAACTTTCAAGTTTCGAACTTTCAGAGATGCAAACATGCATTCCAGCCGCTGTATGCCAGATGTTGACTGTACTACTGTACTTTTCAAGGTACTCTACAGTGAGATTGAAAATGTTTCCTTTATTTTTTGTATTTGGTTTTTATGTACATATTGTTTGTATGAAAAGTATTATGAACCTATTACAGTATCAGTACTATATAGTTGATTGTGTTAGTTGCATATCTAGTTAGCTGTTGGACTTATGAACAAATTGGACTTACTGACATACTTTCAGAAGGGAACTTGTTTGTAGATACGGAACAAACCATATAATTAAAATAACTTGCTTTGCTCCTGCTAAGTCACTTCAGTCATGCCCATTTCTGTGTGATCCCAGAGACAGCAGCCCACCAGACTCCCCGGTCCCTGGGATTCTCCAGGCAAGAACACTGGAGTGGGCTGTCATTTCCTTCTCCAATGCGTGAAAGTGAAAATTGAAAGTGAAGTCGCTCAGTCGTGTCCGACTCCTAGCGACCCCATGGACTGCAGCCTACCAGGCTCCTCCATCCATGGGATTTTCCAGGCAAGAGGACTGGAGTGGGGTGCCATTGCTTTAGTTGAACCATTTAAGAGACTCCTATCAGCCCTAAATTCAGTACTTCGGCCACCTGATGTGAAGAGATGACTCGCTGGGAAAAACCCTGATGCTGGGAAAGTTTGAGGGCAGGAGGAAAAGGGGGCGACAGAGGATGAGATGGTTGGATGGCATCATCAACTCAATGGACATGAATTTGAGCAAACTCCAGGAGATCGTGAAGGGCAGGGAAGCCTAACGTGCTGCAGTCCATGGAGTCACAAAGAATCAGACATGACGTAGTGACTGAACAACAACAATCTTAAGCTGTCATGGAGAGCCATGAAAATCAGGAAACTGACATTGGTGCATGAGGACAATTTTCCCAGACTTATTGAGATATAATTGACCTATAACATTGTGCAAGTACATTTGTGCTAAGTTGCTTCAGTCATGCTGAATTTTTGTGACTCTATGGACTGGTGACTGCAGCCATGAAATTAAAAGATGCTTACTCCTTGGAAGGAAAGTTATGACCAGCCTAGATAGCATATTCAAAAGCAGAGACATTACTTTGCTGACTAAAGTCCATCTAGTCAAGGCTATGGTTTTTCCTGTGGTCATGTATGGATGTGAGAGTTGGACTGTGAAGAAGGCTGAGCAACGAAGAATTGATGCTTTTGAACTGTGGTGTTGGAGAAGACTCTTGAGAGTCCCTTGGACCGCAAGGAGATCCATCCAGTCCATTCTGAAGGAGATCAGCCCTGGGATTTCTTTGGAAGGAATGATGCTAAAGCTGAAACTCCAGTAATCTGGCCACCTTATGCAAAGAGTTGACTCATTGGAAAAGACTCTGATGCTGGGAGGGATTGGGGGCAGGAGGAGAAGGGGACGACCGAGGATGAGATGGCTGGAAGGCATCACGGACTCGATGGACCCAAGTCTGAGTGAACTCTGGGAGTTGGTGATGGACAGGGATGCCTGGCATGCTGCGATTCATGGGGTCACAAAAAGTCAGACACAACTGAGTGACTGAACTAAACTAAACTGAGGTGATAAAATTTACTGAATTTCTTCGCTTCTGCTGCTCTCCCTTTCTTGAGGTGATAAGGAAGTAGAGACAGGGCAATGCTCACAATAGGCATGCTCTGGATCTCAGGTGCAGACAGAGTGAGGAAGCCCCCTCTGTGTGGCCCAGGCCCTCTCTGTCATTTGGTCCTCTCCATGAGGTCCTTTCCATTAGAAGGGAGAGGATCCAAGGGACACTTATGAATGGCCCCTACGTAGCACCTGTTGTTTAAATCACTCTTAACCACAGCCCTTGAGTAGGTGTTATTTTTAAAACTTTTCAGGTAAGGAAAATGTGGCTTAGAAAATGTGCCAGGTTTATTCATGCCTACCAGGGAAGCGGAGCCAGGACTTGGACTTAGGACAGAGTGTCTCCAAATATGTCTACCTCCTTCTTTCTTGTGATGGATTATGATATGTATCAAGGGGTCAGCCAGTCAGAACATGCTCAAGAATATCTCTTAAAGGAATGCTCAAGCAGGATGAAGGTCTGCGTGAAGACAAACTTGGAGTGTGAAGTTGGGGGGAGCTTTTACGAGTTTAGGAGACTTTAGACTCAAGCCCTCTCAGGAAATTTTCTCTATTTATAAGAAGAAGAAGATTTATTTTAGGAGAAGGAGCTATTAGTATTGCAAAACTGAGAAGTATTTTCTTGGACACCTTCACGAGATTAGCATTTTATCAAGAATAAGGAAGCCATGTTTATTAAGCATTTGCCTAATAATATATAGTTGCTATATATCTGATCCCATTCTAGTGCTTCCCACCTATTATTTTACTCAAAGGTCACTATGAGGTGGGGGCTATTGTTCTCTGTTTGTAAGTAAAATCCTAAGGCACAGAGCGTTAAGGTAGTGTGTGAGGTTATGGGGTGGAAAAGAAATAGGACGAGTGTCTGAATCCAAGTTCATTGGTTCCTGGACCTAGTCCTTGTCCATAGGTTCCACTTACAGACTTTACAGCAGCATCGTGTAGCTGAATGTATTTTTCCTAAAGCTGTTTTAATAACTCAAAGGGCATAAAACACTTTGCAAAATGCAAAAGTCATACAAATCTATGTTTATATTATTACTTATTGAGTTTGTATTAAATCAAGTGTTTTTCCCTCTTCAGCTATTTTTGAGGAAGGTATTACAACATTAATTCAGAAATCATAAGTCAGAGGCAAGTGGACCTAGGTATTCATTGAATGCTATGTACCAAGCAGAATAATTAAAAAAAAAATCTTTAATGAGCTAGCAATCCAGATGAGGAGATAGACAGGCAAGTTAGCCATTACAGCACCCTGTAATAACTAGTGTGGTGGATGTAAGGAGAGGATGCTACAGAAGAAAAAAAGAAGGGTACATAAAAGAGGGAAAAATAAGGTCAGGGTCCTGATAGGATATCAGCTTCACTCTATGTGGTTCAACAGAGTGAACTTTCTGGAATGGACTTTTTAGAGAGGCATGGGCAAGGGGCTAAAAAGAGATGTTGAGGTAACTGGAGTCCAGCAACCATGGGAAGTTGCTAACACTCGAGGCTGAAAGATCAAAGAAAGAACCATTTACCAAAGCCCATGAGAGCTAGAACTATGGGAGAAGGGCTGCTACTTGGTGATACAGCTTCAGAGGATGCAGTTATTGACACATATCAGACACAAAACAAGAGGCTTCCCTGGTGGCTCAGATGGTAAAGAATCTGCCTGCAACACAGGAGACCCAGGTTCAATCCCTGGATCAGGAAGGTCCCATGAAGAAGGGAATGGCAACTCACTCCAGTATTCTTTCCTGGAGAATTCCATGGAGAGAAGAAATTAGAGGTGGGCTACAGTCCATAGGGTCACAAAGAGTTGTATAAGACTCAGCAACTAACACACATACACACATATACACACAAAACAGGAGTTGGGGGGCAGAGAAAAATGCTCCAACCTCTTCTTCCTTCCACCTTGCAATTTCCTGCTAGAATCTCTCATCAGCAAAACTCAGATGAAAGTCAAATGTCAAAGGAGCCTCCATAATGCAGTCTCTAGGGGTCAGCCACCTGGGAAAAATGGGCACAGAGGAGTGCAGGTCAGAAAATAGATCTGGAGTGAAGACAAGTGGAAAATAATCTGGGAGGCTTCCTAGAAGTGGTGATTCCTTACTCAGACTTGACGTGTAAGGAAGTGTTTCCTAGGTGAAGATTGAGGGGGAAGGAAGGGAAGCTATACCAGGCAGAGTCCATCCTGTTTAAAGGCATGTTTCCGTCAGGAAACTGCAATATCTTCACTATGAATACAGTGAGAGGGGGGTGTAAGAAAAATGGAGTGCTAGATGCTACCAGAGGATTCTTACATGAACCACATCTATATCTTTGCCTCCAATCATACTTTCTCCTCACCACTCTTCTTTCCCTGTTTTTAAACCATGTAAAAGGACATTTTTTAGAGAAAATAAAATCATCCTACTCTTTGAAGGGATCTCAAAAATATCATCTCCTGAATCAGGTTGGCAGGTTTCCTAAGCCATCCAGAACAGGCATCTAGAATTAAACATCTCAGTCAACTTTCTCTTTTACTCCAAAACTTATAATCCCCTTCAATAGCCCATCATCTCAGACCCAGACACTTAACTTTATAATTGTTTTAATTCAGTGTTGTGGAAAGCTGAGTTCCCCTAAGAGCAAGGTCAGACAAGACCAGGTCTAAGGGAGACTTTAAGCTTAATGAATCTATGGATTTGGCACAAACTCTTCCCTAATGCATTATGATTTCTTTCTTTGCAAGTACCAAACCTAGCCTTACCATTCTACTTCTATGGCAAGGCCTTATCTGGGCCATAACTATTGTAATCTACCCATGGCCTGGACCAGTATAACCTCCTGGTCATTCTTTCTTTCCATTCTACCTGCTTTCCATCCATTCTAAACCCAGAACACTGATTATCATCCCCAAGTATTTTCTTTCTGCCAGTTGCCTTCTTAGAATCCTTAGTGACTCTCAATTGCCTCTAACAATTCCAAGTACATTGAACATATGAATCATTTAATCACCACGATAATACTTTCAGGACCCCCCTAGTGGTCCAGTAGTTAAAAATCTGCCTTCAATGCAGGGGACATGCGTTCAATCCCTGGTCCAGGAAGATTCCACATGCGAAGGGGTAACTAAGCCTGTGTGCCACAACTACTGAAGCAAATGCTGTAGAGCCTGTGCTCTGCTGCAAGAGAGGCCACCGCAATGAGAAGCCTGTGTATCCCAGCTAGAGAGTAGCCCCTACTCTCTGAAACAAGAGAAACTCACGAGCAGCAACAAAGACCCAGTGCAGCCAAAAATGTATAAATACAATTTAAAAAGATACTTTCATTATCCCTATTGTGTAGATAAGGAAATTAAAGGCATAGACTCTTTAAAAAATTTGTTATTGTTTTTTATTGGAGTATAATTGCTTTACAATGTTATGTTAGTTTCCACTGTACAACAAAGTGAATCAGCTATATGTATACATATATTCCCCTCCCTCCTGACCTCCCTCCCGCTCTCCCCTCTCACCCTGCTAGGTCACTATAGAGCCCTGAGCTGAGCTCCCCACACTGCAGAGCAGCTTCCCATTAGCTATCTATTTTACTAACGATTTGTCAGGGCTACTCTCCCAGTTCATCCCACCCTCCCCTTCCCCACTATGGCTAATGCCCATTCTCTACCTCTGTCTCTGTTCTTTCCCTGCAAATAAGTTCATAGCTACCAATTTTCTAGAGTCAATGTACATGCATTAATATATGAAATGTTTCTCTTTCTGACTTCATTCTCTATGACAGACTCCAATTCCATCTGCATCAGTGCAAATGACTCAATTTCGATCCTTTTTATGACTGAGTAATATTCCATCATGCCACATCTTCTCCATCCATTCATTTGTCAATGGGCATTTAGGTTGTTTCCATGTCCTGGTTGTTGTAAATAGTGCAGCAATGAACGTTCGGGTACATGTATGTTTTTGAATGATGATTTCCTCAGCATACAAGAGCATAGACTTTATATTACACACATATAAAGTGCAGTTCTAGGGTCCAGTGTCAGGCTGTCTAGAATGCACGCCCTTCACTCTTAACAGCGATACAGTATACAGTACTTCCTCTGATCTGGAGGCCTTTCACAAGCTGATCTGCTTTTCTGACTTCCTGCATTCCTCACCGCTGCCCCGCCCCGCCCCGCTCCCCCTCCCCCACAGGTAGGACAGTACTTTTGCTTTAGCATTCTGAATCACTAAGAACACCTTATTTGGGATGCCTTACTTTTTTTGCCTTTCATGGTACATCCTGTTGTCTATACTTCCTTAAGCTCAGAGTGAGTGAGAGAGTGAAGTCGCTCAGTCGTGTCTGACTCTTTGCGACCCCATGGACTGTAGCCTACCTACCAGGCTCCTCCCTCCATGGGATTCTCCAGGCAAGAGTACTGGAGTGGGTTGCCATTTCCTTCTCCAGGGGATCTTCCCTACCCAGGGATCGAACCGGGTCTCCCACATTCCAGGCAGATGCTTTAACCTTTGAGCCACCAGGGAAACCCCCTTAAGCTCAGATTAAACTCTAAATCTCCCCTTACTGCTTCCAACTCTGACTCCATTATAAATCTCATATCTCTAATTCTTACCATTAGTGCATACTTTTCTGAGTGGTTTGCTGTTTGCCTTCATTTGAAACAGTTGTCTAGGGCTCTCAAGCCAGAAGTTCTATTTCTAGTTTAAGGAGATGCAACCCCAGAGATAAGGTGGTCTGGGACTCTGTTAACAAGTCCAGGTCACCATGCTTCTTCCACACTTTCCACTTGAACTGACTGCATGACCCAGTGAATTAGCCAACATCCTGGTTTGCCTGGAATAATTCTGGTTTATCTTATGATTCTGCTATAATAATGAGAGGTATCTTTGTTTTTTCTCAAAAGTGTCCTAGTTTGGAGGATAAGTTATATGGTGTTGGAGATGGGGAAATTTCCCCCTCTACCCGCCTTGAGTTCTTTTTTTTTTTTCTTTTTCTTTTATTTTGAGTCCTTGTCGCTGGACTAATAATGAAATTGACACCAGACAGATTAACGGGAGAAAAAGAAACAAATTTTAATTCATGCATGTCCCAAACAAGTAGCTTTTATACTTTTTAGACAAAGAAACAAGGCATTTGTAAGGAAGTAACAGGATAAAGAAACTAGGTTTAGGGGGCCCAATTAATGAAGAACTACACAGAGTTTGGGTTTTAGGTAATAAAGAAGTAACAAGGTTTGTTTATACAGGCTTGTAGGTTGGTTCTGAATTCCTTATCTTTGCCATAAGGGTATCCTTCTACTTCTAGATTCAGGGAATGCACCTCTCACATGAGAGATATTTTTTTTCTACTTTCTAGGAAATAGGAGAGTCAGCCTCTTAAGTTGGATGTTTCTTCAAATACCTTTTATTCAAAGTAATCTATACATCACTGAGGCTCATTTGGGAGTGGCCTTCTCTGGGCCTCAACAGCAGTCATTCTACCTAATGATTCTTCTATGAAATAAACAAGGCCTCTGTGATGGACATGGGAGGGTCTGAGGTCTTTGACAGTGGACTTACAGATGGAATGTCAGGCAGTATATATGGGCAACAACTTCTTGGCTGTTGGTAAAACACAGACTAGAGGTTTCATCTCTCTACTTTTCTTTTTAAAACCAGACCCAGGAAGTATGGTTAACAACTCAGCCAATAATGACATAGCATGGAATCTAGTTGTGCATAGATCTATTTGAGCTTCCCTGGTGGTTCAGCAGTAAAGAATTCACCTACCAGTGCAAGAGACATAGGTTTGATCCCTGGTTTGGGAAAATCCCCTAGAGAAGGGAATGGCAACCTACTCCAGTATTTTCGCCTGGGAAATCCTATGTACAGAGGAGCCTGGTGGACTACAGTGTATGGGGTTACAAAAAATTGGACATGACTGAGCAACTTAACAACAATATCAATGATCTATTTAAAGTAGTAGATTAACTGGACTCACCTGGTGATGAAAAAACATTGCCTTGGTCACCCATCAGAGGATGAATAATGGATACAGCTGTGGAATCTGTGCAGTCACTGACCCTTTTTGCTCTCTGCATGGGGAAGACCAATGCAAAGCTTACCTGCAACATCCGTGGAATAGTTGTATTGGGCCTGGGTGATGAAGGGCTCCAGGAAGCCGCTCAGAAGAAACACTGCCATTGTTTCACCAGAGCCATTCACATGTGCCATTTTGCCTGACCACTGCTGGTTGATTCCTCAGCTCTTCTCTTCCTTTTAAGGGCTCATCTTTTGGCTTGCCCATTTGTCTGGGACAAAGCCTTTGGGAGCAGGGCCAGAAAACAGAACCAGGGAGGTCTTGCTGGGTGAAATGTCTTTCAGAGAACAGCTCTTCCAGGTCCTTTTTCTTTTTTCTTTTTTTTTTCTTTTTTCTTTTTTTTTTCTTTTGACCTTTTCTCCAATGGCAACTACAAAATTAATTCTTGAGAGTGAATTGACTGAAAAGACAGTGAATAAAAACTGGTAGCTGTACATCACTAATTCTCTGGAAAGAAAGTAAAAATAGAGACTCTGTCTTAAAAGTGATATTAAAGGTCAGATAGACTGAATATGTTGACCTTGTCCCTGATGATGAGAATTACAACAATTTTTTCTAAGGGACAATATTTTGTTTTCCCTAAGTGGCAAAAACAATAAGCCACACCCTCTCCCCCTTTTTTAAAAGACAAAAGAAATGCTGTCCAAGGACTAGAGAGGGGATGAAGGACTTGGAGGGGAAAAAAAAAAAAGGAAAAGTTGGTATAAAGTCACCTGAAGGAAAGAGAACTAGACACAGATCATTTGGACAAGCAGGCGTGCAGGCAGAAAAGGTGGAGAAAGATGAGTGAACATGGGCTGAGCCTGTTTCTGGAGGCAGAGTCCAGAACAATTTGCTTGGGGGCTGGTGCATTGGCTGGCCAAGATGGGATGCAAGGGGCTGGTAGTGACCCATAGCATTGCCTGTAAATCCCTAGGCTGGCCAATGTGTCCAGATCACTTGATTACTGTGACTATGGTATCAAGAGTCTCTATGAAAATAGAAATTTCATAGCCATCTATGAAGAATATAATATGAAATAACGTGTCAAATGGGTTTAGCCTCCTTTTTTTTTTTTTTTTTGTAGCCTGAGGAACATTTTGGAAAGGGGAGGGCAGGGTATCAAAGAGATGCAGGGATGGGACATTATCCAAGTGGTTGAAAAACCTCAAACCTGGAGTAGAAGGGGACCTTGGACCTTTAGGGACAAGAATTCTGAGAATAAATTTTACCTACTTTATTGTCTTACCTAGAGTAGGGTTAGAATAGACTTCCATTCATTCATATCCTTCATTTATCATTATGTGCCCAGCTGGAACTGTATGGCAGACTTATATGTGCTTTGGTGATTAAGACAATGTATGATTCCAGCAATGGGCTACAGAGAAAGGTCAGAAACACTTCTGAGAAAGGCAGAGAATAAATTAGAGCAAATGTGTTTGTTCCTTGTTTGTTGGTAAGTCAAGGAAAGTTAGCAGTGTCTTGGAGCTTTGGGGAAAGGTCTGTTGACAGTCAGCAATGATCAGAAGCAGTGGGGCTAAAGGAGGTTTACGTAAAGACAGGATGTAGTGGGTTGAACAGTGTCCCCAACTCCTCTTCAAATTCATGTCCATCTGGAACCACAGAATGCAACTTTATTTGGAAAGGGCATCTTTTCAGATGCGATTAGTTAAAATGATATTATACTAGATTAGAGAATATGTGTGTGCTCAGTCATGTCTGACTCTGCAGCCCCATAGACTGTAGCCTGCCAGGCTCCTCTGTCCATGGAATTTTCCAGGCAAAGAATACTGGAGTGGGCTGCCATTCCCTACTCCAGGAGATCTTCCCGACCCAGGGATTGAACTTCTTCTCTTGAGTCTCCTGCTTTGGTAGGCTGATTCTTTACCACTAACACCACCTGTTGTTGTTGTTCAATCACTAAGTCAAGTCCAGCTCTACAATCCCATGGACTGCAGCACGCCAGGCTTCCCTGTTCTTCACTATCTCATGGAGTTTGCTCAAACTTATGTCCACTGAGTCAGTGATGCTGTCCAACCATCTCCTGCTCCGTCACCCCCTTCTTCTCCTGCCCTCAATCTTTCTTAGCACCAGGGTATTTTCCAATGAGTTGGCTCTGCACATCAGGTGGTCAAACTATTGGAGTTTCAGCATCAGTGCTTCCAATGAATATTCAGGGTTGGTTTCCTTTAGGATTAACTGGTTTGATCTCCTCACTGTCAAAAGGACTCTGAAGAATCTTTTCCAACACCACAACTTGAAAGCATTAATTCTTTGGAGTTCAGCCTTCTTTATGGCTCAACCCTTACATCTCACATGACTACTGGAAAAAAACATAGTTTTGACTATAGCCTTGTCAGCAAAGTGATGTCTCTGCTTTTTAATATACTGTCTAGGTTTGTTATAGCTTTCTTTCCAAGGAGCAGTCACCACCTGGGTGAGTTATAAATCCAATGACTGGTATCTTTGTGAGAAAGAGGAGAGGAAGATTCAGACACAGGGATGCAGAGAAGACAGGGAATAAAGCTACATGACAACAGAGGCAGAGATTGGAGTGATGCCTCTCAAAACCAAGGAATGTGAAGGAAAAGTTGCTGGCAGCCACCAGAAGCTGGGAGGCAGGACAGTTTCTCCCCCAAAGCCTCCAGAAAGAACCAACCCTGCTGACACCTTGATCTTGGACTTCCAGCCTAGAGAACTCTGAGAGAATAAGTGTCTGCTTTAAAAAAATACTTGTGTTTATTTTTGGTGGTGCTGAGCCTTCATTGCGGTGGGAGTTTGTATCTAGCTGCAGTGAGTAGGGCTATTCTTGACTGCAGTGCAAGGGCTTTTCATTTTGGTGGCTTCTCTTGTTGTGGAGTGTGGGCTCTGGAGCCCGAGGGTTTCAGTAGTTGGAGCATGTGGGTTCCGTAGTTGTGGCTCCCGGGCTCTAGAGCACAGGCTCAGTATTTGTGGTGCATGAGTTTAATTGCTCCAAGGCATATGGGATCTTCCTGGCCCAGGGATCGAACCCTGTGCCTCCTGCATTGGCAGGCGGATTCTTTACCACTGAGCCACCAGGGAAGCCCCTGTCTGTTGTTTTAAGCCACCCATGTTGTGATACTTTGTTGCAGCAGCCCCAGGAAACTAATGCATCAGGTTCTAGGGATATTCTTTCCTCCCCATGATTGACTCAGGAAGAGCAAGGAAACAGCACAGGGCTGAATGTGAGCTTAGGACCAAGAGAACATCTGAGATGAGGGAGGGCCTGCAGTAAGTGTGGGTGGGACAGATGCACTGACTCACACAGCATTCTTCAGCAATGGAGCAGTTGCCTATGAAGGTGCTGTCTGTCTGTGGGTGCTTCAGCCAGTTTTAAAGGCCCCTGGCTCTTGGACCAATTGTACACATGATTCAACTGATTTTTGCTATCCTCCTTCTTTAAAGAGTCTCTCTCTTCTTGAAAAAAAGTCTCTCTTTCCAGCAACCTCCACAGTCAGGTGCTTTTTTCTTGGTGAGAAACATGGCAATAAGCTTGCTAATGGCTCAGAACTTGCCCCAGTATGGGGTCAGATTCAGTGGGGTCTGCCCTCCCAGGAAGGCAGATTTGGGAGAGCTACCAGTTGGGTTTCACTTCTTTGGATGCAAAGGGAAATTATGAGAATATACAGCTACTGTTTGCTTAAGGTGAAGTAAGCTACAGAATAAATCCCTCCTATTCTTAGAAACTCCTCAGGAGTTCTAGGGCTTAGGATGGTTCAGAGGTAGAGATGGCTATCAAGGGAAAAGTCTGGGTACCAGGTTGATGATGGGTAGTTTAAAGCCCCATGGAGATGGCTTTAGATTTTTTTTGAGAAGATTCTCTTTATGAAGAACACGAGCCTCTTTGCATTTGAGTCTAATCCAACCTATACTAGAGCAGCGAGCACTTATAAAGTCACAACATAGCAGGTAGGAGACATTTAAGTAATCAAAGGACACTGGAAAGGCCTATTCAACCTTAAGTGACTTTGAATGCAATACCCTGATTATCTACTAGAGGGAATTATATGAAGTAAATGGTGAGGCATATAGGGGAGTTTGGAATGGGGAATCATCAGAAAGCCCCATTAAGCCTGAGAGGGCTTATTAGAAATGTTACTCAATATGTGAATTCAAAGATATGTTTAGTGAGGCTTCTTGGGCTGTCTTTCTGAGTCTTTACTTGAGCCCTGGAAGTGGGGAGGATTTCATAACAGGATAGAGTTGTATTTGCTAATTCTTAAGGATTAGTAGACAGAGTATTAATGAGATCTCAATCAGGGCCTGTTGTGGTTATGGGGACCCAATTTGGGTTTGATTACCTTTTACAATATCTCTTAAGATTCAGGATTCTATCCGATTTGAAAAATATATAGTCAGTGTCTACTCTAGGGCCAGCAATAGGCTTAATGTGTTACACTCAAGACACAGTTTGGGGAGGGAAAGTTAAATGCACAAAGTGTTGCTGAGATAGCACCACCCTCAGACCTGAGTAAATGGGGGCTGTTGCCTGAATTCTGTGCCTCAGGAGACCCCATGCTTTGGAGTGTTTGGGAGAAGATGGATCTGGCAGTGGGCAGAGCAGTCAAGCAGAGAATCCAGAGTCCACACAGGGCCCCACATGACCCTGATGCCCATTTCTATCCTTTGTAACACCCTTTGGTCCTCTTCATCCCTCCTCCAAAGTGAATGCATGTAGGTACACACACACACACACACACACACACACACACACACACACAAACTCCACTGACCCAGTCTGAAGGCAGTGCTGTTTGAACAGGGATTTTTGCACTTACATTTTACCTCTCCAGACTGTGTCCTAAATGTGTGCATATATGTACACACACATGCAGATAGACACAAACACACACATACACACATATTCTAACTATGTTCTTGGGTTGAAAAGGTGTACCAAGGAACTTTTGCCATTGTTCTAGAGCTCCATGTCTGGCTCCAAGTTTCAGGCAAGAAGTCCAAAGTCTAGATTGGTCCTGCTGGCTGGTGGAGTCTTTCTTTCACAGAATCCAAAAAGATTGGGCTTCCAGAACAGTGCTGATTTTGGGTGACCTTCATTCATGTCAGACACAGGATGAGTTCAGTGCTCTGCCAGCAGTCCACAACCATGGACTATGGGCCATGTATGTGTCATGTATGTGGGTCTGTGTGTTGACTGTCACTCATTTATGTTCTGTTCATAGTGACACCTCCAGTCTACAGGCCCTGAGGGCAGTGGGATGTGACAGCAGTGGAGAATGCCTACAATTTCCCTTCAGTCTGAGAAGACAAAACTAGAGACATTCTTCTTAAAATTTCTTATCCTAACAGAATGTGTCCAGACATAGAGGTAAGTGAGAAAATGGGAGCTTGGCTGCAGCCATAAATAGAGATGATTCCTGTAGGGGATGTTTGTTCTGGCAGGTGATATATAGAAGATAAAGTTATAAGACACAGCTTTGAACCAATCAAGCAAGTTAGCTTTTGAGACCGTGGAGCACACGGACTAGGGCCGCCAGATACAGTACAAAGTTCTAAGGGAGGAAGTGTGGTCTTTGGGAAATTGAGGGAAAGCAAAGTAGTGCCTTAACTTGGGAGAGTGTGAATTTTTATAGGCCATCACAAGCAGAAATCTTCAAACATGTAACAAAAGTAGGGGAAAGAAAAATTAGGATTGGGGTGCCTAGTCCTAATGCATTTTTTGAATTAATCTCATTGCATTTTCTTAAATTAATCTCGCTGACAGAGCCATGGCCCAATTAGATGTGAAGATGTCTTTAGCTTGCTGAACTTCAATCCTGGGACTCTCCAGGAGTGGAACTTTGAAAGCATTTGGAGTCTGTTCCAGTTACTGGAATAGAGAATGGTGGTTGGGAAGAGCAATGTTTGTGGTTCTCTCTCAGTACAAGTTGTGTCCAAAAGGGGCAGGTTTTAGACACATAGATGTCCCTGTCACTAGTGAAATAACCTTCAGGTAAGTCTGTTTCATCATGACTTGCACCTTGCTCCAGTATAAACAGGGAGCCAGGGAAATAGTATGAGCTTTGGAACTAGTCAGATCTGGGGGCATCCAAGTCCTTAGACAATCTCTCTGAACCTTAGTTTACTCATCTAGCAGAATGAGGAGAATACATGAACTCTGGTGTAGGTGGGGCAGTCCATGCCGCGTGTGTGGGTGGATTGGGTTAGTTCCCCAGAGTCTCATTTCCCAGTGCGCAGTGCTGCTAATCAGCCTGCAGAGCTATGGAGGTCAAGGAGAGGGCAGCACTCTGGGGAAGGTGAATGAGATGCACAGATGTTGGTAGAGAGGGGAGCCTATGGCAGGCTTACTGCTGTTTCCAACTATTTCCTACAGAGCTTTCCTAAAACAAAGTGGTGCAGGGGAGCAGGAGCAAGGGTCATTGAAGTTACCTCTTATTGGTCAATCCATATGATTGGAAATACAGGGTGTTCCCAGCCCTTCAAATTATACTCATTCTTCCTGACAAATTACTACTGTTTTTTCCACTGATAGTTTGTCTAAGTTCTTCGTTTGTTTTGAGACTGTAAAGGAAAAAAAAATCTTTATAAAAGTTCAATAACTTCATAGATTTCTATCTATAGAGAAAGCAATATATGAAAAGACTTTAAAATTGTGCCCGTAAGATACTTCTTTGCTTTGTTACTTATCCTTTTCACTTTGTGATCCCAAAAAAGTGTCATCAGCAATCATCTCCTGAGTTTGGACATTTTCTACTCTCTACTAGGAAAGATTCTGTACATGTTTTCATTATGTATGTAAGGTTCTTTGCTCTTTATTGGATATATGTATTTTTTTTGAAAATAGAATCATTCTAATGCACTGTATGTGACAGTGGACACTGGCAAAAACCATCTTGTAAAGCAGTTTAACGGAGTGTATCGAGAGCCTTAAAATGTTGATCAGTACCTTTTAAACTAACAATTCCACTTCCTAGCATTTACGGTAAAGAAATCCTCTAAAACAGTGGTCCCCAACATTTCTGGTACCAGGGACCAGATTCATGGAAGACAATTTCTCCACAGACTGGGGGGCAGGAATGGTTTTGGGATGATTCAAACACATTACATTTATTGTGCACTTTATTTCAAATCTAGTGCTGTCACTGATCTGATAGGGGGTTCTGGTGCATGGCCTGGCTGTTGGGGACCCCTGATCTAAAACAACAGTGTTTCATATATATTTTAAAACTGTAAACAACCTAAATCTTAATCNGATGAAGTTAGGCCAATTCTAACTCTTAAAGTGTTCTCAAAATTTTTCTCTACCTTAGTCTACACTGATGCTATCACTTCAGACCTCACCATCTTTTCCTAGAAATTGTAGCAGAACTTTACCTGGGTTTGAATCTATCTAATACCACCAAAGTCAATTTCCTGAAGCATAAAGTATTTGTGAATTTTCTCTAATTGAAGCCCTTCAATAACTCTTCCCCCATTTGCCACTTTATTTTTTGACTGAAGGATATTTGCTTTACAGAATTTTGTGGTTTTCTGTCATACATCAACAAGTATTGGCCATTGGTACACCCATGTCCCCTCCCTCCCAAACCCCTCTTTCATCTCCTTCCCCATCCCATCCTTCTGTGTTGTCACAAAGCCCTTGTTTGAGTTCCCTGAGTCATACAGCAAATGCCCATTGGTGATCTATTTTACCAATGATATTATAAATTTCCATGTTACTCTCTCCATACATCTCACCCTCTCTCTCCTCCCCTACCACCATGTCCTTAAGGCTGTTCTTTGCACGTCAAAGTCAAACTTTAGAATTTGTCTATCAAGATGCTTTATGATCTGATATCTGCCTACTTACTTAGCTTTATTCTTTGCCACTGAGTTAAACATTCCAGTGACAGCAAAACACCGGTTATTACCAAAGGATGTCCACCAAAGCACATCTTTGCACCTGCCACTCTCTTTCCCCCGTATGAGTCCTCTTCCTGTGTCATAACAACACTCTGTTTTTCACCAAAGATTTAGTTCCAGTATTACCTGTCTCCTTAGCTTATCTCTGTGACATCATCTAACAGTACTTTCCTTCTCTTGATCCCCATCTCCATTCATGGTGGAATTCCTGTATTTCCCCCAAACATCCCATGCTTTTGCTGCTTCCTTCCCTTTGACTATCCTTTTCTCCCAAGTTAATTTCCTACTCAAGCTTAGATAACATTTCCTCTGAGAGGCCTTTCTGGTCCAAATCCCCAGGATACGTTAAATCCTCCTGTTTTATGTTTCCCTTGTAGGCTATGTCTTCTCTTTGATAATACGACTCTTTTAGTGGCTCTTTTAGTATTTGACTTCTACAAAGACTGTTACATCCATACAGGAACCTGGTCTGTATTTTTATTATTTTTACACCATCAGAGCTTAGCACATTGTCTTGTACCTATTAGATGCTCAATAAATGTGTGCTGGATTCTGAAGGAATTAAGGGTATTGATGATACCTGCACAGTTGATTGCAATCTCTTTTGACGCCACCCCCATCCCTGTCCCACAGGAATACTTTTTCATCCCTCAGTGTACTAATCACACAGGTCATGTCTGGATTTTTCTCCACAGCTGGGGCTCACAACACGGCTCCCAGTTCAGCTGGGGGTTTGGGAGCTCGGGTTGGGACCAGGAAAACTCCCACGCCACAGATCATGGAACTCGAGTTGGCCAAAAAGTTCCTTTGGTTTTTGAGTAAAAACAAAACAGAGTTTTCATTTTCACCAGGAACTTTATTGAACAATATATTTACCATTTTGTTCTACTACCTCCTGCTGTTTTACAGGCAACTTCATAATTCCATCTTCCCAAAGAACTGTTCTAGGAATTGAATTTTTTTTTTTTCCCATTAACAGAAATTTGTAAAGACTGAAATAACTGAAGGGGCAATGTTCGGTGAATATGGCAGATGAAGCAGGACTTACCAGCCAAACTGTAACAGTTTTTGCCTGTCATCAAAGAAATACGCGGTCTTGTGTTATCCTGATGGAAGATAATGTGTTTTCTGTTGACTAATTCTGGATACTTTTGTCAAATGCTGCTTTCAGTTGATTAATTGGTAGTAGTACTTGTTAGAATTGTTTGGTCTTCCACAAGGAGGTCATAATAGAGGACTCCCTTCCAATCCCACTACAGGTACAATATCACCTTCTTTGAATGAAGACCAGCCTTTGTGTGGTTTGTGGTGGTTCTTTTCACTTGACCCATGATCTCTTCCATTCCACGTTATTGTACAGTATCCAGTTTTCATTGCTTGTCACAATTTTCTTTAAAAATAGATTTTTTTTCATTTAAGTGAAGAATCACATGGAATATGTGGTCAAGAAAGTTTTTATCACTTCACTCATGTGGAATGCAAACATTCCAGAATGTACACAATGCAAAGCGATTAACAGAACCAAGCTGTGCAAGTGATTTTCAATGCTTGATTTGGATATTTGGAGTATAGGCGGCATATCCCACAAGGTATGGCATTGATTATTTAAAATTAATGTCTCAATTTGTTTGCTATCAACTTCAACTTGTCTATCAGACTGTGGAGTGTTATTCAGCAAGAAATTTCCAGCACAAAACTTCACCAATCACTTTTAACACACCGAAGTAGTCACAGCACCTTCTCCATACACTGCACAAATTTTCTTTTTTTTGCATTTCAGTTGTGCTTTTACCTTTCTTGAATTAATAAAATATAAAATGCTGAAAATGTTGCTTTTTTCTTCTTTCTTCAAATATTAAAATGGCTATATAACAATTTACCAATTTTGATTTTTTTCTTTTTAATACACACTGATATGACAGCTGTCACAGTACAATCTAAACAAAATTGTTTCAAATGAAGGTAAAGACAGCTAAGCGCTACTAGAGCCATTGTATGGGGGGAAAAAGAATGAACATATTGGCTAATCCAATAAAAAGTTCTACAAACCTGAGTTGGACATCATATTGGAATTAAAAAATAATTCTGTCTGAAAGGGTGGCAGCAATCAGAAGAATAGAAACCAGAGGCATGAGAATTGGCCTGGAAACTTGGCCAGCTGGGCTGGTGTGATCCTGTGAGATCCGGGACAGCCACAGGAACACAGGGCATGGACAAGATTCCAAAAGGTGCTGAACAGGCTTGGACACATTATGGTTTTGTTGAAGTGGTGGTGGTAGTGTAGTTGATGTATCTTTACATACCAGCTTCCTCTTCTAGACTCTGAACCCTGCGAAACGAGGGAGTTTATTTTAATCAGTTTAAATCTCAAGCATTCAGTACACTGTGCCCTTAATAAACATCTGTAGAATAAACGTGTGTCAAGTTATTCTTCTCATCTAAAAGCTGATTGTTTACAGCCCTATTTATAAATAAAAGCTTATTCCCTTTGCCTTTATTAGAAAGGTTTGCATAAGAATGCATTGAACTTGACATATTGTTTTGAAATGCAAGCTTTGTGAAATTAATTTATAAAATCCAAACACAATTTCAGCCTATTAGGGGCTTGTAATTAAGAAATAACCTGCTAGTTAAATAAACCATTAGCTTTGGAAATCAAAGCATACCAATGAACTTGCTATGTGTGCTTTCCTGCTGTGGCTCTTAGCCCAGGAATTAGCCAGGAAATGATGCACTCTGAGGAATGAGTTGACAGAATCTCAAGTGGAAGGAACTCCTGAGGCCAGTGGAGTGCTCTGTTGCTGAAAGGGTACAAGGCATAACTGAAGTGCTTTGTACGGCAGAAATGGCTATGGCTACTAACTCACTCCTCTTTGCATCATCTGATTGCTTTTCCCTTGAGTGTTAGGCCAAAGGCTTAGGAGTTCAGTGGCCATTGCCTGCCTTGGGTACAGGTGATAATGATATATTCTGTCTGTACAGAATTAAAAATGTAACAACACTATAACAATACTGACTAAAAGTTGTTCACCATTTTGTAATCACAATTCATTGACAATTCTAATTAATGCATGTGTGTTAAGTTGCTTTGTGTCCGACTCTTTGTGCCCATATGGACGGTAGCTCTCCAAGCTCCTCTGCCAATGGGATTCTCCAGGCAAGAATACTTGAGTGGGTTGCCACGCCCTCCTTCACGGAATCTTCCTGACCCAGGGATCGAAACTGTGTCTCCTGTCTCCTTCATTGGTAGGCGGATTCTTTACAATTAGTAACACCTGGGAAGCCCATTCTACTCAATCAATGACAAAATAATCTTCCTACCAATAATTCTATACTTGAAATAATTGCTATAGTTACTATTGAGTTTTAATAATATATATGCGAGCTTCAAATTGTAATATTTTTACTACTTTTAACAAACATTGCAATTCATATGGAAGTTAATTTCTACAACTCCTAGTTGTACAAACTCCTGATACATGTGGCCTAAATACACCTGTTTGTTTCCAGAGTGAATACATAAGCTATTAATCATTCAAACTTGTTCCCAGTATATCGTTTTATCTTTAAATGATAAAAAAAACCACGATAGTACCATTATTGTAAAGCTGAGGAAACATAATGTGTGAGCCACTTCAATTTTGTCATTCCATGTGACCCTCTCAGAATTTTTGTGGTTATGATTTTAAACCCTCAGAATGGGGGAAAATATTTGTAAATTAAACAACTGAGAAAGAATTAATCTCCAAAATGCAACAATCATCTCCTGCATATCAATATTTTTTTAAAAAAAACTCAATCAAAAAACAGGAGAAAAATTCTAATTAGACATTACTCTACAGAAGTGGCTCAGATGGTAAAGAATCTTCTAGCAATGCAGAAGACCCAGGTTCGATCCCTGGGGATCCCCTGGAGAAGGGCCATGGCTACCCACTCCAGTATTCTCGAGAATTCTAGAGAATTTCATGGACAGAGAAGCCTGGAAGGGTACAGTCCATGGGGTTGCAAAAGAGTTGGAGAAGACAGCAAATGAACAGCAACAACAATAATAATATAATGATAGTAACATAATAACAATAAAATAACTAATGAGAATAATGCCTTGGCCAACTGATGGGAAGAGCATCATTGGAAAAGACCCTGATGCTGAGAAAGACTGAAGGCCACAGGAGAAAGGGGCCACAGAGGATGAGATGGTTAGATAGCATCACCAACTCAATGGACATGAATTTGAACAAACTCAGGGAAATAGTGGAGGACAGAAGGGCCTGGTGTGTGACAGTCCAAGGGACTGTAAAGAGTCAGACATGACCTAGCACTGAACGACAGCAACCACAGGAAAACATACTGTAGCACTGAGAACTCTACTTAACACGCTGCGGTGACCTGAATGGGAAGAAGGTCCAAAAAGTAGGGGTTATGTGAATATGTTTGCCTGATTAATTTTCCAAAACAGTAAAAACTAACACAACAATATAAAGTAATTGTCCTCCAATAAAAATTAATCTAAAAAACAAAATAGTAAAAACAGAAAGACAGTTGAGACATCCAATAGTATTTATTTGGTAAGTCCAAATTTTACTTTATTCATGAAATATATTTATTTTATTGCATTATCATCACTGAAAATAACTTTGTTTTACAGAGAAGGATGTTAAAACACAATCTGTTTCACGTGTCCGATATGCTAGATTTGTCTCTCTCTTTCTTCTTTTCTCTTCCTAACGTCATGAGATACCCTGCAAACATGTGATCTCACCTTTCCTTGCATGCTTCACTAACTCAGAGAGAGGCAAGGCCAGGCCAGAGACCCACGTGCTGCAACTCTGCCATCAGGTTTTATTCAAGGCCATCTTTATTCAGATTCTAAAACCCTATCCGAAGGTTATCATCTTATTACTTCCCAACACTACACCTCTGATTCGTGCACTGGGGCTGGCCCCTTTTGTTCATCTCCCAAGCGCCATGTTCATTCTCTTATATTCTCTTTCTCATACTCTTCTCTGTCTGCAATGCCCGCTCACTTCTTCATCCTCTTACCCAAACCATTTCCAAATCCTCCATGAAGCGTTTTATGACTGCTTCATCCCACAAGTGAAAGTGGCTCAGTCGTGTCTGACTCTTTGTGACCCCTTGGACTATACAGTCCATGGAATTCTCCAGGCCAGAATATTGGAGTGGGTAGCTGTTCCCTTCTCTAGGGGATCTTTCCAACCCAGGCATCGAACCCGGGTCTCCTGCATTGCAGGCAGATTCTTTACCAGCTGAGCCACAAGGGAAGTCATCCCACAAAAATGCCTCAATTCTCTAACTTCTCATAGTGCAAGCTATTTAAATTGCTCTAGTTTCTGTTAATTGTTAGATTTTTTTAAAAAAATTTGTGGTGAAATACATACAACAGAAAATTTACTGTCTTGGGTTTCCCAGGTGGCGCTAGTGGTAAAGAACCTGTCTGCCATTGCAGGAGATGCAGGAGACTTGGGTTCGATCCCCAGGTAGGGAAGATCCCCCGGAATAGGAAATGGCACCCAACTCCAATATTCTTGCCTGGAAAATTCCTTGGGCATAGTAGCCTGGTGGGTTAAAATCCATGAGGCTGCAAAGAGTCAGACATAACTGAGTGACTGAACACACAAATTTACTGTCTCAGTCCTTTTTAAGCACACAATTCAGTGGTAATAACGACATTGACATTGTTGCACAGCCATCACCATTATCCTTTTTCAACTTGCAAAACTATGACTCTGAACCCATTAAACAGTAACTCTCCATCCCCTCTCTCTAGCCCCTGGTGTTCATCATTTTATTTTCTGTCTCTGTGAATTTCATTACTCTAGATTCTTCCTATAAGTGGAATTGTACGATATCTGTATTTTTTTTTTTTACTAGTTTTTCACTTTCACTTCACTTTCACTTTTTTCACTTCACTTCAATTTTGAGGTAGTCTAACTCTTTTTTTTTTTTTTTTTTCATTTGTTGCTTGTGCTTTTGGTGTTAACATACAAAAAATTATTGCCAAATCCAATGTCAAAGCTTTCTCTATATCTTTTCTAAGTGTTTCATAGTTTTACCTTTTAATCTTTGATCCATTTT
>SJYV01029353.1:167767-189696 GCA_006410875.1 Neotragus pygmaeus
TTTTTTGGTTGGTTTTTTTTTTTTTTTTTTTTGACTTGTTTTTGTTCATTCCTGTAACTTCAGGGCCTTGAGGATTACCTGGAAGTAAGAAGTATTCAGGCTTCTCAGGTAGCTCAGTGGTAAAGAATCTGCCTGCCGATGCAGGAGACATGAGCTTGATCCCTGGGTCAGGACGATCTCCTGGATGAGGAAATAGCAACCCACTGCAGTATTCCTGTCTGGGAAATCCCATGGACAGAGGAGCCTAGAGGGTTACAGTCTATGGGGTTGCAAAGAATCAGACATGACTGAGCAAATTAGCACACAAGAAGTACTCAGTGAATACAGTTGACCTATAATTCACACGTTCTGAATTTGAAAATTCACCTACTAGCTAAAGTACAGTTGTTACCCCCAGATCCATGTTCATTGCATACTTGCAGTAATTCGAAGATAATGCACTGAGCACTGAAAAAATAGAATCACCTAGTGTTCACATTCCCAACTGAAGCTGAGCAAGGCAACTGGCTTCCTTCTTGTTTCAACTCTCATACTGTAAATAAGTGTCCTTTTGTGGTCTATTTTGTGCTACCTTTTCCGTCTTTTTGTGGTTTGGTTGGTGATTTTACTGCTAAAAATGGAACTATCCCTTTATTTTCTGGCACTGGATAGTGCTCTGGAGACGTCCAAAGGAAGCCTGGATTTTCTTCCTTCTTTTAAGGACATTTAGCTTTAAAAATATCTTGGAATAATTTTTGCTGCAATTTTTGGGTTCTCTATTTCAGGAATACTTTTCATCCATATGTTGTATCATTTCTGCCTGCCCTTGATATCTGTAGCTTTATCTGTACTCATTTTATCTTTTTCTTTCCTTCCTTTTACATTCTCTCTAGAAGGACTTTCATTTCAAGACTTTAATTAAATTTTCAGCCATGTCTATTCTGTTTTCGCTGCTCTAATTATTAGTTCTGTAATGATATTGTTTGGGTTCTCTGTCCCCTTAGTTCTGCAATCCCTCTTTTAATGTCCTTCTCTTCTTTTGACATCTTGTCTTTAACTCCTTTGTAAGAAATAGAATTCATGTTATTATCAAATTATTCCATAGCCTGCAGCCCTTGCAGGGAATCCTCTTCTGTTCCTTGGGTTATATTTTCTGTCACTTGAGTTATTTTTCTGTCCCCCATAGCCTTGCTTTCTTTCTCAGTTTTTGTGTGATAGATTTTCACAGTTACCATGACACGCTCAGTTTGCTCCTGTGCTCATGCCAAGTATGGTAAACTCTGACAGTCATGGAGAGGAGGGGGTAATTTCTTTTTAACATTTCCCCCATATATTCTTTTTAATGCAACTCCACTTCCCTCTATTTTTATTTTTAAACTATATTTATTTATTTTGCTGCCTAAAGCCTTAGTTGTAACATACAGGATCTTTCATTGTGGTGCATAGGCTTCTCTCTAGTTGCAACTCATGGGCTTAGTTGCAACTCATGGGCTTAGCTGCCTCATCTTAGTTCCCCATCCAGGGGTTGAACCCTTGTCCCCTGCATTGTAAGGTAGATTCTTAACCTCTGGACCATCAGGAAAGTCCCTCCTTCATCCTACTGATACATTTTTCACTTTTCTTCTGAGCCAAGTTTAAGAAATATCATTTTCTTACTGCTTTTCATTACCTTGGTGGCTCAGTCAAATCAAAAATTTCAGCTGGAGTGGATGAAGTTTCTTTGGAAAACTAGAAGCCTAGTCCTTCTTCTGAGATTAAAAAAATACTCTGTTATAGATTACCCTGTATGGATCAAGGATACATTCTGCTCTTGTGTTTGAGATCATTCTCATGACTTAGACCGGAATTCTGATAAATGGTGAATCCAAGGTGTAGTTTTCTGCCTCTGTTGACAAGTATAATGCTTAGGATCCATTGGTCCTAATTTTTTTCTGTAAATCATGCAGCTAGTAATATCATGAGATTCTTATGAGTCTCAAATAGAATGTTGCATATACTGGTGTATCTTCATGTCACAGGCTTCCCCAGGGGCTCAGCAGTAAAGAATCTGCCTGCAATGCAAGACATACAGGAGATACATGTTTGATCCCTGGGTAGGGAATATACCCTGCAAGAGGGCATGGCAACCCACTTCAGTATTCTTTCCTGGAGAATCCCATGGACAGAGGAGCCTGATGGGCTACAGCCCATGGGGTTGGAAAGAACTGGATGTGACTGAAGTGACTGAGCATATTCATCTTGCCACACTTGCTCAAAAAATGTTAGATATGATTATTTTATTGCAGTGAAATATGAAAATTTCCTTCCAGAGAACATCTCTTTGCTTTTTCCCTGAGCTGGGTACTCAGTCACTCACTCTTTAATTCTGCCTCTTTCTAAATGGGGTTGCTTTCTTGGGATTTTATTAACTTACTACATCTGTTTCATATCATTTGTTGGAGGTGTGTATGGGAGGGGAAGGACTTATGATGAGCCATGGCCAAGTATTTCCTTTATCGATTTTCTTAGGGACTACTTAAAAAAAAATTGTATAACATGAGGTCATATCTATTTATTTCTGGTTGCTGACGGTGATCCTTTTGTTATTGTGGTTAGGTTCAACCGGTTTTAGGGTGGAATGTGGTTTATTTTCCTCCATTCATCATGTCTACCTAGAAGTTCAAAAAGGATTAGAGACAGAAGGGAGAGAGGCAGGCACTCAGGATGGGGTCTGAGTGAGGGGGGGAGCAGACATAGAAATGGATAAGAAGGGATGGTGAAGGGCAGAGGTTAGTTAGCAATGAAGGGAACAGTGGGTGATGAATGACACTAGGTAGGCAGACTGAAGTCTGGTCAGAGATTTTGGAGCCCAGGAGGAAGCACTGAGACTAGTGGTGGGTCTAGGCTCTTGATCTTCTATAAGACCTGGCTCTCCTGCATGTTATCTTTTGACATGATGTCTCTCCCAAGTAAACCTACAAGCTACCACAGCCACATGGCCCAAAGGTTCTGACTGGGGTGAACATGCATGGCTTGCTCTTTAGAGAAATAGAGACCACCAGGCAGGAATAGATATGGCTGAGACTACCTCTGGTCCTATTAGTCTCAGGTTTTTAAATTTTTTAAAATATTTTAAAATTTTTTGGTTGTGCCTCATGGCATGTGGGGTCTTAGTTTCCCAGCCAGGGATACAATCCGTGTCCTCTGCATCGGACATATGGAGTATTAACACCAGAGGGATCACCTATTGTTGTCGTTGTTCAGTCACTAAGTCATGTCTGACTCTTTGTGACCCTATGGACTGCAACATGCAAGACACCCCTGTCCTTCACTACCTCCCAGTTTGCTCAAATTCATGCATGCCCCCTTTAGTCTATGTTTTATCCACTTCTGAAGTATGGGGGCCAAATAGTCCCAGGAGCCACTTCTAATGATATACTCATAAGTTCTCATAACTTAGGATTCTAACATTGGTTTGGACATCAGAGAGAGAGAGAGAGAGAGAGAGAGAGAATTAATTCACGACTCCATAATGTGGCTCCTGAAACGAGAGCTTCCAAAGTCATTGCCCATCCATGTGTATCCAGAGCCAGTGCTGAAGCTTTGCACAAAAGATGTTCCTTAATTAAATGAAGAAAAGATAGATCAGTTTGACAGCACTCCAGAAGTTAGAAAATATCCCTTGAGTCCCTCCACTCCTCCCTCCCACCCTATTGCTATCTCTAATTTAGCACCAACTTCTTCCCAAGGAGCTTGAATCTGCCAGCAGAGTGAGGAATCATCCACCAGGCGGGTTATTTTAAATCTTTAATAGACATATTACCTTACATTATGGCTTCATCATCCGCCCCTCAGTGTGAGCACAAAGAGAACATCCATCACAATTAGTGTAACATCCCTAACACATAAAAAAGATGAAAATGTGCAGCTTAGTTGGGTGTAAGGGAGCCCAGCCTCTCAGAGTGGCTTTCTGTTACACTGTGGGAACACAGCCAGGCCTGGATGTGGCTTTCCCAGGGGCCGAGAAGGGGAGTAGGCCACGCTGTAAGCCCAGAGCACTATTCCATGATGTTTGTCCTTCTCCAGAAAGGCAGAGCCTTCCAGTACTAAGCTGATGTCATAGCTGTCATTTACAAAGTTCTAGTCTCACTTCTGGGCTTCCCTTGTGTGTCAGATGATAAAGTATCTGCCTGCAAGGCAGGAGATCTGGGTTCAATCGCTGGGTTGGGAAGATCCCCTGGAGGAGGGCGTGGCAACCCACTTCAGAATTCTTGCCTGGAGAATCCCCATGGACAGAGGAGCCTGGCAGGTTACAGTCCATGGGGTCGCAAAGAATTGAACATGACTGAACAACCAAGCACAGCACAATCTCACTTCTATTACTGGCCAAACTGAGGTTGTTGGCCAAAATTTTGGAGTTCCATGTCCAGAGCAATCAAAAAGGAAGAATGTATTTACTGAGCCAAATACTATATTAGGCTCTTTTCACTGTTGTTAGCTCATGGAATCTCTATGACCACCATATGAAATAGATATGATTATTCATACTTTTGCAAAGGAGAACACTGAGGTTCAAAAATTTCCTGAGACTCATACCCTGGTGAACCTATTTCCAAGGTAATTAGAATGTGGTCACTGGACAAGACAAGTGTGCCAAGAGCTAAAGCGAGGAGGAGGTAAGGAGATGCTTTTCCAAGCTTGGAGGCAAGAAACATGTGCTACTCAGGTGTGAAAACCTGATGTCCTTTCCCCTCTCCTTCTCCTTTGACCTTCACCTGCATGTAATCCTTCATAAGGCCCAACAAACCTGTACTCTATTACACAGATCCAAACTGTCTGCAATGGCAAGGGTATACCTAGGTCTGGGGACAAGTCTCATAGTTAACAAATCTTGGGGATGCCAAATCTATGAGGTCTAAACAACTGTGGCTGGTGAGAGACTTTGAAACTGTCAGAGTATTTCAGGAAAATGCAGCCAGACTTAGTATTATTTAAGCAATGCTTAGAAAATTCTTGTGTTATGATTTTTGTATCTGATTTATATAAATTTATGGACACATTTGAAACAATGTAAACCATCAACATAAATATGCAAAAATATATTTTCTCAGTGTCTATGTTTTCTCTAATATTCCGGGATCTCAAAAAGACAAAGTGTTATCTGAGACTCCTTCATGAAGGGTGTCTCTAAGTAGTTGAGCAATGCTTTAAGTAAATTAAAGGAATTAGACATAATCTGTAATATCTCTTTCAAATATGAACTTTGATTATTTGATGACTTGAAGTCTGAATGGCAAAACTAGGATAGAGGTCTCCCTTAGTCCCTTATTAAATAAGTTAACATAAGTTCTGAACTCTTAAACTTAGTATCTTCCTTCTAAACATAGACAAAGAATCTTTGCCAGAGCAGTTTCTCAAAGAAACTGTAAGGACCAAATGGAATAGTAGATGTAAATGTGCTATGGACAACATAGATATACACGAATATACATCATGATTTGTATTCTTTTTAGTTTTTATTTCATCTTCATTTCTTTTCACTTTTATTAAAGGGACACGAATTGGGTTTTCTCTTACATGAATGTTTCACTCTTCAGGCCAATATCCTGTGACTTCTTCAACTGCACCTACTCACACTTCCTTTTCTGTCCTCTACAGAAGAGGTTTTACTAGTGAAGGAAGAAACAGAACAGGCTCCATCTTGAAAGCAGGACTCCATCTTGGGCTGGTCTGGGGACTTTGAGCTATATGCCCAATATCTATGGAAACGACATACCAACTGGAAAACCAGGGCCCCAGAAGAAAGAGCCCCAGGGCTCTCCATCACCTAAAAGAATACCCTAATTATCTGTGTAACCGAATAGAATCATACATTCTATTATGCTTATTGAGGTATGACCACAAGCCTATTGATAATTGTCCACTGTTAGCTACCTAGGCTTAAGGCATATAAATCATGGGTTAACTTTGATTGTGTCTCTCTTTTTCTTTTGTTCAGACTAGTTTCAGGGAATTTGGGGAGGTGGGTTTGGGCATGTATGCTTAGAGTATATAAGGTTTTCACAAAAACTGGCTAGAGGTCCTTGGCTAAGAGGAGACTCTGCCTTGGGCCCGCCAGTGTAATAAACTGCACTCCACTATCTGCATTGTCCTTCTGAGTGAGTTTGTTTCCCAGAATGCATGGCTACAACATTTGGTGCCTTGGCCGATAAACTCCTCACTTTGAGGAGACAAGTCCCATTTGGGACTACTCCGAGGCCTTGTGGCTTGAATATTCTAGAGGGGGGAAGGTGCCTCGCCCTTCTGAAAGGATTCTGCTTCTCAATGCCCGGACCTTTCATGTTAGCAGGTAGTGGACAGCAGCAGGGGAACTGAGCACTCAGGTGAGGAGGAACCCACCCAGCAGGGTGGAAGAGGGGGCCTGATCACCCCCCTGGGAGGGACTAGAAGGGGCACCGACCCACAGGAGCCTGAAATAGGCAGGCAGCAGTGTTTGCTTGGTACACAGATCGACGAGTGTGTTAGGGCTTAGGAAGGAAATTTGTGAAGGTCATTTAGGAGGTGTGTCCATGCCGTCTTGGGGAAAATTATTACCAAGCAATCACCAGGGGATTTTTAGGAGAAGAAACTTGGTCCTTGTGTGCTCATATTCTACTCTCCCCTAGGAGGTGTCCCATCTGCTGTGAAATTCTTGACCCCCTCAGAATTGTCAGGCTAGAAGGAGGGGGATACATAAGTGAGTATGAATTGGCTTTTCCGAAGATGGCCTGGGACGTAGGATATTTAACCCATCTGTGTTTTCATCCACACCTGATCAAGCCCACCAAGGCAGAACGGACTTTAAGTGAGAAACAGTCTTGGACCATGTGATGTTCTGGTCTGGCCATGCTGACCAGCCGGTGAAGACACGTCGATCCCCCTTCTCCCTCTGGGATCTGGCAGGATTTGGACGAGGATGACCTGCCCCTCCCCCATACTGGATGATGATACGCCTGCCGCCCAGTGCTCCAGCAGGACCAAAGGCCACCTTAATGCCCAATCCAGGGCCAGGGGAAGTTCCTGCAGCAGCCGCTGCTCCTCCGCCAGCTCTCCTGGAGGTCTAGAGCTGTCACTTCAGCAAGCTCCGATCCTGGTGGCAGAAGCCTCTGGCCAACACTTCCAGGATCCAGCTCCAGCTGAACCGCCCAAGCTATACCCTCCTCTCCCCGTGAGTGCTGATAGGAAGGGCAAAGGAGACACCAGAATCAAACAGAGGTTGCGTTCCTCTAAGGAGCCAGAGGAAAGGGCCCCCCTACAAATGCCCCTCAGAGAGTTACAGCAGCCTCCAGTTCAGGGGACAGATGGCCACTACTGTCAGCCCCCCATAGCTTATTTTTACCAAATTAGGCTAATGGAGACTATTTTCCGAACCTACTGCCCTATGTGGGATGACATAATCCAACTACTACTTTCCCTCTTCAGCACTGAGGAAAGACACGGGACCCTAACTGAGGCCAGAAAATGGTTAAGAGATATGGTACCTGAGGGTACTGCAAACCTGCAGCACTGGGCAGAACTAGCCACACCCAATGAGAGGCCCAACTGGGACTGTAACACAGAGGAAGGGAGGGGCCACCTGGAGAGATATCAGGCGGCTATTTTACAAGGCCTCAAGGCAGGGCCCCAAAACCTATGAGTATGGCAAAACCCTCCCAAGTGATTCTAAGGGAAAGCGAACCACCCTGTTAGTTCTACGAAAGACTGTGCAAGGCCTAGACTTTATACGCCAATAGATCCAGAGGCTGCTGGGTCTCAGATGGTGATTAAATACAGCCTTTATGTCTCAAGCCTACCCCAAAAATGTCAGATCAGGGGACACCAAGTAACTCATGAATATTTATACATCCCTAAATGCCCAGTACCTTTGTTGGGAAGAGACTTGCTATCTAAACTGGGGCACAAATGACTTTCTCCTCACGAAAGATCCATTCTTCAAGTGGGCTCACCCATCTATTTATTCTTTATCTCAGACACCCCTTAAGATGAATGCAGTTTGCACAATCTCCCGGAAGGGAAACCAGACAGGCTAAACAGTGGAGAGAGAGAGTTAACTCAACATATTCCCTGAGGTCTGGGCAGAAGACAACCCCTCACCCCCCACCCCCCAGGCTTGCAAAACAGGTTCCAGTGGTAATAGAACTCAACCCCGGTACAATTATGTCAGAACCTGCCTTGGGCCTGCCAGACCTTGCAAAGCCATTTACTCTTTATGTGACTGAAAAGAACAAGGTAGCTATAGGAGTGTTGTACCAGACTATTGGGACATGGGACAGACCCATGGTTTATTTCCCAAAACAGCTGGACAATGTTGCCACTGGGTGGCCAGAATGCTTACGGGCAGTTTCTGTGGTTGCCTTACTGGTCCAGGAGGCAACCAAGTTGAATTTGGGCCAAGATTTGATCATAAAACTCCCACACGAGGTCAACACTCTCCTGCGAGGGGACACCCATAAATGGCTGTCAACATCCCGGATTATTCAGTATCAAGGGCTGCTATGTGAAAACCCTAACTTCCATATTGAGCCTTACCAGACTTTAAACTCAACCGCACTCTTGCCAGTGGGAGAAGGTGGACCTTCTCATGACTGTGAGGACATCTTGAAAAGGTCTACACTAGCAGACCCGACCTCTGAGACCAACCGATTCCAGACCCTGATTGGGTCCTATATACTGATGGCACTAGCCTGATAAAACAAGGACAACGTCTGTCAGGTTACATCATAGTCACAGAAAAAACTATCATTGAAGCTGGCTCCTTGCCATAACAATGGTCTGCTCAACGAGATGAGTTATAGGCCTTGATTCGAGCACTCCAGCTGTCAAAAGGCAAGAAAGTAAATATCTACACTGACTCCAGGTATGCTTTTGCCACCCTACATGTACACGGGGCTTTGTATAAGGAAAGAAGACTTTTGACAGCTAGTGGAAAAGATACTAAAAATAAAGAAGAAATTCTGACCCTATTAGATGCTATCTGGGAATCAGAAAAGGTTGCAGTCATACACTACCAAGGACATCAAAAAGAGGATAACCCCCAGGCTTGGGGAAACAGACTGGCAGATAAGACCACTAAACAAGCAGCCAAGGGCTTGGAGGATGACAAGTGAGGCCCCTATTAAAGCTCTCGTATTGGCGGAGCTGCCTGAGCTAACGCTGGAGTCTCCAAAATACACTGAAGCCTAAAACCAACTAGCCAAAGTGGAAGGGGCTATCAAGACTGAAAAGGGATGATGGGAATTGCCAAGTGGCAAATTATTGGTACTGGAGGAGCTGGCACCCACTCTGGTAAGCCAAACACACCAAGCGAACCACCTAGGCCATGATAAACTGGAAGAGTTAATTCAAAAATATTTCTTGGTTCTCTGCCTCTCTTCCCTATGCAGGACAGAATCTCACAACTGCACTGCTGCTCACAGGTTAATGCTGCCACTCGGAAAAGACAAAAACCTCCAGAGAGTCAAGCTGAAAGTTCACCTGGAAGTGAACTTCACTGAAATGAAACCTCACCGACACTACCGTTACGTTCTCGGGATGGATAGAAGCTATTCCTACCTTCTGAAAAAGCATCAGAAGTAGAGTGGTGCCTGCTTAGGGAAATAGTTCCCAGATTTGGATTTCCTACCAGCATTGGATCAGATAATGGCCCAGCTTTCATAGCTGATTTAGTACAACAAGTAAGCAAAACTTTAAACATTAATTGGAATGTGCGCACTGCATATAGACCCCAGAGTTCTGCGATGGTGGAATGAACCAACCAGACACTTAAAGAGACACTCCCCAAGTGGATCATAAAGACTGACTGATCCTGGGTGTACTTGCTTCCGATGGCTCTGCTCAAACTCAGGATGACCCCACAGTCCCAAAGCTATTCTACATACAAAATTGTGTATGGGAGGCCCCCTCCCGTAATAAAAAACAGGTGTCAACAAATTTGCCTCAGGTAAGGGGGGACAGGATTTTGCAACAGATGGAACTGGGTAATGTAACAAATCAGGTAACTAAGTTTGCATGGAAAAGGGTGCCGTTCACCCTTGGGAAACAGATTCATGAGTACTTTTGGTGACCAAGTGTGGGTCAAAGATTGGAAACATGATTTACTAGCCCCTCGGTGAAAGGGCCCTTATACTGTTATTCTAACTACCCCTACTGCAGTTAAAGTTGCAGATATTGCCCCTTGGATCCGTCATACAAGGGTGAAGAGAGCATACCACACAGACCCAGAGAACGCTGAGTGGACTGTGCAGAGGGACCCTGCTGACCCTTGACAGACCAAGATCATCCTTGCTGCTGCTGCTGCTGCTGCTAGGTCGCTTCAGTTGTGTCCGACTCTGTGCGACCCCACAGACGGCAGCCCACCAGGCTCCCCTGTCCCTGGGATTCCCCAGGCAAGAACACTGGAGTGGGTTGCCATTTCCTTCTCCAATGCATGAAAGTGAAAAGTGAAAGTGAAGTTGCTCAGTCATGTCTGACTCTTCACGACCCCATGGACTGCAGCCCACCATGCTCCTCCATCCATGGGATTTTCCAGGCAAGAGTACTGGAGTGGGGTGCCATTGTCTTCTCCAAAGATCATCCTTAAGAAGAAGAAAAAGAAGATCCTGGACGAGCCGCTTCAGGATGAAGCTGCATAATCAGTTCCTGCTGCTTGGTCTCATCAACGTGCACATTCCTATGTGGACTTCCATAATACCTCCAACTGTTGGGTATGTGGGGCTATTTCTCTGTCTATGACGGATGGACTTCCCTGGTCCGTGTCACTGCTCCACCAAGGAGATTTTAAACCACTCTGCTCTTTTTTGGGACAACAAAAAATGACTTTCCTTTCTCTTGTCGACCATAATCTCTCGCTGCTTTCTAGGTGTAAGCCAGACCTACAATCAATAGACTCAGGTCATGGGGTTACATATTATGTAAACACCAGTTTCATAAAAGTAACAGAAGCGGTAATTCAAATAGAATGGTTTTAGATACACTCACAGATGCTTAAGGAGGGACTTGTGCTATAATTAAGGTTGAATGTTGCGTATATATTTCTGATTTATCTGGAAATGTATCAGCTGCTTTAGATATCATGAAAAACCAGGTTAAAGTCAATGTCAAAAGAAAACATTCTTTTCTGTACTATCTTGGGTGAAAAGTGATTGGTGGAAAACTAAATTTACCATTGTTATAGTTGCCTTGATAGTTCTACTCTGTGGACCCTGCATTTTACAATTTATTATGAACTTTGTAACCCAAAGGTTGGTGTCGTTCTCTCAAATTTGTGGTCAAAGAGCCAGGGTGCAATATATCCTTATGAATGATGCCCTGAGTTAAGAGCATCAGGAGTGGGGAATGAAGGAGGAAACAGAACAGGCTCTATCTTGAAAGCAAGACTGGACTGGGGACTTTGAGCTATATGCCCAGTATCTATGGAAATGACATATCAACTGGAAAACTAGGCTCCGAGAAGGAAGAGCCACAGGGCTCTCCATCGCCTAAAAGAATACCCTAATTTTCTGTGTAATCAAATAGAATCATACATTCTATTATGCTTATTGGGGTATGACCACAAGCCTATTGTCCACTGTTAACTACCTAGGCATAAGGCATACAAATCATGGGTTAATTCATTGTATCTTTCTTTTTCCTTTGTTCAGACTAGTTTCAGGGAATTTGTGGAGGTGGGTTTGGGCACGTACGCTTAGAGTATGTAAGATTTTCACAAAAACTGGTCGTGGTCCTTGGCTAAAACGAGAATCTGCCTTGGGCCTGCTGGTATAATAAACTGCATTCCACTATCTTCATTGTCCTTCTGTGTGAGTTTGTTTCCCAGAACACATGGATACAAAACTAGCATATTTCTAAATCTATTGGGATACTATGATGTGGAATTAAAGGAATAGTAGAGAGAGACTTGACTGGCCTGAATGGAGAGAGAAAAAGGATTGGGTTTAGCAGAGAGGCTAAACTGACCAATATGTTACATTGCCCTGGAAGGGAGGAGAAACTCAGTGGGAAGATCTAGAGAGAGTGTGGGAGATTGCATGTAAACGCCTTGGAACAGCCATGGATGGAAGAGAATTGGAAAGTAGACAAAGGGGCTTTGAACAGAGTTACATTGGCTTATGAATTAGATCCCCTTTCATATTCTTTAAGAGGCATAAATAATGCTTGTGATTCCTTTTTAATTACCATTTAGTGGCAGGATTTGTCTCTTTGAAGACGAGTCCCTCCAGAGATTGTGTAATATAGCAGGTCATTTATCACATCATGATAAATTGGAAACTGTTCAGTTTTTTGGTGGACCACCTGCAGAGGGAAGATGCGTGGTATTTGTGGGAAGGCAGTGAGGAGGGAAGGTCCTGTTGTACTTCTTGCTTGGGTCCTCCCTGTGCTGGCTGGATGCTGTACCCAAGAACCAGCCACCTGTGCTTTGGGTCTGGGACACTGAGTGGGGTTCTGCTGAGGGTCTGCTACCAATCATTAGCATTCCCAAGGCCACACATTGAGCAGCAAGACTAAAGCCTTGAAAATGACATGATACCTGGACACTGTAACCATGAGAATCCGAGGGACTCAGCAGACAAGGGATATGGAGGTAGCAGGTTTGTGGTGTCCATTGCAAAGCTATACATGGCCTAAAAGTTGAGAGTTAGATTTATTTGGCAGAAATTATGAGGACCTCAAGCATCCCAGGTGACCCTGGGAAAACTGTTTTCTGAGGAGACTGGGGGAGAAGTCACACTACATACAAGTTTTATAGCAAGGGGCAGGTAATCTGAATATGAAAAGATTATTGTTAAGTAAGGAAAACCAGATACATCCCATTAAGAGTTTTAGCACTCTTCTATGTATGGGAAGATGCAAGCATATGGGCTTACTGAAATCATTTCTTTCATATGCACCTCATCTATCTGAGGCCAAATCCTGCTCTTTGACTGTTCCTGTCCTTAATTCTTCATTCAGATGTGGCAGATGTGGTGATGGCTGCCTCTTGAACTTTCTTGCATCCCCCTGAGCTCCTCAGTGCTTATAGGAGAAGCAGTTGATAACTGCTGGAGAGCTGGTATTATTTCCTGGGCTCATAAATTTACATTTGAAAGGCTGGAATCCCTGATGACTGTGATATCCTTGTTTACTGTTATGGCAGAAAATGTTTCACAGGGGAATGGTGACCCAAAGTCCTAATTCTTATTCTACTGCTGTGCTATGATGAGAGGCTTGCTGATGATGTCCAGGAACATCAGTGAAGCTGACAAGTGAATGGTGATGACATTCCAATGAAGTCAAATGATACTGGATCCCTATCAGTTGTTGGAGCAGGAGGCCAACTCTTGAGCTGGTGCTCTCTTTGGTCTGTGTACTATGAGTGGCCATCTCTGCACATTGCAGGCACTATTGGTGTGTCTTGTACCCTGGGGAAACCTGGCTTCTTTAGGATGAGTGCCTTCCCGATCATACTACAGACCCTACAGTCATCCTCTAATCCCAATTTTTGATGGTGATCTTGATCACAAGCCAATTGAAGCAAATATCACAAATGATGCATGTGTCATATATAACACTTTTCAAGGATAAACAGGGAGCAGATCTAACACGGATTGGGATTGTTTTGACCCAAACCCTGGGGCTTCCTTGGTGGCTCAGACTGCAGTTCAGGAGACTGAGTTTTGACCCCTGGGTCAGGAAGATACCCTAGAGAAGGGAATGGTGACCCACTTCAGTATTCTTGCCTGGAGAATTCTATGGATGGAAGAGCCTTGGAGGGCTACAATCCATGGGCTCCCAAAATCTTGGACAAGACTGAATGACTAACACATGTATCTTTTCACCTGGCCTGCTGCCTTTATACCTTTTCATATCATATATCAGTAACACTTGTGTTCAGGGCTGTGTTCCATTCAGGGTTTGTAGTAAATGTATGCTTTAATGATGATACAACATAATAGTTAGGAAAAAAAATTTGGGACCAACTTGCTTGAGTTCAGATACCAGCTCTTCCACTTACTAACAGTGATACTGAGCAAATTATTTAAGTTCTTGGGCCTGTAAAACAGGGCTACTGAGAGTATCAGACTCATCGTCAGATTGAGTTAATACTTGTAGAAATAGAAAAAACCTGGTGCATAGACAGTTTTGAGAAATTATCATTGGTATAACTAAGTGTAGAATAGTGCTCCTCAAAGGATGGCCCCAGGATCACTCAAGTCAGAGTCACGGTAGGGCCAGGAGGTGGGAAGGGGGCCTGTTAAGTGAGAAGATGTTTAAACAGGGAAACCAGAATCTATAGAGAAAGGGCCAAGCATTGCCTCTGTCAACAAATACTGCATGGGATTCTTAATTAAAGACAAAGAGCTCCTGTGGTATGCAGGATTCTCCTGATGCCCTGCCCCCAAACACACACACATATACACAAGCACACACCACACACACGTGCACACACACACACACACACACACACACACACACACACATACCTCCTGAGTGCACCATGGCTGGCTATTCAAACACTAAATCTAGGTGCTACTGGGAAGAGATTTGCAGATAGAATTAAAATCTCTATTCAGTTGACTTTAAAATATAGAGATTAACTAGGAGGACCAGATCTATTATAGGAACCCTGTAAAAGGCAGAAGGCTTTAGAAAGACTTGGCAGAAGGGGTTATCTTAACCATTGCTGATTTACAGTAGAGGTGGTGTGTATGAAAAGAAATGGAGGCATATTTGAGACACTGAGAGGGAAGCCCTTGGCTTCTCTCAGGGATCTCAGTCTTACAACCTCAAGAAACTAAGTTCTGCCAGCCAACTGCATGAACTGGATTCCATCAGAGATTCTAGAAGAGTATATCCCTGATGACATCTTTTTACTGGCCTTGTGAGATCCTGAGCAGAGGACTCAATTGAGCCTGGCAAGACTTCTGACCTACTGAACTGTGAGATGGTAAATGGGTGGTTCCTTAAGCTATGAAGTTGGGGTTGATTTATATTGCAGCATTAGATTGTAACTAGTGCAACCACAGACAGAATGGGAAGGGCACCGGACTTGGAATATCTCACTAGAGGTATATCTTCTGACAAACTATGAACTTTCCTTTTGTTTTTTCATCTGTAAGATAGTAACTATAAATAATATTTAAAAATACAGAATTATAGTAAGATTTAAGTGAAATAAGTTATACAAAATGTCTTTTACAGTATAAAACATCCTTTTAACAAAATAGGAGTTTATGAGTTTTTAGTTTTGTTTTTCCCTCAAACATAGTCTCTCCATTGGAGCTTATTCAAAACACCAATTAACAAATGTCTTTGTAAAGCAGGGGCATCCCCAATAATATTCTATGGTTCTGAGGCTGCATACATGCTCAGTAGCTTCAGTCCTATCTGACTCTTTGACACTATGGACTGCAGCCTGTCAGGTTCCTCTGTCCATGTGATTCTTCAGGCAAGAACACTGGAGTGAGTTGCCATGCCCTCCTCCTTATATGTGCCTACACATTACCTAAGGCTGCAAGCCTAGCTCTGTTTCTTCCCAGAGACTGTTGGTCCTTGAGAAGTCACTTCTGGAGGTGCACCTTCTGGAAGGGCTTATTCTCATTTGGGGACACCCTCCTTACACCAGATCTTCAGCAAACACTCTTGAAGCAGATGCTCCTTGTATCTCTGGTGAGCATGAGTAAGCCTTATGGAAGCTTTTTTCTTAGTTGTGTACCACCACAAACAGCAGCTCCACACCCTCCTTCAAGGAAAGTGTGACTACTTTTAATAATATACTAGGGTTGAAGGACACCCTAAGGAATGTGTGAGAACCACAGCAGGGTCTTCCTGAGCAAACTAGTGAGCTTTTTATTAGTTGAGTTTGAAGGTAAAGTCCAAAGTAGATGGAATTGTATAATAAAAATGATTTTAGACATTACCATGAAGGGGAGAGAACATGAGACCACTGTCAATAGGAAAGGAATTTTAGGAGAAGAACCCACAGGAGGCAAAGCTGGAAACCCATGTACTACACATCTCCACAGTGTGCCATTAACATAGACTGTGCTATGCAACCTCCCCAGAAAAGTCTGATGGAAAATTTCATTACAGTTCTGCTATTTCGTGTGACATATTAAAACTCGTCCCCTCTCTGCATGAAATCTAAGTGGAATCTGCATGACTTTATAATGCAATATTTTGGAGGATATGGTCAAGTACTTTACACAGACTCCTGTTGGCTGTGGCAAAAGAGGCAAAGCTCAGCAGGATGAAGTGATGAATCCAGGGCGATTCATGGGTACCCACTGTGGGTCTGGCACTGTGCTAGGGTAAATACATAAATAAATATATTCATACTACATGAAAAATTCTAAGTCATCACAATAATCTTGCAGGATAATTTTATTCCTAGTTAGCAAGAGAGAAAGCTCAGAGATGTTAGGCATCTGTTAACACTGCAGAGGGCTGGGATCAATTGAACCTTAGGCTATGTGCTACCCATTGCAGCACACTGTCTGCTTTAAAGATGAAAAGAACTATGGGCAAAGGGGCTTACTAGTTTCTTGTTTCATCAACTTCCAGAAATCCTGATGCTAGAGGACTTAAGGGGATATCAAGCCTCAGGGAGCTTTGGCCACCTGTCTTGCCAGTGTCATTAATCTTAGAGAAAGGCTCAGACTAAGAGAGTGAGGCTCACCTGCTGAGTGACATTGTCAGGTTGGCTTGGGGAAAACTTTCTAGTTTCTCTTCTGGATACTGTCTAACAGAGGGAAACAAATATCTTCACCATTTCTCCCTTTCATAGAGATATTCTATGCCCAGAATTTTCAAAAAGCAGCTCAAGAAACAAATAACCTTTGTTCCAATAATTTATCATTTTCGTAACTTGATAATAGGGCTCTTCCAGCTGGGCCACTGTATTATAATGAAGCATGTCAAAGAGATCTTGAAGCTTAATGAATACAGAGAAATTAAACTTCCAAACCTGCTGATTTGAACAATCACCACTGCCCACCCCCACCCCCCTTTTTTGGTGTGTTTCTGAGCCATTAAAAAACTAATTACTTTCTCTTCCATTTGCCCAATAACAGAGGTCAGACTTGAATGTGTAAGCAATGAATGGCTCACCCCTTTGACTCTGCATCACCACAGGCAGAGATTACCTCTTGTGGTGATGAGGCTTTCTCTCCTCCCTTCCTTGCAAAAGATGTATCATTTTACAGAAACATCAGGCAGGGACCTATTTTAGAATAATCATATAACTTAAAGCAAATGTAAATATTAAATGTTTGAGAATAAAAGGAAAGAAGCAGTATTGGGGGGCTCTACTGAGCTGTCAGGAACTGCTGACAGAGCCGTTTGGTGACTAAAGGGGAAATGTTGACAGGAGAGAGAACTGAATATAGTACTGACTGATCAGGGATGTGTTGGTAGGAGAGAGGAGGAAGCCAACTTTTTGGGTATCTTGAGATAACAAAAAACATCCCCTATGTAGTTGATGGAAGCCGTTTTTATGATTGATAGTAATGGTACACTATTGGTAGAGGGCCACGGGTAGACCAGTTGTCCAGGAGGACAGGCCGTGAGGAGCTAAAGTAGGAGAGCTCCTGGAAAGGGCTCCATCTTCAGGAAGACCAGGAGACCTTCTTGCTTACTTATGATGATACCTTGTGTAAGTTACTACACACCTTTTTTTGTCCATCTATAAAGTGGGCATGGTCACTTGGTGGGTTTTTTTATAAAGATTAAATGAAACACATTAGTGCTTAGCTGAATGCCTGGTCTATACTAGGTTGTAAACAAATAATAGTAGATTTATTATTAAAGTAAATTCCATTAATCAAGGTTTGAATTTCAGAGTAAGGAGATTAGGGGTTGTCACCATTGTAAGCCTTGCCAAGACCCTCATGAAACAGAAAGTAGATCAGAGTGTCCTTGGGGGCAAAGCTCATAAGTCTACTTCCCTTTTGCCCAAGTTTTCATGGCTTAGGAATCTTGAGGCCAGGCAAGGGAATAAGGCAGAGAATGCTGCCTGGGGTTATAAAGTTCTTGGAGTCAGGAGTTTTAACACCACCCCTTCTTCCAACCTGAGAATTTGAGAAAGTGACTTGTTCTCTGCAGAAGTTTATTTCCTTATTGATAAAAACTAGAGTAAAGGAGGTTGAATTATCTATCCTATTAATCTCTTCCAGTTTTGATATTTGAGAATTCCAGGTATAGAAGTTAAGGTCCTTGGAAGTCACATGTCACTGCTTCTGCTAAGATCCACAATTCCATCTCTACAGGCTGTCATCTGATCCCAGCACACTGAGTTCAAGAGTTCAGTCCTGGACTCCGTGTCTCTGACTTTGTCATTTCCAAATACTCATTCGGGGACTCTGGCTTCCCCCAATGTCCATAGCTGAGTGCTCTGGGGAAAAAGGGAGGTCAGATGTCTCCAGTCAATTTTTAATTATAGATGGCAGATGCTGAAGCCCTGGATTTATGAACACTTGTCATCTTAACAAACCTGCTGCCAACTCCCAGTGACTCTTGCTTGACCTGTTTGATTTATACATCTATTGCCTGTCACATTAAGCCAGAGGCTGAACTTCAGAATTTCCAGGTGCCTCACCTTTTCTCAAATGCATTCCAGCTCTCTTGTGCTGTCACGATAGACTCATGAAAGGGGTCTTATCCCATGGAGGGCCACTACCATCCTACCTCCCCTTCAGCCCACCATCTCTCCCTCTCTTTCTACCCAGAGCGTCCCTGCAGCTCTTAATGCCTTGTATGGAATCAGGCTCTGTCCCTCTTGCCTTACCCTCTGGAGGATTATGGCTTCCTTTAATGAAGCTAGCACCGATGGATTTGGACAAGAGTCAAGCACAAGTGAATTTTAATGGGTTTCTGTGGGAGAATTGCCTCTGATTTCCCACTCCTCCTGAACTTCAGAGCGCAAGGCCTCTACTTTTTTCCTCACAAATGGGATGTGTCAAATTCAGATGCAGTCTCTGAGAGAGACCCTGGATTCTTGGAAAAGTTTTAAAAATTTATTTAGATGCATTTTGATGGTCCTCTGTAGCCAGCACTTAACTCCAGCCTTCTGAGAAAGGAGTCTATGTTTCTCAGCAAAGAAAGTGTTATGACCTTCCTCCCCCTCTTTCTTATTTATGTTTTTGAAATGAGAATAGCTGGTTAAGGTTAAGAAAAGAGACTGAGTTTTAAGGAAATGATTCTACCGGTCGTGCTTCTCTCTGAACCCTATTTGGCCATCAAGGTAGATGGCAGAGTGGAAAGAGGATGTCTATTCACCCTTAACTGGAGTGCTAGACACTTCACATCACTATGGAAAACAGTTTTCATAGGGTCAGGCAGGTGGCATTTAGTACATGTGAGACTGGTACAAGTACAAGGGATTTCCTGCACTGCGGGAGACCTGGGTTTGATCCCTGGGTTGGAAAGATCACCTAAAGAAGGAAATGGCAACCTACTCCAATACTTTTGCCTGGAAAATCCCATGGATGGAGGAGTTTGGTAGGCTACAGTCCATGGGGTCACAAAAAGTTGGACATGACTGAGCAACTTCACTTTCACTTTTCACAAGTGAGACAGTGAGGAACAGTGGGGTCTGAGGAGATCTGAAGAAAATAAACCCCATATATAGAAAACAGTTACTACTGTACTTAGGTTTAACTGATCAATCTTTGGGGAAAATTTAGGTGAAATGTTACCAGATCTTCCAGTTTTTCAGAAGAGTGCAGAAATGCAGTTGTTGTTGTTTATTAAAAGCATGTGAATTGTTTTATATATAATGATTGGCAAATAATTAAAAAACAGAAAATGTTATCCTGCATTCTGCATGCTAAGCAAAATATAGTTGCTTACCAAATTTGACCTAAAGATTTCTAGTTTTCAAACTTTGTTTTATATGCTTGATCTGATTTATTAATTCCAGCAATCCTAGAAATTGAATTTTATTAGGTCATTTCATGGTAGAAGAGACTAAAGGTCAAAAATGTCAAGGACTTTGCCCAGAGTCCCACAGTTAATAAGTGGTAGAAAAGGGGTACTTTCAGAGAGCAGACCCCTGGAGGTCTGTCCCTGACCCCCGTTCCTACCACTCTGCCAAGTTGCATAGATTCAGAGGAGCATCACTTTTTCTTCTCTCGCTTCCTCCCTCACATGCTTCACAAAATTTCTAAGACTTTATGAATCTTCTTATGAATCTTCCAGATTTGACTCCTAAGTACTTAACTCCAAGAGCATCTGCAGAAAAATGTATTTGTTTCTGAGTCATTGTGCTCACTGTGGCTCATTCAAGTGTGGATTTTAAAGCCCCCAATAATGCTAAGTTTTCTTTTTCTTTTACCTTCTTTTTTTAAGCCAAGATATAACTCCCTGGCTTTTATATAAAGTCATATTTTCAGAGGTTGCAAGTCAACAGATACACAGAGAATTGAACTAGGTTTTCTTGGTTGCCAAGTAGATTTGGAACTTGAGGAAGGTTGAGGAATCAGCATTTATTGGGCCTCTGTGATCCTGTGAAATGAGAATTATTGGCCTCATTTTATAGATGAGAAAATTGAGTTCAGAAAGTTTAAGTTACATGTCCAAGGTCATACGGCGCCCAAACAATAGGGTTGGAATTTAGACTCTTGGCTGCCTGAATTCAATACTATTTCCACTGTACCATGCTACCTCTGAATATTACAGTTTATTGGTCTGTGCTAGTAAAATTAACAGAATGGCTGAGAATTTATGCTTTTGAATTGAGATATTTCATAGAGCAAGAAAAAAGGAAAGTAAAATATGTTCTGGATCAACACATCAATATGGGTTTTGTATATATTGAACTAAAAGAAGGAGAAAGTCAACTCAAGTTTAACCCTGTCTGAAATTCATACATTTACTATTCTCTCAAAAATTCTCAGTAATAGAGTTAGCACAAAATGATATGCTGTACTATGTCACAGAAGTGTGTGCTCAGTGGTGTCCGACTCTTTGTGACCCCATGGACTGTAGCCCACCAGGCTCACAGAAGTATATGAGTCTCCAGTTGTATAATTCTATATGTCACTTTGTGTTCTTATTGCCTATAACTGTGTATGATTCATTGCTGTTTCTTTAAAAAGACAGTAGTCCTTTATATACATTGTCTGTGATACATTCATGTATCAACTGAGAGTTTTACCCAGTGACTATATCTTCACTTTTATATATACATGAAATATATTGCAAATATAATATACAAATATATATTTATATCAAAGTATGTATAAATTTGTATAATTGAATTAAATATGTAGTATATAATCATGTATAAAATATGTATATTTTATACATGATTATATACTTGGGTTTATATATTGCATATATAAGTTAATGCATAATTATATTTATATACATATATATAGAGAGAGATACACAAAAACTGAAGAATATATTCACTAGGTAGAATTCCAGGTTGACTATTTTCTTTCAACACTTTTAATATGCCATCTCATTGCCTCTTTTTGTAAAAATTAATTTTATTGAGATATAGTTGATTTACAATGCTGTATTAGTTTCTGTTACACAGTAAAGTGAATCAGTTAATCCCTCTATTAATGGGATTTCCCAGGCAAGAATACTGGGGTGGGTTGCCATTTCCTTCTCCAGGAAGCATATTCATACATCCACTCTCTTTTTTATTCTATTTCTATATAGGTCATTACAGAATATTGAGTTCCCTGTGCTATAGAGTAGGTCCTTTATTACTTATGTATTCTATATCCAATGGTGTATATATGTCAATCCCAAACTCTCAGTGTATCCCATTCCCTGCTTCCTTTCCCCCTTGGTAACCACAAATTTGTTTTCTACATCTGTGACTCTCTTTCTGTCTTGTAAATAGGTTCATTTGCAGCAACATGGATGGACTTAAAAGGGTGACATACTGAGTGAAGTAAGTCAGAGAAAGACAAATATATGATATCACTTTTATGTGGAATCTA
>SJYV01029353.1:203909-227794 GCA_006410875.1 Neotragus pygmaeus
TTTTTTTTTTTTTTTTTTCCTGTAAATAGTCGTTTGAAAGAATGTTGAATGAATAAATCAGGAGAAGAGAAGGCACAGGCCTGATGTTGAAGGATCATTTTGAGACACATGTTAGAGGTACTCTTTTGGGGAAGTTTGAGGTACTCTTTTGACAGAAGTGATGGTGAGAAGGAATCATGGCAGAGAAGAAGTGTGATGCTGCCTGTCCCTGAAAGATGGTTACTCTAGAGGCAATGAGAAGGAAGCCTGGAGAGGGACACAATGGGAGATAGCTGGTCAGGGAGGCAGTAGGACACTCCACCAGCCATTTGACTGGGACTTGTGGACACAGAACACTCTTTTAGGGTTGCAGAAGGTGTGTCAGTGGCCTGGGGGTGGCTGTTAAGCTCTACCAGTATGAAAGACCTAATCCCTCTTCCCTGAGGAGCTAGAGATCTATTTGAGGAAATTGGAGCAGCAAGCATGAAATGTGTGGAGCACATTAAGACGTACAAATTATCACAGCATGAGAACACGGGGCCCCGGGGTACACTCAAGAAAGGAAGAGCTGATTTTGGGCGTGCCTGATCCAAAAGACTTACTGGGAGTCTTGAGGTGAGCGATACACCAGAGGAATGTCTAGGGAAGCCAAAAATGCAAGAAATCTGCCTGGGAACTATTTGGAGAGGCGCTGGCAGGGGACTGCTTGACATTCGGGACACCCCAAATACATTCTTTTGCAAGCTTGTTGAATAAATAACTAAAGGATCTAAACTCAGTGAAGTGTCTTGTCCTCCTCTAAAGTAGATATTCTGGGACCTCGTCTTCCTGCTTGCAATGATCTCTGCCCTCATCTTCAGTCTCCTACTCTGGCTTCTCTTCCTTCTCAGTAAGGAGCACATTCTCTGTCATATTTTCCCTTCCTTCTCACTGCCTCTCCCTCCCAGAGTTGTTCTAGATGAACAGGACCCCCAGATCCACCACTCAATTTCTGAACTTGAACTAGTTTTGCCAACATTTCCTCCAGGATGCCCCACTGTGTGAGATGATCTAGAATCAAATCATCTTTCTCCCACATGACAGTTAATTTTATGGACCTACTTGCCTAGGCTATGGTGTCCAATTGTTTTGTCAAACAGAAGTCTAGATGTTTCTGTGAAGGTATTTTATAGATGTGACTAGCATTTAAACCAGAGGACTTTACCAGAGCAGTTTACCCTTTATAATATGGGTAAAACTTGTTCTAATCAATTGAAGGTTTTAAAAAAAAATGTCTGAGGTGCCTGAGAAGGAAGAAACTCACCCTCCAGACTGTCTTTGGACACAAGACTGCAACATCAATTCTTCTCTAGTTTGCCAGCCTGCAACCTGCTCTGCAGCTTTCATATTTGACAGCCCCCAAATTTCAAGAGCCACTTCCTTAAAATACATTTTTTCTCTCCCTCCCTCTCTCTATCTCCATTTTTATATATGGTTTATCTAGAGAATCATAACTATTTCATCCCTCAATTGCTTCTGCCTGACCTTACTGTTTTCTGCTTTGGTAGTGCCATATACTTGGTGACTAGACCCATTTTCCCTCCTACACAACCTAGCATCTAATCATCACCAAATCTTTTCAATTCATACCTTTGGAACTTAGGTTAAATCCATTCTTTTCTATTTCAATCACAATGTCCCTCTAAAAGTGACTGTCTTCTCTAACCAGGTTTACAACTTTGTCTTCCTCTGGCTCTCCTTCAGTGTCTCTTGCCTCCTCCCATCCAAATAATGGTAGATTTTCTAAATAATAAATCTCATCTTATGATTTTTCTACCTAAAACTATTCAATGGCTCTCCTTGGTCCCTATGATAAGTGGAGATTCACTGATGTTGGTTCAAAGGCCCTACATGATCTAAGTCCTGCTACATGTTTCATTCCCTCTTCTCTCTAATCAATTCCCACCAACATACCCTCCTTCTTGACAGAACTGTGACTTACATGCTCAGGGCATTTGCACAGATCTGGAATACAAACTGCCCACATCTTTCCCCTGGCTAACTCCTACTCATCATTTAGCTATCCTTTCCTTTAGGAAGTTTTTTCTGATCCCTCTAATCTAGGTTAGTTTCTACTCCTACATGATTCTGTCACACTTATCATTATATCATCATCACTATTATTTTTTATTTTGTGATTCCTTTTATAAGAAAATTTAAGAAAAGGCAAATCAAGTGACATAGAAAGAGGATTAATAGAGTAGAAAGGCTGGTGATAGGAACAAGGAATAAATGTAAATAAGCATGAAGGATCTTATGTAGGTGATTAAATGTTCTAAAACTGGATTTTGGTGATATTTGCATAACTTGGTAAATTTACTTAGAAGAATATGTTTTTTTTTAATTTTAAAAATATTTTTATTGCAGTAGTATTGCTTTACAATGTTGTGTTAGTTTCCATATCATAATTATTTAAACGGTGATATTTATCACTGCACTATGATTACGGACTCAATTTTGTACATAGCTTCCTGTAGACTGGGATTGGATCTTGCTCAGTAAGCATCGTATCCCTAGTGCCTTGTGTTTTAACATGTACACAATAGGTTTTCAATGAATGAATACATATATAAATACATTCCACCTGTTGATTTTTAGTGCCCCTACCTGTATAAAACCCCTTGCTGGGTCGAGTCAGTGTCTTTCTGACTTCTTAGTCTCTACTATGTCCTTCCTGTCATATTTTACCTGCTGCTGGTTCTGATACAACTCCTTTGATTGAAGCTCTCCATAGCTTTCCACATCTTTTGTCATTTCAGACTTCCCATGAGATGAATATTCTTTCCGAGGGGCCCCCATTCTGGCCCAATGAATCTACTGGCCACTTCCAATCTTTCCTCCCCTGCAGTTTCCATCATGTTTCTTCTACTTGGAAACCAGAGTCTATCCAGCCTCTGAATCCCCTTCATCTTCTCCTTTGGATTGAAATTAATTATTTGTTCCTCTAAACACCACTTCATTTACATAATGGAAAGAGTTAGCAGATATAAAATCTTGCCCAAGCTACTTCATTTTCGGAATCTTAGTATTTTTGCCCATAAGATGAGACTAATAATATCATCATAATAATAGCATTTACTCATCTAGTTCTTGCATGTGCTACATGCTGGGTAGGTTCCTAAGCACTCTGCATTTATTAACTTATTTAACCATTAACGCTGAATATTCATTGGAAGGATTGATGCTGAAGCTGAAGCTCCAATAGTTTGGCTACCTGATGCAAAGAGCTGACTCATTGGAAAAGACCCTGATGCTGGGAAAGATTGAGGGCAGGAGGAGAAGGGGGCAACAGAGGATGAGATGGTTGGATGGCATCACTGACTCAATGGACATGACTTTGAGCAAACTCCAGGAGATAGTGAAGGACAGGGAAGTCTGGCATGTTGCAGTCCATGGGTCGCAAAGAGTTGTACATGACTGAGCGACTGAACAGCAACAATAACAACAAGCCATTATACAACTAACCTCTTTTAGAGATAGAATGGAGGCAGAGAGAAGTTCAGTAACTTCCCCAGTGCCATAGAGCCGGGAGCACCAGTGCGGGGATTCAAGCCTGGCAGCCTGGTTCCAGGTCTGCCCTCAGTCACGTTGCCACACTGCCTGATGGAGAGTAAAAGTGGGTTAGTGGATAAAGATGCTTTAGCGGAGAATTCAGCTCTGGCAGGCACTAAGTAGGTGGTTCTGCAGGTCCTGGAGTCAGGTGTATTTAGTATGATTCTGTCACTTAGGACCTGGCTGACCTTGAGCATCTTATTTATCTAAACCTTGGTCACCTCTTCTGAAAAACTGGCATATTATTGTATTTATCTCATAGAATTGTTCTGCAGATTGAATATATATACATATATATATATATATATATATATATATATAATGTACTTAGAATAATACCTGGCACACAGTAGTTGTTAAGTTGTGTCTGACTCTTTGTGACCCCATGGACTATAGCACCCCAGGTTTCCTTGTCCTTCGCCATCTTCCAGAGTTTGTTCAAATTCAAGTCTGTTGAGTTGGCAATGCTGTCTAACCATCTCATACTCTGCTGCCCTCTTCTCCTGCCCTCAATCTTTCCTAGCATCAGGGTCTTTTCCAATGAGTCACACAATTGCACACAGTTAAATCTTTATAAATGTGTACTTTTATAATAGCTCATAATCATGATTATTTCATCACACTCTGCTTTGTATTATAGTAATTTGTGTGCTCAACTGTAATCCCTTCTGTAAGATTGCAATCTTTTTGTTCATGGCCTATGTCTTACACTCTTGCACATCAAAGGTACATGATGTTTGTTAGATGAGTAATAGATGATCCTTTCAATGTGATTCATTTAAAGGATTATGGAAGAGGGATTTCTGACCAAGAAAATAGTCCCCTAAAGAGGCAGTAGCTGTGACGTCAATGGAAGATGTCAATTACATCTTTCTTCACTGCTCTACCTCCCGTTCCTGTTAAAAGAGTAAAAGGTTAGCAGGCTGGGACTTTTCCTCTTTCCATTCTGTTAAAGTATGATGTGTAGTATCCATCATATAACTGTGGGTGAAGGAGCTAGCTTCTTCCCTGTGTGAAGAAATCCCATTAATTTTTTTTTTTTTCCAACTCAAAAGGATCTCTTGGTATCTTATAGCCTGGTATGATGAGGGTATAGAAACAGTGAGAAATTCTGGAAAGATTCAGGGCTTTGGAGGAATGTTGTTAGAGCCCTGACTGATCATTTACAGAATGATTTTAGGCAAATCATGTAAATGCAGAGGTGTCTCATTTTTCTCTTTTGTACAATGGTGGAAAATCAAATGGGAGATCATACATGATTGTACTGTGGGAACTTTCTAAGGCCTCCTTCTGTTGTCACTGTTGTTCTTGTTCTAAATGAGGGTCTCTGAAGGTCTGATTCTTTCCAAAGTAGAGACAAGCCATGGTGGGAATTCCACCCCCATCAGAAGGTGGAAGGAGAATGTCAGGGAAAGAAACAACTGGAAAGAATTTTAGGGATCAGCTGGCCCAGCATTTCTCAAACTCCTGCTACTGCCTTGATTTTTGCCATTATCTGTATAATCTCTGCACTATCATATTAAAGGAAATATGATAGTTTTCTTTAATAGCACTCACCTGCTGGGAGCCAGCGTGGAGAATCCCGCCCATGGCAAAGGTCATGAGGAAGAGGCCTGATGGACAAAGGTGAGATCGGGACTCAAGGGACCCCCTGGACTTGCTCGAGCATCTACCCCCAAACCAGAATCTGTTTTTTCATGACTTTCATCAACTCTTCTGACATTAACATGGGGCTGTCCCTGACCAAAGAGTTAACTTAGGGCTCTAGTTGATAAATCTCTTGTGCATGAAAGGAGTGTTTCAAACCCCCTGTTAGCAATCTAGCTTACTTGGCAGGTTTATCCAGACTCTTGCAACATTGTTGAGCCTTATGCTTGCTGCCAAGTTCTCACATCCCTTATCCATTGTGTTCCTGGGAGTGCATATAGTCAGGATGTAGAAGAAACAAGTAATAGCCTTAGCATTACCAACACTAGACTTTGAGTTAATAGGTTCTTTCTTTGCTGTAACCTGCTGAATCTTTGCTCCATAAAAATGTAACTCTGCACTTTAAGGGTGACACACCCTAGGAATTTAAGAAGAAACACGTTAAGGGAAAATTATTGTTCTAGCTGACCAACCTTTATCGAAAAGAGGTCATGGAATACCAACAGGCCTCCAAAACAGAAGATAATGTACAAAAAATAAGACTCTTACAAGAAGGAACCTGATATCAATAAAAGTTATTACTTATGGAATGTTGAGTTGACTGCATTTTTCACCTTGCTGTATGTATAACTCAGGGTATAAAAGCCCTGAGGAAAATAAAGTAAACTGGCCTCGCTCACCAAAGAAGCTTGGTCACCCTGTGTCTTTCCTTATCTCTTTCTCTATCTTTCTTCATTCGCCAACATTGTCCATCCTGAGAATATCCCTGGACTCTGCTGAGGCTGGACCCCAGCACTCACTTTTTTGTATGAACATGTCCAGAAAGGAAACCATCATTACTGTAAATGGAAAAACCAATATTACTTCCCATAAGTGGAAGGCAGAAAAGAAATAAAAGGAGAACTCAGCTAAGTCATTAAATTCTAGGTAGGTACTGCTGCTTGCCAAGGTTCTGAGCCGGAGGCCTACTCTCTCTTCTTTGGAAAGACAAATTAGCAGATATTAGAGAGGTGTTAACTGAAAATTTGAGCCAAGCTGAGGCTTGAAGGATTGAAAGATAATTAAAAAGGAAATAAATTTCTCACTGATTAAATGTAGCTTCATGCTCTGCTCTTGCCCCACCTTGAGTCATTTTTCACTGCCCTGCATTTTTGAGAAAAAAGGGACTTTAGTTCCACCTTTGCTTTTGACCAATGAGGAAATTGAGGCCCTATGGATCACATCTTTTTTCATAGAGGGGTTTGCTAGACCAGGTGTGTGGGTCACCCACCAATGGCAAAGGACATGCATTCCATCAGTCAGAGGTAACTTTCACCATCCTGAGGGCATTTGCTTTTATTATTTATTCTGTCCATCTCCATAGCAGCCTGATGAGATGAACAGGCTACATTGGATTTGGTCATTTTTTAAATGAGGGAATGAAAGCTGAGAGAGGTTACCTGACATTTTAAGGTCCCTTGGATGGCAGAGCTAGGCCCTAGCACGGCCTCCTGGTTATGCTTCCTTTCTACCGGATCACCTTTCCCATCAGAGAGGCCACCCTGGCCTCGTTTCATCTCCAGCTCTGAGACTGAAATTTATAGAACATACACTGGTTAGAGGGGCTTTCCTGGTGGCTCAGAGGTAAAGAGTCCTCCTGCAATGCAGGAGATGCAAGGGGATGCAGTCTCAATCCCTGGGTCGGGAAGATCCACTGGAGGAGGAAATGGTAACCGACTCCAGTATTCTTGCCTGGGAAATTCCATGGACAGAGGATCCTGGCATGCTACAGTCCATGTGGTTGCAAAGAGTTGGACACGACTGAGCAATTGAGCATGCATGTATGTACACTGATTATATTCTCTGTGAATAAGATACCATAGGTCTTTGACATGGTTTGAATTTTCCTTTCTGGAAAAGGAAAATAAACTTTCCAAGGCAAACCCCATCTCTTCTATGTAGCATCAAGCATGAAGCAGGTGATATCATGGTGGCCAATAAGTCAGCAAGTTTTGCCATGACCAGGCTGAGGAGTGGCCAAGTGACCTCGCTGTGGGGGAGTGAGGTTAGTGGGGCAGTTAGCTTGTAGGATCACTTCCACACCTAGATAGCCCTTCTCCTTCCATGCACAGAGTTTCTAGCAATATCTCTCAGTGCAACTTACTTTTTGTAAAATGAATTACATGTGTTTTGAACTTCTTAATTTGTGGGTAAGTAGCTGAAATCTGTCTTCAGTGCTTTCCCCATAAACTACAGGATCAAGTCTAAACAAATTAGCCTGGCATTCAAGTCCTCTCTTGATGTGGCTAAGTGATTGCTCCAGGATGCCTGGGCTGCCCTCCCCAAACCCATCTGCCTACTCAGACCCTACTAAGCCTTCCAGAGAAAACTCGAACTCCATTTCTTAAAGCCTGTCAGAGTACCTAGCTGGCAAGGAATCTTTCTGAACTTAACATTTGTTTCATAATTTTTAAGGAAATAATTGTGCTGTGTCTCTTTGCATCTTTTTATTTTGATCTGTTATTTACTTCTTTTAGCCTTAAGGATTGAATATATTGTTGCTTACCTAGGATCTTTGCAAAAGACTGTCAGATCTATTTTTTTTCAGGTCAGGGTATATGCTGTTCTTTGCATCCCACTGCTGGATTGCATATGAAATAGACACTCAGTACACATGTGGCCAAGGAATATCTTCCAAATCAAAGTTGTTGTTCAGTTGCCCAGTCATGTCTGACTCTTTGTGACCTCCTGGACTGTAGCATACCAGTGCTTCAGTCCTTCACAATCTCCTTGAGCTTGCTCAAACTCATGTCCATTGAGTCAGTGATGCCATCCAACCTTCTTGTCCTCTGTCATCCCCTTCTCCTCCTTCCTTCAATCTTTCCCAGCATCAGAGTCTTTTCCAATGAGTCAGCTCTTCACATTAGGTGGCCAAAGGATTGGAGCTTCAGCTTCAGCATCAGCCCTTCCAATCATTTAGAAGAATAAAATGTTAAGAGTCTCAAGAACCAGGCAAAGGAGTTTGGAGCTGTGTTTTTTTCACTCTCACTTTTTGGAACAGAAATTTCTGCCACACACATTACTCTGGATGTTGCACTCCTTGTTCTTGCTTCTGACCCTAAGCTCCTTTCTACTGAGCCCTGCAGGATGGGAAAAGAGACACCTGTCTCTAACTCTCCCTTTTGCTGGCTGTGATCCTTTTGTGTCCCAATCAGAGACGAAGCAGAGAACTGAAACTCTCTGCTATTCTTTCACTCTCTCCCATGTTCCCTTCTTCTTTGATTTTTCCAGTCTATGGTTGCTGGTGGCCTTGCAAACTGTGGAGGGGCTCATTCTCCATCTGGGCTAAAGAGTCAGGGAGTAAACTCCAGTAAGCATTGGAATCCCTGTTGGAAAGAGGCCATGTTCCCTGGGTTGTAATTGTCATGGAGGCCTGTTGTCATGGTGACTCTAGTATCAGGCAAGGCAGTGTGGATGGGAGAGAAAGAGAAAGAGAGGCAGAGAGAGAAGATGGCAGAAAGAAAAGGGAAGGAGGAAGAGAAAGCAGAGAAGGGGGGATTCCTGGAAGATCAGAAGGTCTTTTCTTTTTTTTTTTTTACTTCACTGCATAGTACGTAGAATCTTAGTTCCCAGACCAGGGACTGAATCCATGCCCCTTCCAGTGCATGCGTGGATTCTTAATGAGTGAATTACCAAGGAAGTCCCGATTGGAGGATCTTTAATTTGGGAAAGACAGCAGGAGCTTAGGTGGGTGGGCGATTGTCGTGACAGGAGGGGATGGCAAATGTGGAAGGAGGTGAAATGGAGAGATAAAGAGGAAGGGAGGTTATGAGAAGCAGAGATGAATGAAAGAGACAGGGGAGGGTGGAGAAAATTAAGGAGAGGATGAAAGAAGGGCTGAGGAATGAGTGGGGCTGGGTGCTGGGAGGGGAGGGGAGGGGACCCGGCACAGCTCTTGGCGTAATCCCTAATTATTGCCCCGATGTTTTCCATCTCTATCTGCTCTTTGATCTCCTATGTTACACATTAAATATGAGCAACCAAATGCCTGCATCTCTTGTCTAAAAACTCGATGAGGCAAGACTTCAAAGCGAGAAGTGGAACAAAACAGGCAGCGCCTGGCTTTTTGTACTACAGGATTGCTGGCCCAATTAGGTTAAATGGAGCCCTGAAATCCTCTTCTGATCTGAGCCGAGCATCCATGCTGTGCCTGCTTCCAGGCATAATAAGATCAGCATCCCTGGGCTCCCAGCTGACCCCTTTCCAAGCACCCCAGGCCCTCAGAGGGGCTACCCAGAAGCTGGCATCAGGGATTCAGACCAGCCTGGGCTGAGCTCTCCAAGGGGTGCCCCAGGCAGTAGATCCAAGGCTGGGTCAGATTCTCTGTGTGGATGGGAAGCATCTAGTAACCTCATGTGCCTGAGTGCCAGGTTGTTGTTGATGTTCAGTTGCTCAGTCATGTCTGACTAGTTGCAACCTCATGGACTGCAGTACACCAGGCTTCCATGTCTTTCACCATCTCCCAGAGCTTGCTCAAACTCATGTCCATTGAGTCAGTTATGCCAGCCAAACCATCTCATCCTCTGTGGCCCCCTTCTCCTCCTGCCCTCAGTCTTTCCCAGCATCAGGATCTATTCCAATGAGTTGAATCTTGAAAGAAAGTTGAATCTCTTTCCAATGAGTTGATTCCAAAGTATTTCAGAATCAGTCCTTCTAATGAATATTCAGGACTGATTTTCTTTAGGATTGACTGGTTTGATCTCCTTGCTGACCAAGGGATTCTCTAGAGTCTTCCCTAGCATCACAGTTTGAAAGCATTAATTCTTTGGCACTCAGGTAGAATCTGACCTTTGACCTGTCCCCTTGGGGTTTTCATCCAGGTGCCCTAGGTTCTCATGTACCTGCACCCGCTGGTCCATGGAGTCTGGGTCTGAGTCTGGTCGGCCCAGAGCAGTGATCCAGTTGTCCTCTCTGGGCCTGTTTCCCCCTTCTTAAATGCAGAATGAAACTGGAGACTCCAGTGCTATGGTGTATGCTTGTCTTGTTCTCCACATCTTGCAAGGTGCCTCTGTGGGGCAGGCCCTTTGACCTGTAGGGTCCCCGCAAGGAAGGCCTTTTCCCATTCTGCACTGCAAGGCCCATGACCCATGTGGGCTTTTCTCCACTCACATCCCTTTCCCCTTGCACTTTACCAGCCGCAGTGACCTTATCATACTGCCTGGCCACCCCTGTCTGTGAGAAGGGGGAAAACTGATAAGCTTATTGATCCTGAGTTAGGGGAGACCAAATGGGAGTATGAGGGCTTTCCAGCTGGCTCAGTGGTAAAGAACCTGCCTGCCAATACAGGAGACAAGAAATGCAGGTTGGATCCCTGGGTTGGAAAGATCCTCTGAAGGAGGAAATGGCAACCCCCTCTAGTACGCTTGCCTGGAAAATTCCATGGACAGAGAAGCCTGGTGGGCTATAGTCCATATGGTTGCAAAGAAAGAGTTGGCCAGGACTGAGGACCATCACCAAATAGGAGCATTTACTTCTCAGAAAATACTGAAGAAAAGGCAACTGTTTACTCAAAGAAGTGTTCCCGAGGACCAGGCATGGAATTTTGTGTTTAGGAGGCAGTGGATCTGCTGCTGGCCTTCAAATTCTGCCCAAGAGGAAAATTCTTACTCCTGTCTATGGTCTTCTGGAGAGAGGGGTGTTAATCTGGGTAGTATGGGCTCAGGTTGTAAAATTTAGCTTATGACCTGAGGCATCTCTATCTTCCTCCTTTGTCATCTCCCATATCCCAGGAATGATCCCTGAGCTCAGTGGTAATTCATCTGGGTGGGCACGGGGTGGGGGCTGGCAAAGAAGAGCACAGGAAGCTGTGTCTCAGAGGATCTCACAGCCAGGGTGGACACAGCGCGAGCCTGTTAGTCTGTTTCCGGAGCAACACGGAACAGTGAGGTCCCATTTTCCACTTGGGCTCCCCCTCCTCATTTGTGAGGCTCTGGCCTTTAAGATCCTTTCACAGGCATCTCCTGAGGCCCCCAAACTTTCTGGAGCCTTGTCTTCTTGGCAAAAAGAGTGCAAGGCCAGTGCAAGGCCCTCAAGGGCGGCTGTCAGTGACAGATGTTATTTTATGGAAGATAGCCTCTGAGAAGTGTAACACATGGTTCCTGAGTGCTGCAGGTGGAGAGCTGGAGGAGGAAGGGAGCCCCACCCTAGGCTGTGTTTCTCCAAGTCAGATGAGAAGCTGACTGGTGTGAAGAGAAGGCTCGCACGGAGAACTATTCTTTTTTTCTTGGCATTTGGGAGGTTCTGGGACTCAGGTAGCCTGTGCCTTGGCCTCTGAGTTCATGAACAGAAAAATGAGGTCATATCAGACCTGATAGATCCCAGATACTTTTTTGTGAGTGTGGGGTCCCAGGAGAAAGTAGTGATGCTTCTTTGACCTCCTGGAGGCCCTTGACAGCCCAAGTCTGAGGCAGAAGTGGTGGGTCAATACTCAGGAAGGATAGCATTTGGAAACTTATTGGGAACCTCCTATCAAGTGCAGGCTTCCCAGGTGGTGCTAGAGTAAAGAACCCACCTGCCAGTGCAGGAGATGTAAGCACCGTGGGTTCAATCCCTGGGTTGGGAAGATCCCCTGGAGGAGGAAATGGCTACCCTCTTCAGTATTTCTTGCCTGGAAGATTCCTTGGGCAGAGAAGCCTGGCAAGCTAAAGTCCATAGGGTGGCAAAGAGTTGGACATGACTGAAGTGACTTAGCACACAAGCACACACACCCAACACAGTGCTTAAGAGCCAGCTTTAGACTGGACTTCATGTACTACATCCTAGATTCTCCCTGCATAATCTAGGATTAGTTACGCAGTCCTCTGTGTCTCAGCTTCCTCATTTGTGAAGTGGCTGATACTTGATCTATGCTATAGCTCTGCCGTGAGGATTGGAGTGCTACAACAGTGCCTGGCACAGGGTATTCAACAAACGTTATCTGTTCTTTTCATCCACTACTCACTGCTTACATTATTCCTGAGGACAGTAGGAAAGGTAAATCCTTTTAATAAGAATGGAAAGAAAAGACTCTGCCCAGAACCCTGACCTTTTTCACTCTTTCCATAATGCCAGGTGTGGTGGGGATGAAGGATATTCAGCCTTGACACACGTGTATAGTTGTTGATTTTACTCATACCTATTTCCAGTTTTCTCTCTTTCTGACCATGCAGTAGGATTATAATGAAAATTGGTTATGACTACAGGACTTGATTTGAGCAGAAATTATGTATATTACTTCTAGTGAGGTGGAGTTTTTCTTGTTGTTGTTGTTGGCCATGCCACATAGCATATGGGATCTTTGTTCCCTGACTAGGACTCAGACCAGTGTTCCCTGCTTTGGAAGCACAGAGTCTTAACCACTGGAGCACCAGACAAGTCCCTCCAGTGAAGTTCCAAGATGAAGGGTACCACTTGCCACATCTGCTTCCTGCTACAGAGATTGTGTGAACATGTGTTGTGATGAAGCTTCTATCATTGTGGGTTGCTGAGTGGCCAGGATGAACAGAGTCCCACAGCCAGCTCTCCCTGGACATAGAGTATGAGCCAGAGTGACCTTTGATTCTGAGACAGCTAGGGATCATTTGTTGCCTCAGAATAACCAAGTGTATCCCAACTGATTGTCCATAGATTGAACTAAAGTATCTGGAACACTGAGTCTTCCTCCTGATGGAGTCTGCTTCCGGCTTTCAGAAGAACCCAAACAAAAGGAAGGGTGTAATCAGACCACTGTTCTCTGCCTCTTCTTTCAGTCTTGAGCTATTTCCTAGAGGCAGCATTCAGCTCAAGAGGTAAAGGTAGCAAAGAGAAGAAGGATTTTGTTTGTGTGTTTTTGTCTCACATTTTATTACCCCAGTAGAAAGGCTAGGATCTTCATTCACCAAGTTCCTCCCAAGAGTCTCCTAACATCTTAGATAAAGTGCAGAGATTTCAATCACAGTAGGAGCACCAGCATGGATGGGTTCTGAATGGGGCTTTGCTCACTCTTGTTTTGTACTCAAGAACTGGATCTCCATGTCTCAGACACTTCATCTGGGCCTGATATTCAAAGTGTCCTTCTTGGGGCATCAGGCTTGGAAGAATGCTCAGAACAAATGCTCACTCATATTCTAGAAGAAAGGGAATTTTCCAGGAGATAACTGATGAACCCAAAGTCAAGCTCTACCCAGCCTTTGAAAGCCAGACCAATGGCATGATTTACAGTACCTGGTGCAAGATAAACATGCTGGTTCCCTGGTTCAAAAGTACTAGGAATCTCAAGCTGGCGAATCTAGGGTATTAAGCCAAGCACAAAGACCTTCTCAGATTGTACCTTCTCTGCTGAATAAGTCATTCCTTCACAAGGAGAGAAAAGGAAATCCACTTGGATCTTGGGACACACCCACCCCCTTGACACTCTTGGCCTGAATCCAAAAGGAGCTGAGTGAAAAGCCATCCAGGCTTAAGAAACAACTCCAGATCCAGGCTCTACAGTGTGGGCCACAGGCAGCTTCTTAATGCTCTCCTTTGCAGGGCAGGCTGACTCTCCTGGTCCTGTTGTTGAGATACAGGGCAAGAAGACAACAATTCAGAGATGAGATTTGGCCCTGTACCCTAGAAAGCCAGCTACCCCTTCTGCTTGTCTGTTTTAAATGTTCATGGGAGCTAAAGAAGAAATTCAGAATGCAGGAAGGAAGATGTATGTTTAAGGGCTTCTCTAGATCCTCAGTTGCCCTGTTCATCTCCTTGTTTATTTTCTGGCTTCCCCATAGGAGGGTTCATGCCATGAGGGCAGACCCCCTCCTAATTCACCTTCCATCACCTACACATGATGCCAAATTAGATCACCCATTGACACTTGTGGTGTGAATAAACGAGGGCCACAGGCTGCTGGTGGGTGTGTTTGCATGACCACAGTGTGGAGTCATGCGTGTGTTTTGTGTGTGTGTGTGTGCACATCTCTTTTCCGTTCTCCACTCAAACCTGCACTTAAGTCATGATGGGTCATATTTAGACTTAAGTGACTACCTAGCATATCAAATGATTTCTTCCAGAGATTGTTGTCTTGTACAAGGGGATTCAAATGCCTTGCTTGATTCAATCAATCATCCGTTACCAAATATTTACTAAACATCTAGAATTTATTCATTCGAACTAAATAAGCAGTTATTGAATGACTGTAATGGATCTAAGCTCCACCAGACTTAGGGTTAGAAAACTTCTTCTGTGAACTCAGGCCTTAGCCCCCCTCCTTGGGGGTGGGGACCCGAAGGGGGTTCAGGCTTAACACCTTCCTAGCTCCCTGGCATCACAGAACCCTCTGCGATGTGGTATGGATGTCTCTTTGGTTTTAGGCTAGGCTAGATCCTAATCTGAATTTGAGAAGGGACAGGGCAGGATCTGAAGGTGTCGCTCCTGCACCTCTGAAGACCCAGCCTGTCTCCACCCTCCCCAGGGTGCCACAGAGGAAAAAGGAGCCGGAAAAGCCAACAATGTCCCCAAGTTAACAAACACAGCCTCCTCCTCTCCAGTTCTCGCTCGCTCTCTCCATTTACTGAAATGGTAATTTTAAGTCTCTAATAGCTCCTCAGGGCACTGAGGTGAGGCAAGAGGGGGATGTATTTATGTTCACATCTGCCAGGCTGTCTTCTTGGGTGATGGCAAGGCTGATGACATGGCTGCTGAAAGCTGCCTGCTCTGCTCCACTCGGTGAGGAGCGGAGCGTGCTTTGTTGCGTCTCCCTGGTGACCAGCCTGCCTGCCACTCTCAGTTGTGGGCCAGCCCACCGTGTCCTCTCTCCAGGCTTCAAGTCAGCCCAGGGGGGGGGTCCATGCATATTCATGCTGGGGAGACAGCACCCTCCCCAGAAGGGCAGACATCCTGGGTGTTTATTAATCACTGTCTCCAGTTCTCTCACGGCCACATGACTGGAGGCCCCTGGTAGGAATGTTACAATGTCACCACCAACAATGGACTCCGCAGAGTGGAAATGAACAATAAAGGCATTAATGAGGGGGTCCGGCTCCAGGGGCTGAGCCCTGGGGAAGGGAGTCAACCATCCTCAACTGCACCCGGAAATGAGGTTGCCATTGTGGTTGCCTGATGTGATCTTGGTTCAATGACAGCCTGGAAGCTCAGGGTAGTTACTGGGCACAGAATCTCTGCTGATCACCCAGGTGTGCATTTCCAGGGATGCTCTCCCATTAAATATTTTCAACTTTGGAAACAGATATCCATAGCCCCCTTTTTCAGATGGAAAACTGGCATTTGGGGAACAGAAGTGACTTGTACAAAGTCACACAGCCTATGAAGTGATGGGATCCTCTCTAAGACTTGGGACTTTTGTGCTGCAGGCTCACTACTCTCCTGCAATCCCACCCCCACCCCAACACTGCTGAGGGAAGGTTATAATCAGGGGCTTTTCCAAGGAGTTTTCCAAGGAGTCTAGTCAGTCTCTCTCTTCTCCATTTTGCACATTAGAGTTCATCAAAACCGTCCTTCTGGAACGGTTCCCAGGTACACAGGTTCCCAGTTGAGTCTCTGAGAAATCAGAGCTGCGAAGAATGTGAGAGATCCTTGTTTTAATAAATTTGGAAGATTCCCCTGGAGAAGGAAATGGCTATCCATCCTTGCTGGGAAATCCCGTGAACAGAGAAGCCTGGTTGTTTACAGTCCATGGGGTCACAAACAGTTGGACACAATGAAGGTACTGAGAATGAGCGTGAAACTGAAGTGACGGCCCAGAACCCAACCTAGTTCTTCCAGCATCTTGCTTTAGGTCTTTAACTTACCCCTGTACACCCAGACCCCCAGGGCCTGATGATTTAGACCCACTCTGATTTGCATCCCCAGCAAACCTGCTTATTTTCCCAGCCTCTGAGTTCTGATTCCATTCAGATATTCCAGATGGACCCCCTCATTGACTCAAAGATGAGCTACACTGGGTTCTACCTGTCTTCATTTAGGTTGCTTGCTCATCTTCTTTTCCCAAAATGATATTTTCTCCTGGCTTCTGTCTGAAATTGTTCGGTGCCATCTTTGTTGTAGACCTATTTCCAGCTCGTTTATACTTCTCTCTCAGAATTCTTACTATACACCCTGTTATACTTACTTCATCTCTACTTAGAAGCCCTTGATTAGATCAAGGGGTAGGGTATTTTATTCAGCTCTTGAATTTTCTCCACTGTCTGACAGGACCAGAGACAAAGAAGTTCCTGAGGAATCTGTGGTTGATGATGTTGCCCATTTATAACCCCGTATCTCCAATTTCACTGCCCCTGTTCACTCCCAGAGTAACACACAGCAACTCCTCTTCCTTGAACGCAGAACCTGTTTAATGAAAACTACTGTGTGGTAAAGCATCTGTCTACAATGTGGGAGACCCAGGTTTGATCCCTGGATTGAGAAGATCTCCTGGAGAAGGAAATGGTAACCCACTCCAATATCCTTGCCTGGAAAATCCCATGGATGGAGGAGCCTGGTAGGCTACAGTCCGTGGGGTTGCAAAGAGTTGGACATGACTGAGCAACTTCATTTCACTGTGTGCTGGGCATAAGAGGGGGCAATGATGAGGAAGCATCTTAGTTCATTAGGAGATTACTATCTAATGGAGCAGACAGAATCACAGGCTGGTGAGAACCAAGGAGAAAAGAAAACCTGTGGCTGAAAGATAAGCCTTTAGGGTCTTTGGCAACACTGGGAATGTGCCCATTGCCCACTTCAGCCAGCTCTTCTCCACCTGCCATTTGCAGAGTGACCTTGAACTTTTAGTGCTGTCCTGTCTCATCTCTAGGCCAGCCAGCCTGTAGCAAATAGCTCTTTCCTTCCTTTTATTAAGTCCTCCCACCTAGATGTCTTTTTAAAATAAGGCCCCACACATTCTGTTTGGAATTACTAGTGACTGGTAAATCAGCTTTTATTCTTTCCACTGAAGACAATGATGAATGAGTGACTCTATTAAGATAACCCCAGGTATTGGATGCAAGTCATTGGGAGAGTGGTTTGGGACAGAGTTGGAACTTTCTACATGCTCCTCAAAGTTGATAGCAACAGGTGCTTATACACCATTCCATGGCTCTCAGCTTTCCTGCAAGCAATTAATTCTCCATGCTGCTGCTGCTGCTAAGTTGCTTCAGTCATGTATNATTCTGTTTGGAATTACTAGTGACTGGTAAATCAGCTTTTATTCTTTCCACTGAAGACAATGATGAATGAGTGACTCTATTAAGATAACCCCAGGTATTGGATGCAAGTCATTGGGAGAGTGGTTTGGGACAGAGTTGGAACTTTCTACATGCTCCTCAAAGTTGATAGCAACAGGTGCTTATACACCATTCCATGGCTCTCAGCTTTCCTGCAAGCAATTAATTCTCCATGCTGCTGCTGCTGCTAAGTTGCTTCAGTCATGTATGACTCTGTGTGACCCCATAGATGGCAGCCCACCAGGCTCCTCTGTCCCTAGGATTCTCCAGGCAAGAATACTGGAGTGGGTTGCCATTTCCTTCTCCTATCCATGCATGCATGCTGAGTCACTTCAGTCATGTCCGACTCTTTGTGATGCCATGAACAGCAGCCCACTAGGCCCCTCCATCCACAGGATTCTCCAGGCAAGAGCACTGGAGGGGGTTGCCATTTAATTCTCCATAGTGAACTAATAAATGATGTAGGATTAACATCCGACTCTAAGCTGGAGACGGATGTTAACATCAGACTCTAACCCAAAAACATACTGAGAAGAACAATGAAAAGACATGTTGGGACCCAACCCTGATAGCACTTCACCTAATTTTGGCCACTAGGCTATATTTTCCACTGAGCATGCAGCCATGCAGCATAAAAAGCATGGGGTTGGTTCCAATATGTGGGAATATTCTAGGAATCTAATAAAAAGAGAAAATGAAAGGAAGGCAAAGGGGTATGCCATTGCTTAAACATTTTGTGTATATGAGTGCGGGGAATGAATGAGATCAGAACCATGCTTCTGTGGGTAGGTTTTATCAGCCTTTCAATAGAGAAGATGATTGGTGTTTCCAGTGGATTCTTCTAATGCGAGGGATGGATTTGATGGCAACTGTAGAGAACTTTGGAAGACCAGTTGGAAGGATAGTGATATGGTCTTGGCCAATGATGATTACATCATAGAGAGGAAAGGAGTTGAGGTGTCCAAGACCTATTTTAGAAATAAAATTGAGAACACTTAGCTTCCCAGGTGGCACTAGCGGTAAAGAACCTGCCTGCCAATGAAGGAGACAAAAGAGACTCGGGTTTTATCCATGGGTTGGGAAGATGACCTGGAGGAGGAAATGGCAACCTACTCCAGTATTCTTGCCTGGAAAATCCCATGAACAGAGAACCCTTGTGGGCTACAGTCCATGGGGTCTCAAAGAGTCAAACACGACTGAACCAACTTAGTGTGCATACATGCACATTGATGGATTGCATTTGGGAGATAAGAAAGAGCAATCCAGACTGACCCTTATGTTTCTGGCATGGGGAGGACTGGAGAAGGAACTAGTCGAGAGGGTTATCAAGAGCTCAGTGTCAGACATGGTAAGCCTAAACAAATTAAATATCCAAACAGAGATGCCATCATCAAAAAAAAATCTGCAGATAAAAAATACCAGAAAGGATGTGGGACTCCTACCACACTATTGGTGGGAATGTAAGTTGGTGTGGCCACTATGGAAAACTGTATGGAGGAACCTCAAAAACCTAAAAATAGTTTCCATATAACCCAGCAATCCCACTCATGGGCATATACCCAGACAAAACTGTAATTAAAAAAGATATCTGAACACCTATGTTCAAAGCAGCACTATTTATAATAGCCAAGACTTGGAAATAACCTAAATGCCATTGACAGATAAATGGATAAAGAAGATATGGTACACACATGTGATGGAATACTACTTGGCCATTAAGCAGTGTGAATAGTGCAATTTACAGCAACATGGATTCTACTAGAGATTATCATACTGAGTGAAGTTAGAAAGTCATACGATATCACTTGTATGTGGAATCTTAAATATGACAAATGGACTTATCTATTCAACAGAAACAGACTCATAGACATAGAGAATAGATTTGTGGTTGGTTGCAAAGGAGGAGAAGAGACATGAGGGAGATGGATTGGGAGCTTTTGATTATTAGATGCAAACTAGTACATATAGAATAAATAAACAACAAGGCCCTACTGTATAGCACAGAGAACTATATTCAATATCTTGTGATAAACCAGAATGGAAAAAATATGAAAAAGAATGTATGTGTATATATATATATATATCTATATATATATACACACACATTTCTTTGCTGTACAGAAGAAACTAACATAACATTGTAAATCAATTATATTTCAGTAAAATAATTTTTCTAAGTTTTAAATTAAAAAAAAAACAAATAGAGATGTCAAGTAGACAATTAAATATACAAGACTGAAGCTCTGACATGAGGTTTACTTTGGAGATATGAATTTGGAAGTTGCCAGTACCCAGAGAAAAAGTCAGATATGACTGAGTAACTGAACTGAACTAAACTGAGTACCCATCTGCATCTGCAACAGGGAGAACAGATGAGACAGGTAGGAAGAGAGAGAAAAGAAGGAGTCGTAGCAGTTCTCCTCAAGGTCCTGGGAAGTCATGGCAGCAAAGGAGGCTGAAATTAGTAAACAAATGTGAAAGAAAAATCTAGGAGAGCATGACATCCAAAGACATCAAGAGAAGATAATTTTAAGGAAGAGAGGTCATCAATAGTGCTAAATATTCCAGTAAAATCAAATAGGAAAGTCTCCAGCAGACTTGTCAACATGGAGGTCATTGGTGTCCTGGATTAGAGGAGAGTAAGTGAAAGCAATTGAAGAAAATCAGCTGAAGTGGGCTGATGTATGAATGGAAAATGAGCAGTCAGAGGCAGCTAATAAATATGAATTTTACAAAACTTTGTCACTGGAGTAAGGAAAAGAATGGAGCAGTAGTTGGAGGGGGTTGTGGGATAAACAGAGGGAATTTTCCAATGTGAGTGACACTCTGGGAAAGGCTGATGGAGCAGTCAAGCAAGGTCAGGTTTGGTGAAGATCACACTGACCGCTTTCCCAACACAGCTCCTTAAGAGTTGGAGTGTGTTGCAGAAGAGGGTGAGCTGCAGAGATATTAATAGAAAAGCTAAGAAATCTGTGGGGTGTAGGAGAGCCATAATCAGAGAGGAAATGCTGAATAGCATCAGCAAATTTAGACAAATTAGAGCCTTAGCACTCTGTTCCAGCAATACTGACCAGAAGGAATTGAAATGAAAAGCTTTGTTGAGGGACTTCTGTTGTGGTCCAGTGGTTAAGACTTCACCTTCCAGTGCAGGGGATGTGGGTTTGATCCTTGGCTTGGAAATTAAGATTCCACATGACTTGCAGCTACAAAACCAAAACATAAACCAGAAACAATATTGCAACTAATTCAATAAAGACTTTAAAAATGGTCCACATAAAACATTTAAAAAAAAATATATATATATATATATATTGTTGAGTAGAGACTCCACCTGACAATGAGAAAACCAGTAAAACCAGTATAGGGCTGGAGGGCTGGAGGGCTGGAGGGCTGGAGGGTGTTGGCAGTTTTCCAGAATAGAAACACACAAGGCAGAAGATGATGGCACTGAACAGCTGGGGATGGAGGTCGGAGGTGTGGTGCTTGGCCTGAAAGGATAATCCTTCATTAATTCAGAACTGAGCTACCCACTACTGATGTAAAGGTCAGGAGACGGTGTTTGGCCTTGTTGATTGTTCCTGCACTGCTGTGTTTTCATTTTCAATATAGACATCCTGCCTCCAGGGACAATTTGTAACACCTTCAGCACAAGGCGGGAACTATGAGTTGGATCTTAAATCACATTCACCGTGTCTGGGATCTTCAGTTTCTCAAAAGGCCAAGCTTGTATCAGAAAACCAGAGCCATGGAAATAAATATGAGATACCTGCATTTGGGCAGCAGGGAGCCAAGGAGAAAGGATGGGACAGTCCTCATTGTCAGACACCCTTTCAACACCTGCCTTCTGCCACCCTTCCTAGAGGTGGTCTCTTATGGGCAAGGGAGCTCAAGGGAGCACCCACTCTGGTGACAGATGACAGAAATCAGTATGTTTCATGTTCCCCATAACTGGCCTCATGCAGCCCGTGAAGGGTATCCCGCAGGATTCATTTCCCACATATGCCCCATCTCCTGCTGCCTTCCAGAAACAGCTGCTTACAACAGATTTCCCATCCAAAGTCAGGGCTGAATAGAATTTGACCAGCGAACAGCAGTGTCTTTTCTCAACTGTCTACCATAACCTAGATAACATTCTAAGAGCTTTCAGTTTTTCAATCCGTGTTTAATTCTCACAACAATTCAAGATAGATACTGCTAGCATTCCCATTTAGAAGTGGGAAAACTGAGGCTCAAAGGTTGGTTTTGTGGGTCTGTGTTGATGTGAGTGGTAAGAGACAGAGAAACAGCAGAAACTCAGCCAGTCTGGGTGAGAAATCTGCTCTTAATCCCTGTGCTGCAGGGCAGCAGGGCTGGGTCTTGAGGCTCCTTTATAATTTTTATTTTTTTAATTGAAGTTATAGTCAATTTAGTGATTCAATTAACAAGTGATTGAGTTGATTTAAAATTCAGTGATTCACATATATATATATATGCCTGTGTGCTAAGTTGCTTCAGCTGTGTCCAGCTCTGTGTGACCCTGTGGACTGTAGCCTGCCAGGCTCCTTTGTTCATGGGATTCTTCAGACAAGGATATTGGAGTGGGATGCCATACCCTCCTCCAGATGATCTTCCCGACCCAGGGATCGAAACTGCATCTCTTATATCTCCTGTTTTTGCAGGCAGGTTCTTTACCACTAGCACTACCTGGGAAGCCCAATTATTAACCAGGCATCCTGTGAAAGACCTGAATTCCAGTCTCAGCATAGCTTCCCCAGGATCCTTGAGATAGAGGTGGGATTCCCAAGGCTGTTCAGGGTCCATCCCTGCGCACCCATACTCCTTGTTCAGAGACTCACCAGTCATACCAAGGCAGTGCTGCTGGCTTGGTTCTAGGCAGCAATTCAATTGGAAATAGAGACGTTCATTGACTTTAGTTCAGATCATTCCTGAGGGCTACAAAATATAGCCCAAATATAAGCTGGGCCCTCCTGATTAAACTTGGCCTAGACAGAACAAGAGCTCATGATTTCTGTAATTTCCTCCACTGGCTTCCTTCCATTTACATCCTCATACCAGCCAGAAACCAGCATAATGACTGGCTCCACCTGTAGTCTGGTCTTCCTCTCCCAAACACAAAGGTGCTCTGGCTGGGGGTGGGGGCTAATATGAGGAGGCCTCCCTTCCACGTGACCCATATTCTGGAGGCGTATTGGAGTAGAAGGATGCACTGGAGGTTTTCTGCAGAGCTGGGACTGAGGACCAGTAAGTGGGGAACAGGAAAGACAGAGGAAGAAGAGAGCAGATGGATGGCCTTCCAGAAGAAACAATCAGATGTATGGTTTGCAATCCCCAGGTCACCCAGACCCGATACCCCTTTCACCTATTCCTGACATGACCTGTGACACATTACTGCCTGAAATCTAAGACCTACCAGTGAACCTTCCCTATGTGATGGATGCTTATTTTTTCTTACTAAAGTCAGGTTATTGAGCGAAACTCAATAAAAAACCTAAACATCCAAACACAGAGAATGGATAAAGAAGATGTACATATATACAATGGCATTTACTCAGCCACTAAAAGGAATGGAATAAGGTCATTTGTGTAGATGTGGATGGAACTAAAGTCTGTCATACAGACTGAAGTAAGTCAGAAAGAGAAAAGCAAATATTGTGTATTAAGGCATATCTGTGGAATCTAGAAAACTGGTACAGATGAACCTATTCACAGGACAGGAATACAGATGCAGGGGTAGAATACAGACATGTGGACATGGGGAGGGAAGGAGAGGGTGGGATGAATTGAAAGATTGGAAATGACATATATATACTGCCATGTGTAAAATAGGTAGCTAGCGGGAAGCTGCTGCATAGCCCAGGGAGCTCAACTCAGTGCTCTCTGGTGACTTAGAGGGTGGGGAAGGCAGTGGGAAGAGGGAGGGGATATATGTATACACAGAGCTGATTCACTTCATGCTACAGCAGAAACTGACACAACAATGTAAAACGACTCAGTTCAGCTCAGTCACTCAGTCGTGTCTGACTCTTTGTGACCACACCAGGCCTTGCTGTCCATCACCAACTCCTGGAGTTTACCCAAATGCATGGCCATTGAGTTGATGATGCCATCCAACCATCTCATCCTCTGTTGTCCCCTTCTCCTTCTGCCTTCAATCTTTTCCAACATCAGAGTCTTTTCAAATGAGTCAGTTCTTCGCATCAGGTGTCCAAAATATTGAACTTTCAGCTTCAAAATCAGTCCTTCCAATGAACACTCAGGACTGATCTACTTAAGGACAGACTCGTTGGGTCTCCTTGCAGTCCAAGGGACTCTCAAGAGTTTTCTCCAACACCACAGTTCAAAAGCATCAATTCTTTGGTGTCCAGCTTTCTTCACAGTCCAACTCTCACATCCACACATGACTACTGGAAAAACCATAGGCTTGATTAGATGGAGCTTTGTTGGCAAAATAACTTCTCTGTATTTTAACGTGCT
>SJYV01029353.1:237517-261839 GCA_006410875.1 Neotragus pygmaeus
CCTCAGAGGGAGTAGGAGAGGGCGGGATGATCTGGGAGAATGGCATTGAAGAATATATACTATTATGTAAGAAACGAATCACCAGTCTATGTTTGATACAGAATGCAGGACGCTTGGGGCTGGTGTACGGGGATGATCCAGAGAGACGTTGTGGGGTGGAAGGTGGGAGGGGGACTCGGGATTGGGAGCTTGTGTGCACCTGTGGTGGATTCATGTCTATGTATGGCAAACCCAATAGAGTATTGTAAAGTTAAATTTAAAAATAAATAAATTTTAAAAAAAAAAAGAATAAACACACACACACATATATATGTATAAATATATGTGTGTGTGCATGTATTGGAAACAGTGTCAGACTTTATTTTGGGGGGCTCCAAAATCACTACAGATGGTGATTGCAGGAATGAAATTTAAAAACGCTTACTTCTTAGAAGGAAAGTTATGACCAACCTAGATAGCATACTAAAAAGCAGAGATATTACTTTGCCAACAAAGGTCCGTGTAGTCAAGGCTATAGTTTTTCCAGTGGTCATGTATAGATGTGAGAGTATGACTGTGAAGAAAGCTGAGCACCGAAGAATTGATGCTTTTGAACTGTGGTGTTGGAGAAGACTCTTGAGAGTCCCTTGGACTGCAAGAAGACCCAACCAGTCCATCCTAAAGGAGACTAGTCCTGGGTGTTCATTGGAAGGACTGATGTTGAAGCAGAAACTCCAATATTTTGGCCACCTCATGCAAGGAATTGACTCATTGGAAAAGACCCTGATGCTGGGAGGGATTGAAGGCAGGATGAGAAGGGGATAACAGAGGATGAGATGGCTGGATGGCATCACTGACTCGATGCACATGAGTCAGGGTGAACTCCGGGAGTTGTTGGTAGACAGGGAGGCCTGGCATGCTGTATTTCATGTGGTTGCAAAGAGTTGAACATGACTGAGAGACTGAACTGAACTGAACTGAACTGATTGTTACTGTTTAGTTGCTATTTCAAGTCCAACTCTTTTGTGACCCTATGGACTGTAGCCCACCAGGCTCCTCCTTTCCATGAGATTTTCCAGGCCAGAATACTGGAGTAGCTTGCCATTTCCTTCTCTAGAGAATCTTCCTGACCTAGGGATCAAACTCGAGTCTCTTGCATTGGCAAGTGTGTTCTTTACCACTGAGCCAGCAGGGAAGCCCCTATGTACATGTATATATTTGTGTAACCAATTAACTTCACTGTACACCCCAAACTAACACAATACTGTAAATCACTTCAATTAGAAAAACAAAGAATAAAAGAAGGAAATCAAGTTTCCAGAAAACATGCCTCTTCACTTTCTGCTAAAGGATTTTCCTGTATTAAAATGGGATCTGCAAGACAGAGGCAGAGGAAAAGAAACTGATAGCAACTGTACTGCTTCAAATCCCCAAAGTTCTCTGGGGAAACAGAGAAGCATAAGGAGAATTTATCCTCCCACCTACAGCTGACAACAAACTCTCCAACTATCCAGTCCAGGAGAATGGCCTTCACACCCTTTGATGTCAGAAGAGTCAGTTTCCACATCTTTCAAGTTTCAAAAAGACTACTCCCGAGACTGTTCCCTGCTGATAATATAACTAAGATTTACTCTCCACCCTTCCTCTGTCTCTCTATCACACACAGACATGTGTACACACACACATAAATACACACACACACACACACACACACACACACACACATACACATACTGAATACTCAGAACTGGGAAAGGTGTGAGGCAGACAGACGCTCTCATGTACTGTTGGTGGTTGATGCTGCTGCTGCTGCTGCTAAGTCGCTTCAGTTGTGTCCAACTCTGTGCGATGCCATAGACAGCAGCCCACCAGGCTCCCCCGTCCCTGGGATTCTCCAGGCAAGAACACTGGAGTGGGTTGCCATTTCCTTCTCCAATGCATGAAAGTGAAAAGTCAAAGTGAAGTCGCTCAGTCGTGTCTGACTCTTAGTGACCCCGTGGACTGCAGCCCACCAGGCTCCTCTGTCCATGGGATTTTCCAGGCAAGAGTACTGGAGTGGGGTGCCATGGCCTTCTCCAACTGTTGGTAGTTAGGTAAAACAATTTAGAAATTTCTATCAAGACTTCAAATACACTCTTAATCAGGATCTCCACTTCCAAAAATTTGAGACAAAAAGGCTGTGTGAAGCAGAGTGGTGGGAGGGAGCTATAGGATTTAAGAAAGAGTTTAAAAGTCTGATATACTGATACACACGCTCAAGTTGCCTGGAAGGGGTGTGGGTGTCTGGAGCCTACAGCCAGTTTGTGGTTGTGTCGAGGACCTTCATGGGCATAGCTGGCTGCACCGTGGCCTGAGATAAGATAGCAGTGATGCAGTGTGAGATGCTGCAGAGCATGGGTGGTAGGTGGTACCTGACTAGGCCAGCACAGTGACCTATGCTGTGACCGCTTGCTGGTCACAGGGCCAGCCTCCTGGAGTCAGGGCCAGTCTGGAAGCTGAGAGCTCGGGCTGACTCTGTCCTGGCCCAGACATCATTTGACAGCCTCTGCAGCCTTCCCACTTGCTGGCAGGTCAGCCCTAAAGCTTGGCTGCCTCCATGATTTCCATTGTTCTGCTTATCTCAGTGTGTTTTGAGGACCTAATACATGAAGTGGCTTGTGAGCTTAGTTGTTTCCAACTCTTTGTGATCTCATAAACGGTAGCCCACCAGCCTCCTCTGTCCATGGGAATTCCCAGGCAAGAATATTGGAGTGGGTTACAATTTCCTCCTCCAGGGGATTTTCTTGACCCAAGGATCGAACCCTTGTCTTCTGTGTCTCCTGCATTGCAGGCATATTCTTTACTGCTTGAGCCATTGGGGAAGCCCCCTACTACATGATAGATGATCTTAAAAGTAAGATTTCTGTATAAATATTATGGGTTATCATCCACAGGATTTGAGTCTTTTAATCTTCTTAGGTTAAATTCTCAAATGTCCTAGGGTGTCTTTAATTTTTTGGTCAGAATTCAAGATAATTCATCTTAAATCATTTTAATTTAAACAAATAAGTAATTGAAAGCTCCATTTTTAAGGAGGACTGCTGAAATAAAATAGAGAACTCCGAGACCATACGTTAATACTCAGAGACACACTAGGGAAATGTTTAGAATATTCATTTGTTTAACACCAAAAGGACATTCATTTACTTAACAAATAAGGGACAGTTAAATCAATGAAAATTACCTCACTAAGGCTCACAGAGTCCAGCTAGGTAAACTCTTATTCTTATCTTCTGGGGTGAGGGAACTAAGGCCAATCAACTTGCCTAAGGCTCCGCAATAGAAGTGGCAGATCCAGGATTTGAACTCAGGTCACCCCAGCATCAGTCAGCTTGCTTACCTGCCCACTGTGGCAGCCAGTCCCTGGGCTCAGCCTGGCACCTCAGCATGCTGTGAATTCTCAGCTGTGCAAATGTTCCCAATCACACATGAGGACATTTAATCCCTTCTGTGATCTACGGAGCTGCTTGGGAAATGGAAGCAGAATTACGGAGATGAGTCATTCCATGTCAGCAGACAAACTGTAACAGAGTTTTTATTACTGTTTTATTATTTATGTATTTGTCAAAAAAAAAGTCAGTGGGAAGAGTAAGGCAGCAGAGCCCCCTGATGGCTGTTTCCTCATCTGGATCTTCGTGTGTGTGTGTGTGTGTGTGTGTGCACGCCTAGCAGTGTGTTGTGAGCATGTGTGTTTGTGCACCGGTCTCCCATTCTCTTACAGACACTCATGCTCTCTGAGAGCAGGGGTTGGACATAGTTTGTGTAGAATTATATTTTAGGAGTCTAGAGTCTTTACTTGTGGCATGTGTACGTTAGTGTGTGTGTGAGAGAGAAAGAAGACATCGTGTGTGCTATTGAGAACGTGCTGACTGAAATAACTCTTCTGTAACCCCTGAGACCCTCAACTTCTTCATCCTACCCTTTACATTCTCCTCCCACCTCTTTGTGTGTGTGTGTGTGAGAGAGAGAGATCTTAGTTCCCCAACCCGGGATCTAACCCAGGCCCTGGGCAATGAAAGCTTATAATTCTAACCACTGGGCCACCAGGAAGTCTTCCTTTACAGTCTTTTCTTTACCAAAGAAAGTGCACAATGACCTGGATCTCTCTTTAGTCCTTAGATTCCAAAACAGGCGCCTAGTTCTGACCTTAGCCAAGGACCTCTCTGGTGCCCAAACACCCTGTCTCCAAGGTCCCTCAACCTACCCGGTTCAAGGCTGATGACAGGGCGTCCCCCCAGTGCTTGGTTGTTGAGGAAATTAATAAATATCTCTCAGGGAATCTCTCTGATTGAGGTATGTAGCATACACAGCTTCAGAGAACTCAAAGGCTCTCAGACTCATGCAGCTCAAGCTCTTCTACCGACATGATGGGTTCCTAAGTTTGAAAATATAAATTTTGACCTCTGTCTTGCTCCCATCTGAGAGAAGAGAGAATAGGGTATTTCTGGATTGGGGGTTGGCCCCCATTTTCTCATCTTCTTGCCCCTTCTCTAAAGGTGGCAGGGTCCTTTCTGGAACCCTTTCTTTGGGTTAGCATCATGGTATTACATATAGTGGTATTACATCATGTATTACAAGTAGATTGGAGGCTCAAAGCGGTGATGCCAAGAGGTATAAGACATGGTTCCTACCCTATGGGGTCAACAAGAAGAGGTAGCAATTAGGCAAAGTCCAATAAAAATATAAGGTACTGAGTAGTTTTATTTTGGGACATATTTGCCCTCTAGAATGTGAGGTCCCATTAGTATTTATGTCTTTCTGCTACATCCTCAGTTACAATAGATATTAAGATTACAATACTGGATTACAATAGATACTAAGTAAATATTCAAAGGAAAAAAAATGAATGAACCTAGAAACACCACACCTCAGTTACACTGATCCCATTAAAATTCAACTAACATATGTTGAGAACTTACTGCAAGTTAAATATTATATTGGGGAAGTTTCCAAATTCAGAGCTCCTTTTAGCACATTGCCTAGCTTTTCTTTCCATGTCACCCATTTATTTTGTCTTTATCTCTTTCGTGCTGCTTCACCCTCTCCCTACTTTCTCTCCTTAGGAGATGGCCCTCTCTCAGCCCTGTGGGTTCTACGCTCAATTTTCTGGACCATCCAGAAAGGTCACTGCCTCTTAGCCCCAGATTCTAAGTATACATGCTAAGCCCAATGCTGCTTGACAGTAAGGGCCAAACAAATGTGAGTGTAACATAGCTCTATTGCTTTCCCCTTACCAAAAATGCATTAATAAAGTTAATTAGCATTGACCTGAAAAAAAAATCTGAACAATAACCTTCTGGCATTAGGATCAAATGCAATGAAGCACAAGCAATAAAAACTCCATTACTGCTCCCCTCTGAGCAACTGTCACTGATCCTTGGGCCGAGAGGGAGGGGACAAGCTCACATCTATCCAGGGATCTGCCTGCCTCCTCTAAGCCTCTCTGTGAGACTCTGAGCTCCAGCTGGTGTGTCAAAATGCAGGCAGGTGTGAAGGTGAGCCAAGCTGGGCCCCGGGTAGGATTGTTGTTGTTCAGTTGCTAAGTCATGTCAGACTCTTTTGTGACCCCAGGTCCTGTAGCCTACCAGGCTTCTCTGTCCATGGAATTTCCCAGGCAAGAATACTGGAGTGGGTTGCTATTTCCTTCTCCAGGGGATCTTCCCGACCCAGGGATTGAATCCCTGTCTCTTGCTTGGCGGGTGAATTCTTTACCATTAGTGCCACCTGGGAAGCCCTGTAGTTAATATAGAAAAGATAAGACACACAGAAGTCTGGAGCTAACACAGGCTTGGTTTGGGCTATAGTCAATATATAAAAGGTCCAGAGTATGGGGAAGGCAGCAGGCCAACAAGGATGGCAGTCACCTCTCTATTAGGTGAGGCTGGGGGTTGGCAGATGCTCAGGGAGTTGAATAAGCAGGTGCCCAGGACCCTTGCCAGATACAGCAGAAACCTGGCCCAGGGGAATAAGGGTAATTCTAGACTGCATCCTCTGGCAGGCCAAGGTGACTAACTCATTGTTTCCTCTAATCACAGTTGGTTTGGAAATTGGGCCAGGATATGTCTGTTATCAACCCCAGCTGCAAGGCAGTGACTCTCTACCCTCCAATGCCCTCACCCGACACTTCCAGCAATCTCATTTTATCACTGAATTTCTATACTATGCCAGGCATTGAGGATCCGGGATGTGGAGACACAAATATAAGACCCACTACTTGTCTTCTAGTGGTCCTCAGTCTAGTGGGATTTAGTCAAGAACCCACTGGATTTCTGCTCATTTTTTGTACTTCCCTCTGCCCTTATTCTTCATGAAACTATGAAATATAGGAGGGAGTATTCCATGTTGATATTGGGCTACCTGAATCTCTCCAATCCATCATTCCACTCCCAAGGGCACGACTGGGAGTCGGAATGGAGGTGCTGCTGGGTCAAATCCCATTCATGCCTCTCAGTTATATATACCATGTGGGGTGTCCATGGCTCATGGGGCCCTACATGAGCCCACAGACTCAGAAAAGTAACAAGAGCTGATGCACCTCTCCTTTTGGAATAGTCCAGCAGGTCACTCTTTTTCAGAAGTTGCCTCAAACTCTAGAGGAAGATTTGCTCAGGCTGAAGGAGGGCATGAGGAGTATGAAGGAACACAGTCAGAGAAAGTATCTTCTCTATGCAGCTCTTGAAAAAAAAAATACATATATTGGTCCAAAAGTCACTGTAGGGGGATACTCAGAAATGACAGGAAAGATGAAGAGTTAAAAGGAGAAAGATAATGCAGGGTATCTCTGATGTGGGGAGAGAGTGGGAACTTCCTGAGAACACAAGCAAATCCTTAAAATATTTAAAATAGAAATATAGTAAGGGCCCTACATACAAATGGGTTCTATTCCAAGAGCAAGATCCTAAGCCCATTTATTTGTTAGCCTGGGTACCCAACTAACACAATTGGCTATTTAGTACTATACTCTAACAGGTTTATGCTTTATACACAAATAATACATAACCAACACTAAAAATAAAGAAATCTTACAGTACAGCCCTTGAAATGTACAGTAGTCCAAGTATAACAGCTGGCATACCAGTGTTGGCATCGAGTGAACAGGCAAGAAGAGTTATTGACTGGAAGAGGGAGAGGACATGAGAGATGGAAGAGCTGAAAGCTCATCAGCAATAGGAGATGGAGGGCAAGCTGCGATTTTACTCACACCTGACACAGTGTTGACACAGTTTCACATCTCTGAAAGTTCGCAACCAGAAGATTCATATGTGGGGGTTTACTGTATTTTGCTTATGAACTAATACTCAGTGCCACAAAAATGAAATCTGAATACCCGCAAATACACCTTTGGAATGTGGCAACCAACAGTACGAGAAAGAGAGCTGTAAGATCTTGGGAAACCTATTGCCTCCTTGTCTGCATCCATCTACGGTCTCAGGACTGATCTGCCTCATTTGCAAATAGCCACCGAAGTGCTCTCTTTGCTTCTCATTCGCCTCCTACCTGGCCAGAATTGTCTTCTCAAAGCACAGATGGGGTATCTGTTTAAGAAGACAGTAAATGCTCCCTGACATGCAAGAGTCTGCAAAAGTGACCTCCATCTTGCTTTCTGTCTCTGATCCACAGACACCAGACTGGCTGTTTCTTGGTTGCTCCCTCCTCTGCCCCTCCTGAGAATGAGCTGCTCCAGCAGGACGACTCTTCCATTTAGCCTGGAAGAATGAGAGAAAATTCCTATGGGCTTTGGAGTTATTTGCATAATGCTCTGCTTCTGGGCTACAGCCTCCTGGAATCTACAGATACTCATATTATGATAATATAAAATATTTACCAACCAATTATTATTTAACTTTGCATGCAGCATCTCATTCTAATCCTTAAGGTAGGCAATATGATTATCTTTTTTTTTTTTTTTTTTAAAAAGAGAAAGAGTCTGAAGGAGGGGCACACAGCAAGGAGCAGAGTCTCGGCAAGTTGACTTTTGGGTCTAAGCTATTTCTGATCTTTGGAACTGCGGAGCTCACAGGGGGTCTCCAGGCGCAAAGCAGGCCAGTCAGAGTTTGCAGACTGAAACAACAGGTGAACAAGAGAATAAGGGCAGGGTAAAGGAGTAAGCAATTCCAGAAAGGTAAGCCTACAGATTGGGCTGGGAATAACACCTCGAAAGTGTGCTTGCTCCTGCTCTCTTGATTAACTGGTCGACCTTGGAGAAGGTAGCATCTAACAGGAGAGCCCCAAAGGGGCTAGGGAGACCCCCTGTTCCCCCCAAAACCTCCCTTAGCTGCTTGATGGTGCCTGAAATTGTACCATTACAGCCTAATTCCTTTAGCTTAGGCTCCAATTCCCCTGTTAAAATGCAAATACTCCTGGGAGAGGAAAGTTATTAAACTTTATTAGTGTTTTATATCCCATGGTGGATTTATTGATCAGACCCTTTTCTTTAGAAATAGCTGGGGTAAGGGAGAAAGATGAAGACCATATAAATGTCCCAGGCTCCAGGGAATGGGGTCACTTGGAAGGCTAGGGGTGGGGGAAGCAGGGATTGAAGGAGGAATCATGAGAGCTGGGAAACCTGGAAGCAAACTTTTTTCATATGCATGGCAATAAAAGGCCAGTAGCTTGTGGCTTTGAGTGTACTGGGTGGGGAAAGGCTCACAGGCTCCAGCATCAGAAGGACCAAGTTAGTGGGTCAAGAGGAAGTTCTAACTCATTGTAGGAGCCTTCCCAGCTTCTGTCTTATCTGAGAGAATAGCATCACTGGAAGACTGTAACCACTGCCAACAGTTTTTGCAAGTGCCCTGTGGACATCCTGATGACTTCCTGTGTGGTGTTCCTGGAAATCCTTCCCACCCATTCAGTCCAGTGGCAGAGCCCTGAGCCACTCCCCTTCCTGTGTGATGCTGCTCACTTGCAGCATTACTCCTGGCTCCTTTGGCCTGGAGGTATGCCTCAGCGTCATCCTCTACCCTGCACAGACCTTTCTCTGAAGTCCTTCTTCATTTTCTACCCACTCCCTGGAGTGCAGTCAGAAATGGAGTATGAGAGAGACAGAGACAGGGAGACACAGAGAGAGCCAAAGGGAGAGACAGAGAGACTGAGAGGGAGAGAGACAGAGACTGAGAGAGAGAGAGAGAGGCAAAGACAGAGAGACACACAGAGATGGAGACAGAGACAGAGAGAGAGAGGCAGAGACTCACAGAGAGGGAGACAAAGACGGAGACAGACAGAGACCCTTTCTTAAAGACTTGTCAGGGTTTCTAGAACAGTATTATTTTACATGCTTTCAAAATCCTTTTTTCTGCCTTCTGATTCATGAGATGCCCTTTATCACTTCCGTGAAATATTTAAAACAAAAATAAGAGAGAAAGCCTGAAGATTTCGGCCCCCATTTCTCTGGAATCAGCCCACACAGGCATACTCCCTAATCTTCACCCACCTCTTTGTCTTGGAGACCCCAGCAGCTGTAGTCTGTCGCACAATTCTGATGTTTAAAAATTAGGCGAAACTGTACCTGGGACTGTATTTCTATTCGATATATCATGTTTATCCACCTGATGGAAAATCAGCTTGGAATTGTACCACATGGAATACATTTTTTGTTGTTCAGTGATTCATTGCAGTTCAATGATTCGATGATTCATGTGCCTTACTTTTGAAATGGAAGTAGCACACATTGGCATTTTAAACAGAAAAGAAAGTAGGTGTGATACTTAGTAGCTGCAATGAGACAGAAGTTGCCATGAGGGGTGGGTGATCTCTTAGTAAATTTGACTGGGGGACAGGAGACCTGGCTTCTGAATGAGGTCTGACTCTAATAAACTGTGCAGCCTCAGGCTTCAACAATTCCTTCTGTTATTCATTCAACAATTATTTATTGTGTCGTCTCTGTTATGAGACATCATGCCAATCTAAAAAGGGAGGCGATGCATTAAATGCCTTCTTCCCAGTCTAAGATTCTGGGGAACTTTTAATAAGCAATGAAAATCTTGGATGTTCACTCAGAATGATGGACAAGGATTTTCTTCTCACTTCTTAAAGATCTAATGAATTTTCCAAATGTGAAGGTCATAAGAACCTCAAGCAGGTGGCAGGTGGTAAATCTTGCCCTCCTCATTTTGCAGTGTGGGAGTGCCAGAAAGTCTGGGTTCTTTATAATTCACCTGATAGAGTCAAATAAATTTTACTTCTTTCCCAGTGGATTTTATTTTTCTTGATCTGAAGGCAAATGATTCTGTCACAGGGATTGGTCCTAGAAGGAAAAGTTCTGGTGGCACCCTGCCAAGCCCATTCTTCCAGACCCTTTTCTCTCCTCTGCTACTTCTTCCTTGGGAAAGTTTGGAATCTCTACACTAGCAGGCACTGCCCTAGGTTTTAGGGCTATGATAGCCTCTGTCCTTGAGAAAAGTGAACACGTTAGTTGCTCAGTCATGTCTGACTCTTTGCGACCCCATGGACTGTAGCCCGCCAGGTTCCTCTGTCCATGGAAATCTCCAAGCAAGAATACTGAAGTGGCTAGCCATTTGCTTCTCCAGGGGATCTTCCCAACCCAGGAACTGAACAAGGGCCTCCTGCAACGCAGGCAGATTCTTTACCATCTGAGACACCTGGGACTCATCGCCTAAATTACCAGGGACTCATTGCCTAAGTTGGAGAACTGCAAATGATAGACAGAGTGGGAAGAGGAATACTTTGGAACTTGAAAGGATCCAAGAAAGCTTTTTCTTAGAAACAGCACTTGAGTTTAACCCTGAGAAATAAATTAGATATATAGGCAGATAAGGTAAAAATGGTGCTTAGGGTGATGAAATAGCACAAGCAAAGGCCTTGGGGTGGCAGCGTATGAGAGGGAGTATGGAAGGAGGCCAGGTACATGGGATGGAGCATACACAACGAGGCAGGGCCCCTGGCTAGGATAACCTCCAGGGGGCTTGGAGATGCCAGTGAGACTCTAAAGCAGGGATATGGCTTGGTCCTCCCGCTATTCTTCCTAAATATTCTTCTGTCACCAAGCAGCCTCCTATGCATTAATACCAGAACTAGCTCTCATCTGTCCCTGCCCCCTCATCAAATCTGCACCCTTTGTCCCATTCCTTTATGGAAATTCTCTCCTTTTGCTTCTTTCATTGCCTTTCAAGAGGACTCACTAATCCAACTTGATAATAGTTTAATGAACAAACTCTCCATTTAACAGAAAAAATATAAAATCAAAAGGAACCAAAAATGAAGTGGACGTTCAGACACTGAGATCATTTAGAGAAGGATATATATATAGATTTTAGGACGGGGCATCTACACAACACCTAGAGTGTGTGTAGGCCTGCAGTGGTGGGCATGTGTGCATGCTCAGTTGTTCAGTAATGTCTGATTCTTGTGATCCTGTGGACTGTAGCCTGCCAGGCTCCTCTGTCTGTGGGATTTCCCAGGCAAGAACACTGGAGTGGGTTGCCATTTTCCTTCTCCAGGGGGTCTTCCCCACCCAGAGTTTGAACCCGAGTCTCATGCACTGCAAGCAGATTCGTTACCACTGAGCCACCTGAAAAGCCCACAGTGGTGGTCACTATCCACCCATCTGCTTCCTGCAGGACTCCTATAAACCAATGCCTTGCTCTGATTCAGTGTGACAGGGGCTGATGGGTCTGAAACGACATTAAGGTGAGCTGGCAACATTTCTGCATTTCTCCTCCATTGAACTACCTGGCTCTCACCATTATTCTAGCTACAGGGCCTCTTTTTATGAAAAGAGCTCACAGCAGCCATCATTACAAAGAATGGCAAATAGCGTGGCTTGAGGAAACAAGTCTGCTATTCAAATGCCAGAGGATTTTAAAAATATAGTAATAGGCATCTTTGGGGCTGAGGTTTGTGTTTCTCTAAATCTGAGGGGATTTAGAGAAAAAAATAGGTTTTTCAGCTTTTCTGAGAAATGGGTAGAATGCCTTGGGAGAATGGTCCAATACAAGAAATAAGACAATCACAGAGTAGATGGCTCAAGGGCAGACTTTGTTTGGATCCAATTCTAAGTGTCACAGGTGTTGAGAGGGGCAAAGAGGCGGTACTGGTGTAGTCTAGGAAGGTTACCTGGAGAAAAGGTGCTTTAAGCTGCATTGAAACTGTGAGATCTTTCTTTATTCATGCTTGTGTGCATTTCTGTGCCTGCCAGGTTGGACCTGCTTCCTGCTCTCCTGGGGCTGGAGCCTTAACTGCTGCAGAACTGCCAATATGTAGGTTATGGAGTTAGATAGAGTTTGCTCGCTGTGACCTCAGGCAAAGTACACTAACCTATAAAATCAGTCTCTTCCTCCAGAAAATAAGATTGACAAACTATTTACCTTATTTACCTCATGTAAAGATGAAAAAGAGGTAAATATATTTATAAATAACATTGAGAATGTTGAAAGTGTCAATTGTTGTCTCTGACTCTTTGCAACCCCATGGACTATAGCCCACCAGGCTCCTCTGTCTATAGGATTCTCCAGGCAAGAATATTGGAGTAGGTAGCCATTTCCTTCTCCAGGGGATCTTCAAAACCCAGGGATTATACCTGGAGTCTTTAACATCTAAGCTATCAGAGAAGCCCAAAGGTGTTGAAGTGAAGTCGTTCAGTCGTGTCCGACTCTTTGCAACCCCACGGACTGTAGCCTAGCAGGCTCCTTTGTCCATGGGATTTTCCAGGCAATAGTACTGGAGTAGATTGCCATTTCCTTCTTCAGGGGATCTTCCCGACCCAGGGATCAAACCCAGGTCTCCCGCATTGTAGACAGACGCTTTACTGTCTAAGCCACCAGGGAAGTGGTGTTGAAACCTCTTACTAAAAACTGAATTCCATACCGATGACACTAGTCCATCTACTAGAATGACTCAAGCCTGAGTGGTCTTGCAGAGACCTGAGTTGTGGGGATCCACCTACTAAGACTGTCTCTGCCCTAGCCCACAGGCTCATCTGGGACCCTCTTTGCCTCTCTGTACCCCCATTTACCACAGCCACCTTGGCGCCCTCTGCTGCTGATGCTGATGGAAACCTCATTCTCTAACCCCATTCCTTAGGCACTATGAAAATGAAAATGGCAACATCAATTCCCAAATGACCAATGAAGCTACAGCTGTGGTCTCTGTTCCCGTTTTAGGAGGCTAAACCTTCAGCTGTACAACCCCCATATAGCCAGACTTTCAAAAGTCCCACCCCTCTGAACATTGAGAATATCCATTCTCATCATCCCCATTGCATGAAATGAAACTAACTTATTGAAAAGTTGCTTGCCAAGTACAAGTATATTATCTCTGATATTCATCACCACAATCCTCCGAGGCAAGGGTCATTAACCCCACTTTTATAGATGAAAAATGGATACTGTAAAAGATTAAGTGACTTCCCCAAGTTCACATTGAAACCAGCAGAGCCAGGAACTCATTCTGATCTGAAGTGGTACACGCATTATTGTTCCAATGGTGTGTCTGACTTGGAGTTGCAGAAACATGCTCACGATAGTCAATTGGGAGAGAATGCTGTTAACCTGAAAGAGAAACATGCTCAGGCACCTCAAATCTTCATTGGAAGAAGGTGGGTTATTCTAAGCATATGTACAGATGAGCAAATGGATAGCTATTTTATCATAATTGCACATATATAATCCCTTGCATATGCATTATCCCACCTGGTCACTTGTCATGTGCCCACCCACAGATGTCTATTAGAGAAAATGTGCCAGTAATAAGATGGAAAACATTCCTCAGACACTGAGCTTTGCTCAATGGTTTAGGGTAGGAATTAGTGGGAGAGGAGATTCTGCCACTTGAGATTGTACCAAACTATAATTCCCTTGAAACTGGTTGTTCCAGCAGCCCTTACAGACTTGTGGCTGTCCTTTGGCTCTGCCTCAGGCTGTCCACTTTAAAAAAAACACTTTATCATATCTCCTTGTAATTGTATTTGCCCAAGCACTGCACTTGAAAGTCCCTTTAAATTAAAAGCTTTAAAAATGACCTCTCTGAACAGCAGAACACTGGGGAGGAGGGATGGGGAGCCCTGCAAGGATTTCCTGGCCTTTGGGTTATAGATCACTAGTTTTACTTTTTAGCTGGAGATGTGGGTCACAGCCAGTGATGGGGATGAACTCAGCTTATCTTGCACAGAAGGTCAATATCTAGTGTTTCTCGTGATTTCCAAAGCATGATATGCACAGCACAGTCAGATGATTTTTCTGAGATAGGGTGCTGGGGATGTTAATCCTCTCCTTGCTTTAGGACTGACTTCATTTCTAGACCCAACTATGTCATGGCTCCCTATTATCAGTCTCTAGGCACAGGAGATATGCTCTTGGTGTGTGTTTGTGTGCATGCTAAGTTGTATCAACATGTCTGACTCTTTTGTGACCCTATGGACTGTAGCCCACCAGGCTCCTCTGTCCATGGGGATTCTCTAGGCAAGAATACTGGAGTGATGCTCTTGGTACATTATCTGAAAGAGATAAAAAATGCTGGTGTTCTCCCAACAATTCCTATGAATGGGGAATACAGGATGAGCAGAATGGCAGAGTGTTAACAATGTCTGAGGATTCGGAAGAACCATGATAGATTGTTGGACCCAATTCTTCACCCTTCCTGGGAACCACATTCTTGCCTCATTGTGGGAAAGGCACACTTCCTTACCCTTTGACTTGGGGTACAACCAAGGGATTTGCATTGAACAAAAGTCAGTAGACATGAACAGGGTCTTGGAATGTACTTGAGCAGTGGGGCTTGCTTTCTGCCACCTCCTAAAGAAAAGCATGACCTGGCTAAGCTCACTAGCAGGGAAAGGGTGAGTGATGCATGGACCAGAGCCACTCAGGCCCACCCTGCTAAGGGGAGCTGCCCAGTGAGCCTGAAGTCCCATGAGTGAGAGATGGTCACTTACTGTTATTTGACGCTGATATTTTGTGGCTGGTTGTTATAGCATCATTGTGGCAGTGCCGAACTAATATAAGAACTTATATGTGTGGCTATTAAATTCTCTCTCTGCAGGTCCCTCCCTCTCTCACAGAGGCTTTATAAGATCTGCTACCAGCCAGCACATTGGTAGGCTCTCTGGAGATGCAGGGGAAATGGAAAATAACACCCCCTGCCTGCCCTCAGAGATATCACTGTTTACATAGGGGTGATAAAACACATATCACAGCTCACCATGGCATTGCACTGTAGCTAAATCATAGTCATTACAATGGGGAGAACCAAACCAGTTGCCAAGTGATCTTGTCAGGGGTTTAGATTTCTAGGCCCCACCTTTTGTGTCCTGCACAAGTGTGTGCATGTGTGCTGTTGTTCATTGTGATCCAAGGACTGTAGCCCACCCCCATAGGCGCCATGGACTGTAGCCTCCCAGGCTCCTCTGTCCATGGGATTTTCCAGGCAAGAATAAGGGAATGGATTGTCATGCCCTCCTCCAGGGGATCTTCCCTATCCAGGGTTTAAACTGACATCTCTTGTGCCTCCTGCATTGGCAGGCAGATTCTTTACCACTGAACCATCCAGGAAGCAACATTTGTATATATGCTGACTCTGAAAAGGTGTATTAAATAATAATATAACGACATTTGCCGTAGACTCTCATACCCATTCACATTTGTGTAAGACATGCAGAATGGTCATGAGGAAGGGAACTGTTGTTTATTGTTAGCCATGATCTTTTATTGCAGGTCTTATAAACATATTAAAAATGAGATATCTGCAACAGAAAGATGTTCACCATTGCCATGGTCATGGTCAGGCTGTGATGGGAGGAGCTGGGGTTGGGGTGGCTCTGGAAGCCATGTTCCTTTTTGCCCACTATTTGGCTCCTCCGTCCAGAGGCCACATGGCCTGGCTGCAGTGGCTCAGCGTTGGAGAGATGAGGCTGGTGTGTCTTCCACCTCTGTTGCTCACTAGCTATGGGACTTTGGGTGTGTTTCCCAATCTCTCTTATGTTCCGGGTTCACAGCTTTAAAATGGGGATACTTATCATGACAGAAAGGTATCATCAAGATTAGAGACAATTTGTGTTTCATGGGCTGAACTGTGTCCTCTCCAAATCTGCATGTTAAAGCCCTAACCAGCCCCCTTCCCCGCCCCAGTCCCGTATCTTAAAATGTTACTTTTGAGAGATCCTTCTAAGAGGTGATTCAGTTAAAATGAGGTCCATCATGGGTCCTAGTCCACACAACTCACATCCTTATTAAGAAGAGGAAGTTTGGACATAGACAGAAAGAGGACCATACACAGGGAGAAGTCAGCCATCTGTAAGTCAGCAAGAGAGGCCTCAGGAGCAAGCCACCCTTCTCACCCCTTGACCTCCCAGCCTGCAGAATTGTAAGAAAATATGTTTCTGTTGTTGAAGCCACCCAGCCTGTGCTACTCTGTCATGACAGCCCTGCTGAACTAACACAGTATCTGAGAGTCAGAGACAAGACGGCGGAATAGAGGACCTTGAGCTCACCTTCTCCGACTAGAACTCCAAATTCACAACTAATTGATGNTTATAAGATGATTCATTTTCGCAAAGCACAGTTGAAGCCCATGACTGCATTCAGTGTTATTAGGAACATGAAGCAGTGAATAACTTCTCTGCCTTCTGTTTAACAAAAATCTTTGTCCTGCTGAGAGCATATGAGTTGGAATTTTAAATTTAAGAGCATTTTAACTTGGAAATCTGAAAGCTAGGGAAAATATAGGGAAGCAAGCTCCCGAGATCCTGGAAAAAGCTGAAAGAAAAGTCTCAAGGTGGAAAATTATAGAGTTTGCAATGAATAAGATCCTATGAAGAAAGCTGAGTGCTGAAGAATTGATGCTTTTGACATGTGGTGTTGGAGAAGACTCTTTGAGAGTCCCTTGGACTGCAAAGAGATCCAACCAGTCTATTCCAAAGGAGATCAGTCCTGGGTGTTCTTTGGAAGGACAGATGCTAAAGCTGAAACACCAATACTTTGGCCACCTCATGCGAAGAGTTGATTCATTGGAAAAGACCCTGATGCTTGGAGGGACTGGGGACAGGAGTAGAAGGGGACGACAGAGGATGAGATGGCTGGATGGTATCACCGACTCGATGGACATGAGTTTGAGTGAACTCCGGGAGTTGGTGATGGACAGGGAGGCCTGGCGTGCTGCAGTTCATGGGGTCCCAAAGAGTTGGACCTGACTGAGTGACTGAACTGAACTAAACTGAAGATCCTATTAACTGGTGTAGGTTTATGTTCTACTGAAAACTTCATTAAGTATGTGCTATTTTCTAAAACACCATCATAGTTAAAATAGTTACTTGATTAATACATTTAGCACTTAACAATTAATTGGGTAGTGGGATGTTTACTTCATACATATATATATATATATAGATTTAATTGATTTAATATATATGTAATTATATATATAATCTATAAATATATAAATTAACACAAAATTGATTTAATAGTTATAACTACTTTAACAGGTACTATTACTATCCTCAGCTTACAGATAGGGAAACTGAGGCATAGAATAGTGAAGTAGCTTGGTCAGTGTCATATTTATGATGAGTAGTTGCCTTGTATGGTCTGGTTGTTTATGTTCCCCAAANATTAACACAAAATTGATTTAATAGTTATAACTACTTTAACAGGTACTATTACTATCCTCAGCTTACAGATAGGGAAACTGAGGCATAGAATAGTGAAGTAGCTTGGTCAGTGTCATATTTATGATGAGTAGTTGCCTTGTATGGTCTGGTTGTTTATGTTCCCCAAAATTCACACATTGAAATCCTAGCCCTCAAAGGTGATATTAATGGGTAGGGATTTTGGGAGGTGATTAGGTAATAAGAGTGAAGCCAGCATGAGTGGTATAAAAACTCTTATAGGATAGGTGACATTGAGCTCCCTAGGCCCTTCCACCTTGTGTGGATACAAGAAGGTGTATGCAACAAAGAATAGGGCTCTCATCTGACCATTCTGGCACCCTAACCTTTGACTTCCAGCCTCTAGAGCTGTGAGAAATTTCTGTTGTTTATAAACTACACAGCTTGTGGTATTTTTTTGATAGCATCTTGAAATGGACAGGGACAGTTGTATAGCTAAAAAATTTGAATCCAGGTGGCCTCACTTTAGAGTTCATACTTTTCATCACTGAGTTATACTGTCTCTCAGTAAATTACCTGCCTTTGTTTGTACATTAGACTGGTCAGTAATAGCTTATACCACTATCAGTTCAGTTCAGTCACTCAGTTGTGTCTGAATCTTTGTGACCCCATGGACTGCAGCACGCCAGGCTTCCCTGTCCAACTCCCAGAGCTCACTCAAACTCATGTCCATCAAGTTGGTGATACCATCCAACTATCTCATCCTTTGTTGTCTCCTTTTCCTCCAGCCTTCAATCTTTCCCAGCATCAGGGGCTTCTTAAATGAGTCAGCTCTTCTCATCAAGTGGCCGAAGTATCGGAGTTTCAGCTTCAGCATCAGTCCTTCCAATGAACACCCAGGACTGATTTCCTTTAGGATAGATTGGTTGGATCTCCTTGCAGTCCAAGGGACTCTCAAGAGTTTTCTCCAAGTCCACAGTTCAAAAGTATCAATTTTTTGGAGCTCAGCTTTCTTTATAGTCCATGCATGACTACTGGAAAAACCATAGCTTTCACTAGACAGACCTTTGTCGGCAAAATAATGTCTCTGCTTTTTACTATGCTGTCTAGGTTGGTCATAGCTTTTCTTCCAAGGAGCAAGAATCTTTGAATTTCACGGCTGTAGCCACCATCTGCAGTGATTTTAGAGCCCTCAAAAATAGTCTGTCACTGTTTCCACTGTTTCCCCATCTATTTGCCATGAAGTGATGGGACTGGATGCCATGATTTTAGCTTTCTGAATGTTGAGCTTTAAGCAAACTTTTTCACTCTCCTCTTTTACTTTCATCAAGAGGCTCTTTAGTTCTTCACTTTCTGCCCTAAGGGTGGTATCATCTGCATATCTGAGATTATTGATATTTCTCCTGGCAATCTTGATTCAAGCTTGTACTTCATCCAGCCCAGCGTTTCTCATGATGTACTCTGCATATAAGTTAAATAAGCTGGGTGACAGTATACAGCCTTGATGTACTCCTTTCCTGATTTGGACCCAGTCTGTTGTTCCGTGCCCAGTTCTAACTCTTGTTTCTTGACCTGCATACAGATTTCTCAGTAGGCAGATAAGGTGGTCTGGTACTCCTGTCTCTTTAAGACTTTTCCGCAATTTGTTGTGGTTGTGCTTTGACATAGTCAGTAAAGCAGAAGTAGATGTTTTTCTGGAACTCTTTTGCTTTCTCGATAATCCACTAGATGTTGGAAATTTGATCTCTGGTTCTTCTGGCTTTTCTATATACAGCTTGAACATCTGGAAGTTCACAGTTCACATCCTGTTGAAACCTGGCTTGGAGAATTTTGAGCATTATTTTGCTAGCATGTGAGATGACTGCAATTTTGCGGTAGTTTGAGCATTTTTTGACATTGCCTTTCTTGGGGATTGGACTGAACACTGACCTTTTCCAGTCCTGTGGCCACTGCTGAGTTTTCCAAATTTGCTGGCATATTGAGTGCAGCATTTTCACAGCATCATCTTTTAGGGTTTGAAATAGCTCACTGGAATTCCATCACCTCCACTAGCTTTGTTTGGAATGATGCNGGCCACTGCTGAGTTTTCCAAATTTGCTGGCATATTGAGTGCAGCATTTTCACAGCATCATCTTTTAAGGTTTGAAATAGCTCACTGGAATTCCATCACCTCCACTAGCTTTGTTTGGAATGATGCTTCTTAAGGTCCACTTGACTTCACATATCACTGTACCATTATGCATACTTTGTTGTTACTTTGAAAAGAGCTGTTTTCTATTCTTTGGTAAAATGGTCCAAGAGAAAGCTGGCAGGTTAATTATTTGTATTCAGATTTAGAGCAGTAGGTAAGGAGACTAATAATAGCTGCACCATTTTACTGGAAACCTAAAATCCAGTTTTGTTGCTCTGAGAGCAGGCTACCTTCTGTGCCATCAATTATTTGGGAAAATAGTTCCTTTATGTGGGGGTGTAGTACAGCATTTAAACTTGTAAACTTCAGGGCACATTTTTAATGGGGCAAGGGAGATGGAATATTTTGAGTAGTTCTCCATCAAAACATGGCATGTAGAGAGGACCTATAAGAAAACAGCAGAAGTCTTGGTCTTCTCTGCTACACAGGGAGGTACTGCCAGCCTAAGGACAGAAGACCTGGATTCTAGTCTAATCCCTTATTAGACATGTAATGATACTCAAAGGAGAGACATCTTGCCTTATAGAATCCTGCTATACGACTGTGGTCCAACAGTGTAGACATTACCAAGTTCTGCCCATCCAACCTACTGAATCAAAACCTGAATTCTAGCTGAATCCCATGGTGATTATTTTGAACATCAAAGTTTGAGAAACATTGTAGTCAAAAGGATATGATTTTCAGGATTTTGATCTGCCTTAAAGGATAAGAAACGACCTTAATCTTTGGCATAAATCTCATGTCCTTTTAAGAAGCCTCTGTCTCACTGGAAGATTTCATTTTTATGAAAAAAGTTCTCTTTTCCCAGTTAATAATGACACTAATGATGATTATGGTAATAACAGCCAAAATTTAGTGAGTGCATTCTATGTGCCAGCCACTGTTCTAATTGCTTTATGATATCTCATTTAATCTTCACAGTTAACTAAAGCCGTTGGTATTTTTACTCATCTTCCTTTTACAGATGAGGAAATCGAAGTATAAATAGTTAGGTAACTTGCTGTAGTCATACAGCTGCTGCTAAGTCAGTTCAGTCATGTCCGACTCTGTGCAACCCCGTAGACAGAAGCCCACTGGGCTCCCCGTCCCTGGGATTCTCCAGGCAAGAACACTGGAGTGGGCTGCCATTTCCTTCTCCAATGCATGAAAGTGAAAAGTGAAAGTGAAGTCACTCAGTCCTGTCCAACCCTCAGTGACCCCGTGGACCGCAGCCTTCCAGGCTCCTCCGTCCACAGGATTTTCCAGGCAAGAGTGCTGGAGTGGGGTGCCATTGTCATACAGCTAGCAGACTCTAAACCCACATCTGAGTCCAGAGCCAAGTGGCATTTTTAGCAGCCTGAATCTTCTCTAAGCCAATGAGGAGTATTCTACACTTCCTGCGATAGCTTCTTAACTGATCCTTGCATTAAGATAGCTTCTGTGTGACATCCATCCCTGATATAAACCGGGAGCAGCATTTAGAGATGTTTCTGAACAATTGAAGATTGCTTGCTGTCAAACTCTTCAGAAAATGTCTCATTGATAAATAACTGGCATATTTATCTGGCATAGATGTAGACACACATCTGTATTGTAGCACAGTTCCAAAAAAGGAAAAAAAAAAAAGACTTTCACACTTAAACCTGGACACTGACACTTGGTTTTAGCATTGGAAAGTATTACTTTAAAAAATTTCCTTGATATAATTTGGATATTTTGAATTATGGCAGCACTGTCCTGGAGAGCTGATGGAGGCTCCTAGAGGAAGAGCGGGAAACAGAAGAATCATTTTTTTTTTTGCTTCAATTATTTTTTTATTGAACTATAGTTTATGTGTTTATGGCTCAGTGGTAAAGAATCCACCTACCAATGCAGGAGATATAGACTTACCCCTGTGTTGGAAAAATCCCCTGGAGAAAGAAATGGTAACCCACTCCAGTATTCTTGCCTGGGAAATCCCATAGACAGAGGAGCCTGATGGTCTACAGTCCATGAGATTGCAAAAGAGTCAGACATGATTTAGCAGCTAAACAACAACAGTTCATTTACAATATTATATGTTATGGGTATATGAGATAGTGATTTACAATTTTTAAAGGTTATATTCCATCTATAGTTACTATAAAATATTGACTATATTCCCTGTGTTGTAGAGGTCTTTTATTTTAAAAATTATAAATCATGATGAATATCTTTGTTTATAAAGCTGACTTCATTTTAGATGGTTTATTAAGAAGTATATCCTTAGGGGTGGAACTACAGGGTCAAATGATAAGAATCATTTTGAATGCAACATAGCAGGTCTTACCTGTTAACCTGAGAGCCTGAGTCTATTGAACGTTTGAAAGCAAAGCATCCTAGGGGACACCACCTGTGATGCCTCCCAAGGAGGCTGAGATGAAAAATATTTCCCAAGTGGCTTTCTGTATATGCTTTGATCTGAAGCTTTAATCACGGGGGAGTGAGTGTTTTCCAAACTATTTACTACAGTTCAGTGAGAGATGTTTCTAATGTTCTTTGAATAGTGGAATTTTTTTTTTCCCTACAAAAGACAAGATGAATTTGTCAGCAGCTACTCTTCCTGTCTCTTAAGTTTTCCCTTTTCAGTGTTTCATTATGTGTGCTTTGTTTGTAAGGTCCTGACTCAATTAAAATATTCAAGCCACTTTAGCCTTGTACATTAAAGACTATCATCAATAAATTCAAACGGGGTTAACCTTGGAGTGACATCTTCATTTCTGTGATAATGTACACTATGTGAATCTTTTCATATCATTGGCCACACCATGATCGGGCTCTCATATGTAAAGACCTTGGAACTTTAAATAAGTTACTTATTCATCTTCAGCTGGTTCGATTCATTTATTTATAAATGGTTTATTTCAAGTTCTTTCATTTGGCTCAAGCTGTTGATTGATGTTTCATGTGACCATTTTTCCTTTTCAGAAAGCAAGAAGATAGCTGGGACATAACTTCTTACTAGCCTTTTAATATGAAAGCCCATTTTGTGTATGGCTGTTTCTGTAATCACTTGTGCATGACTGAGCTTAAATGGCTTGCTGACATTGCTGATGGATTACGGAACAGCAGTGAATTTACTTATTTTTTCCTGGAGGGATGGGATGACTTTAAACTGTGGGAAACTATGCATTTTGTCCCTTGTTTCACTCTTCCTTTGGTGCTGTTTGGTGATTAATTTTATAGGATATAATTGGAAATCCCCTAGATGAACTGTGTACAGTGGATGGTAGCTTCTGGTAAAAATGATATTCTTGTCCAGTGATGATGGACATGGGATGGGAGCTGATGGTCTATTTGTGTTGCATGTATTTCTAAGAGGATGGCTGAAGAACTCAGTAAAGGAGGAAGTAACCCCCTTCATCAGAGAAGACAGTGGGACGCCACTCCAGTACTCTTGCCCGGAAAATCCCATGGACGGAGGAGCCTGGTGGGCTGCAGTCCATGGTGTCACTAAGAGTCGACATGACTGAGTGATTTCACTTTCATTTTTCACTTTCATGCATTGGAGAAGGAAATGGCAACCCAATCCAGTGTTCTTGCCTGGAGAATCCCAGGGATGGGGGAGCCTGGTGGGCTGCCGTCTATGGGGTCGCACAGAGTCAGACACGACTGAAGCGACTTAGCAGCAGTAGCAGCAACCCCTTTCATTCTTTATCTGTGTTCTTTGCAGGTCCATTGAATTATGTAGACACCCCTCATACTGTACTGATGCTCCCTAGTCAAGAATGGCAAGCTCTGTATGCTTTTGTTTCACTAATTCATCTTATTTACAGTTTTTTTTTGCTTTGTGTTTGTTGGTGGGTCTTTGAAGCCAAAGCTACTGTTAGGTTTGTCTAACACAGGATTGATGATAATTTGCGTCCAATATCTTAAAAATATGTGCTATTTGTCACAAGGGGGCAACAGAAGGCAATTTACAACCTTTTATCTTGCTGCCAGAAAAGACAAAATTCCATACATATAATTAATATACAATACTTGATTTGATTTTTCTTTTAAGGAATCAGTCTTTGAATTCAAAATTTAATACTCTTAATTCTTCTTAAAATGTTTTAGCAAGGAAAAAATTGAGTAATGAAGGGAAATAGATTATCAATGTAACAAAACAAATAATGAATAAAATTTAGCTTTCTTTCTTTCTTTCTATTTTTGGTAGAAGCAGTATTTTTATGGGATCCAGATTCTGGCTACTTGCTGTGAAAGCTGAGACAAGTTACAAGAGTTTTCAAAGCCCTTGCAAAATAGAGGTAATAATGTACCTACCTCAAAAGCTTATGGGACTATGAGGTTTGAATGAAATGATCCATGTAAATTGCTATATGTAATATGCAGTAAATTTTCTAGAAGTGTTGGCTACTATTATATGTTCCTGAGACTATACCAAGTACACTGTATGAATGAGCTTATTTTCTCTTCTTATATGAAGAAACAGATATTTTGAAAAGTTAAGTGAAATTTACAAGGTCACAGCAAATGGGCTCAGGCTGTCTCATATCAGAATAATATACCTTATCTATAGTTTTATATTTAATGCTTTACCTAGTTGTTAGGTAATCCTC
>SJYV01029353.1:261995-289983 GCA_006410875.1 Neotragus pygmaeus
GTAATCCTCCCACCGCCGCCCTCTGACCCCCGCCCCCCAACACATACAATTTTACCAGAAAACTGAGAGTCAGAGGGTTTTTATAATATGTTAAAGATCCTCAAGTAACTATAGTCACTAGCTGAGGTTTGAATGTTGTTCTGCCCAGGCTTCAAATGTCCATGACCCTGCTTCTCTGAATATGACGTGAGATTATGCTGTTTGAGGAAGGGGTTTATGTAAGCAATGCTTTTCCATTAGTTTTCTATTCTCTTGTTTTTTTTTATATTAAATAATTTTTATTGTTGTTTGTATTAGTATTAATTTATACATTTATTTATAATGTACATGCTTTAAAAATAGTAGTTTTTTTTTTTACTTTATTTTACTTTACAATACTATATTGGCTTTGCCATACATCTTAAAAACTACACTCACTGAACATTTAAGAAATAAACTTTAAAATAAATCAGCAAACATACTAATGAGATGCTACTGCAGAATTACCTGATTGGCTACAAACTTAAAAGACTGACAGTCACAAATGCTGGCAAGGATGTGGAGTAACTGCAACTCTTACACGTTGTTCGTGGAAATGGTACCACTGTTTTAGAAAAGAATGTCTGACACTGGCAATCCTAATTCTAGATATTTACCCAAGAGACATAAAAATTTGTGTCCACAAAAAGACTTTATATTCATAGCAACTTTATTCATAATGGGCCCAAACTGGAAAAAGCAGAAATGTCCGTGAATAGAGCCTAGACAAATTGAAGTATAGTCATAATAGCGTGCTACTTAGTAATTAGAAGGAATACACTGTTGTTAAACGTGACAATACAGAGAAGTCTCACACATCATGCTAAGTGAAAGAAGCTTTACATGGGAGTACACACTGTTTGATTACATTATATGATGTTCTAAGACAAGCAAGTCCATGATGGTGCTTCCATCCCTAAGACACAGTGACCTGCTTCTCAAGGATATTAATGAGAGACCTGCAAGTATTTAAGAAAATACCTGTTTATCACAGACAACTGTGAAGATCTCTCTTCAAGAGACCTTGGTTTCTGTAGGGTGATTTGGGGAGGAATAAATGACTTATTATTTATGTCCACCCTTTGGCAGTTTTCTCTGAAACTTCTAACACATCCTGTTAGAAAAACCAATTGGAAATTTGCTCTAGCATTAGCTGAAGTGATCCATGACACCACTTCGGCCCTGGAAGGCATTCAGACCAGCCTGAACTCACTGGCCTGGGTTGTTCTGGATGATAAAGTTGCTTTTGGTTTTTTCCTTGTGGGCCAAGGCTGAGTCTCTGTAGTCATTAGTACATCTTGCTATACGAGGATTAATGCTTTGGGGCAAGCAGGAATGTCAATATACAGATTTAAGGAGGGAGAAAGCTACCTGGCTAACTAAGGTGAACTCTGGTGGTTTATCAGAATTGTTTAGCTAACTGGGTCTGGAATTCTGAGGATGACATGATTAAAATCAATACTGCTTGAAATTCTGTTGATAATAGCTTCAGTTAAATGCTGTGTTAGACAAATCAAATGCATTTGGCCCCTTAGTGACTGACAGAGTAGTGTGCTAATGGGACAACTCATCAGAAGCCAGAATGTGTTGAAATGAGTAGAGAGTAGAGATTGTAAGACAATTTTCCATGTGTCTCTTGTATTTCAGCATGTATTAAGAGTGAAGCATAACCTTCTTTGTTCCAGATCATCTCTCAAGGATGTAGCAGAGCATGCTTACTGCCTATTATAAAAGACTGAGGTTCCATAAGTCTCCAGGATCAATCCAAAAATAAAAAAACACCAGTTTTCTTCTTTTTTTAAGGGGTAAACTGAAAGAGATTTATTTGGGCATAGCCAAAAATTTGTTTTTTTAGCTTTCTTAATATAATAATAATATACAAAATAATGGGTAAGATGTCAAATATTACATTGTATAAAACCTCGAAGTAAAATATTTTTGGGTTTTGAATTAAAACCTTGTACTTGCTTCCAAGAATACAGCTTTTGATATTAGATTTTATGCTTGAAATAGCAACATACAATTCCTGATCAAGGTTTTAAATGGTCTTGTTGAATTCTTGATAGTGACCCTTCACTAGAGACTTTGCTGGTACAGGTGGATAGTGGCAAATAAAGGGCAGCATTTATTGCTTTTTTTCTTTGAATAATCATCTTTTCTTGTCATTGAACAGAATTTAGATAATCTAATCTCTAAATTGTTCTTTTTTCCCTATCTAACAGCTTTCACTTTTCAATGACAAGTGTAATGTTAATATTTCTTATGATCATTTGAATAGATTTCAAATCCACCTGAGCTTTTTCATGTTCCATATTTCAAAAATAATAAAGCGTTTCCTTGGGAATATGCAATTACTGCTCTACTGGTCTCACAAATTTTTCTTAGGATTTAAACGATAAAATTACCAGTGAGTCATTTTAGCCTCATTTTCAAGGTTAATTTTTTGCTTTTAAATGGATAAACTTTGTCAGTACACAGTCTATTTCACAGGGTCCTTGCAATTTTCAATTAACCTCATCTAGGATCTCAGCAAGATCCAGCATGTTTTGAAGCCAATGATTTATCCTTCGAAGAGTTTTTTAAAGTGAACATAATTCACAATTTTTTTTCAATTCATCTCTTAGCTCATAAACTCTTAAAAAACTCCCCTTGAATAGTTAGCCTGCTTGAGTGTGGAATGGCAGAGACAGGTCTTCTGAACCTAAAGCTAAGAAGAGAAGGCGCTATGAAGGTTTGGATGTTATTGGGGTCACTTTTTAAATAACAATCTTTGATGTAGGATTCAGACCAACAGATAAAGATTCTATAACAAAGAATTTCTGTGAATAAATATTGCTTGAAGCTCAGAATTTTCAGAATGAACTTGACAGCACAGTCTTTACACTTTTTTGGGATACTAGTTAAAATGAGGTAGAACTCAGGCTGATTGGTGAGGAAGTCATCCTAGTCAAATGAGAGTCAGCAAAACTATGTGTACTATGTAAGCACCTGTATTTGAACCTACTTCCCCATTTCCCACCCTTAATAAGTAATGCTTTGGAGGATTATTTGTTTTCCCTAGACCATACAATTTGATTAATGTATTCACACTAATTCGCATAGACTTCCCTCATATTTTGTTATACACTGTTAACGTTCCTCTTCTAAAAACCCATGTGTGTGTTAGCACTCCATCCTTTTTGTCAAAACTATCAAGAATATAACAGGTATAAAGGTTTTTACCCTACTTGAAAGCTAACAACATGGTACAATTTCATGGTGGCCGGTAGAAGACACGAAATCACTGTGTCAGAGGATGGTTTGTTACCCACAGTAATAGCAATAGCCAGAATATCAGTATTTCTCTTAATCACCATAGTGAAGACAGCCAGATGATATCTAACATGCAGTAGGTTGTATTTTAGGAAAGAAATTCTGAGCTTAATCGTTTATAATGGAAAATCAACATGCTGGCTTTCTGCTCCAGAGGAAGATACCATCTCTGTCTTCCAAGTTTGTCGTTGATGTAAAAGTACTCAGAGATAGTTTAGAACAAAGAATAGTTCGTAGCTCATAATGTGTGCAGAAATGTGACAGCCCTATGGAGCAATGTCTCCCAGTAAAAGAGAACTCATCTATACAGAGTTCCATGACCTGTTGACATCAGTAACCTTCACCCTCCTTTTGTTTCACTTCCCTCCCCTCAAAGCTCTCCACTTGACTTTAGTCTCATCTAGAAGTTCCCTTTCTGTAAAATCTTTAACTCTTTAACATCAAGCTCGGACCAAAATCTCCCCACCACTTTCTTTCTTACCAAGATTAAACATTCTAGAACTATATCAGGCTTTCCCTGCCTTCAGATCAGTTCAGTTCAGTCGCTCAGTCATGTCCGACTCTTTGTGACCCCATGAATGGCAGCACACCAGGCCTCCCTGTCCATCACCATCTCCCAGAGTTCACTCAGACTCACGCCCATCGAGTCTGTGATGCCACCCAGCCATCTCATCCTCGGTTGTCCCCNGGGTCAGGAAGATCCCCTGGAGAAGGAAATGGCAACCCACTCCAGTATTCTTGCCTGGAGAATCCAAAGAACAGAGGAGCCTGATGTGTTACAGTCCATGGGGTCACAAAGAGTTGGACACGACTGAGCAACTAACACTTTCAAAAGGGAAAAGAAAGACTCTGGCACTTTCCTGGGCTGGCTCGACTCACAGAAGAGTAACAATCAGGTGAAATATCCAGATACTTATGGGACAGTCTGCTTTTAGGATCATGGAGTTTAATGAATTGGATATCACAAAAATAGGGGCCCTGGAGATTGCAATAGCTCATAATTATCTTCTCCTTAACCAAAAAGCAAGGAGTTGATATGGAGGGAGATACCTCATCCTAATTCATCCCACAGTTTTAGGGCTGGATTTCTGTTCTAGAAATGTCTTTTGGGCTGTGGTCCCCATGATCTAAATCTATCCATCCAAAGCTAGGGAGGACCAGCAGGCAGCCCAGGACGCCAGTGGGAGAGCTGCCCAGTCATCCTGTAGCTTTTCCCAGGGGTAGTTAGAACAGTCTTTGGCAACCGACTTCCCTTCCCAAAAAGATGCTTTCTCTGTCCAGAAAAATGAGTGTAATCAGACTTGCTGGCAAAACTGTTCTGAGATTTCTTGGATGAGAGGCTCTGTGTAAACCCAGGGCATGGTTGTTTTCATACCTGGCTGGTGGGCCATGGGAGAAGAGAAATGAAAGCAAAACAAGAATGCCTCCCTGGCAGCTTGTCCCCGAGCCTCTCAATCACACCCTGACGTTGCAAAGCCGCTCACAAACTGAGCAGTCATGGAAATCAGTGGGAAAACAGAGGACCAGGTGGGCAGGCTGCAGAAAGAGGATGTGGGAAATAAGAGGGAGTTGGAAGATCAGGCGGGAGGACATTCACACGGAGGAGTGTGGACCCAGTGGAGGGTCCTCTGCTGAACTCCTCTGCTGCTCATTTCTTCACCTTCAAAATGAGCAATTGAGCCTGCCTATCATTTCTGCGACTCAGACTACAGACTTTCCAGAACTCCTCATTAACAAATACAGATGGAGTCCAGGTCAGAAGTCAGGAGAAGAGATAACAGGATGTGGGCGAGAGAGTCTAAATGGAGGTGAGGATGCATGCAGGAGGAGATGAGGACAGGAAAGGAGGGAGGAAGGGGAAGCAGAGAGAAAGGCAAGCAAGGGGTTTCCCTGGTTCCAGAGTCAGAGCTCGATCCAGTGATCAGCAAAGGGCAGCTTCCTAATGAGGCTTTGTCACCTTCCGGATGACTTTTAAGCAAGAACTGATAGCAACCTTCCCTACACAAAGGCACTTTCACCTCCAACAGCAGGAGGAAAATGGCTTTGAAAAGGACACATGAACTTTCTAGGTAATATGCAGCCCAGGGTCTTATTAAGAGAATAAGCAAATATAGCAGCTAAGAAGCTGATTATCCCTCTGCATAGGGGTGGCAAGAAGTCTAGTTCCCAATCCTTTTTTTTCTCCCACTCTAACAAAAGAAGAGCATCTTTGAAATGCGAAGAATCCTATTGCCATCAAAGGCTACCTGGCCTGACATGAAAGACCCTTTTCTCCTCAAGGCAGTATTCTAAATAACACTGCAGGCTTGCACAGACCACTGTCAAGAGGAGGCTGCCTGTGTCAGCTGCTTAATATGCAGACGGAAGGAGTCATAAAGTCAAGTGCTTGTAACATTTTTAATGTGGATGATAAAGGAGCGAAAACACCCCGAACAGAAGGCAAGTCTGTGTGTTTCATTATATGTGAATGGCAGGGGCTCCACCTGGCACTGCAGCTGAGAGCATCTACCATGTGGGCACAGATGCATATNAAGTCAAGTGCTTGTAACATTTTTAATGTGGATGATAAAGGAGCGAAAACACCCCGAACAGAAGGCAAGTCTGTGTGTTTCATTATATGTGAATGGCAGGGGCTCCACCTGGCACTGCAGCTGAGAGCATCTACCATGTGGGCACAGATGCATATGTGTGTCAGGAGGCACATGTGCGGGCATCTATGGGTGCCCACTTGAAAATGCATGCACACACAAGCCATACATGTGGCTTCATAGGTGATGACCAACAGGAGAACTGGAACTATTGGACTTTTGGAACCACAGGAAATGCACATATGTATATATGTCTTTGTATTATATTGTATCTACAAATTCAAAATACCTTTGTGGAAATATACCACCTACAAAAGGTGATTCATGGGGCTGCATTAGCTCAGTGGCTTCTCTGCCCTGGGGAAAGCTATCTTCTCAGGGCGAAAAAGAGGAGCTAAGTAGACTTCTAGAATTACCTGTTTGCTTCACTGCTCCAGAGCCCTTATAGGAATAGTCAATATGATAATGCTAACCATTGGTGACCCTGGCCTCTAAATTCTTCGACGGCGATCATCGTGGTGGCTTCTGGTTCTGGTACATGCCTGAACATCCCTGCTTTTTATCACAGACAGCACTTTTGCTCTCACTTGCGAGGGAAACCAGTCTCCCCATGGCTACCTTTTGCCTTCTGATCAGAGAGACTGGCTCTCTACTCTCTAACAGATGCCTCTTCTCTTGAGAAATCTGGGGTGTCCTGTCCTGGATGGGAACAGAGGACCCCACAGGAAGGCACAGCATCTGTAGTCTGTAGCCTAAGAAAAGCACAGGTTTACTGGCCTTGGTATCAACTAAGGCTCTTTTGAATTATGTTCCAATAAAGGCTCGATTCCAGGGACTTGTTTCCATCCCTCAGCTACGAATCCTCATTCCTCTTTCAAGGTCCCAAGTGACCATCAACATGTGTCACTTGCAGTGACTGACATGCTGGTGTTCCCTCAGTGAGTGGGCAGGAAATCTCAGAGTCTCTGTATCACCGCCCCCCCACTGCCCCCGTAGGATTTTCTAGAAGGAAAATTATCTTTAGTAATTAAAATTAATATGGTGACCTCCAAGACAAACATTAGAAGAATATTCCTTTTGGAAGGAGGATAGTTTTGCTTCTGGCAGCTGAATTTTACCTTCTTAGAGTGCCTCACTGATTATGACCTGATCTCAGATGGGGGTATAGAGGGTAGATCAGAATTTCCCTCTGACTATGCACCACATGGATTTCCTCGGTGGCTCAGCAGTAAAGAATCCACTTGTAATGAAGGAAACGTGAGTTCGATCCCTCAGTCAGGAAGATCCCCTGAAGGAGGGCATGGCAATCCACTACAGCATATTGCCTGGAGAATCCCATGGACAGAGGAGCCTAGTAGGCTACAGTCTTTAGGGTTGCAAAGAGTCAGACATGACCGAAGTAACTGAGCATGCACGCACGCACATGCACAATGTGCTTTGGGAAAACATGACCCAAACCACAGTACTTTATAGCACAATTGCAACCATGCTGAAACATTTACACAAGACTTCATCAAAGGGGATGGGAAAACAGATGGGAAATGAAAACATAAAGCAATAGGGTTTCAGACAACCTGATTTAAAAAGGATGGCCCAATGCCCTGAAGTTTTTCTGTCTCATTCCGCAGAAACCCTAGAGAGAAAACGATGGTGCCCCAGGAAATTCTTGCCTTTAAAACTGCTGCTTTTCTTTCTTTTACTTCTCTACTAGATGAGGACACCTAGAGAGTATAAACCTCTTGGTTTTGAGAAATATTTCCTTACATCCCTTCTCCACATATAGTATAAGGCCAGAGGAATTTCAAGGCTTATGCAGCAGAGTAATACGCACACCAGAATCACTAGAATCATCTGAGCAGGTTGTTATGAAGGCAGATTCCTGGACCATCGCCCCAGACATTTTCATTCCATGTGTCCTGAGAGGACACTGGGAATGTGCCTTTTTTTTTTTAACAAGTCCCTTAGGTTGATGCATCTTGATATTTCAAAGATCAGAAAACTAAGGTCATAGATGGGACCTATTCAAGGTAACATGGATGTTGAGCAAGGACATTTTTGCTAATGTTTCTCCCCATTAGCCAATCTTGTGCCCTAATCAACAGACTTCAGTCGAACCTGAGAGAAGACTCTCAAGAGTCCCTTGGACTACAAGGAGATACAACCAGTTGATCCTAAAGGAAATCAACTTTGAATATTCACTGTAAGGACTGATGCTGAAGCAGAAGCTCTAATACTTTGGCCACCTGATGTGAAGAGCTGACTCACTGGAAAAGACTCTGATGCTGGGAAAGATTGAAGGCAAAAGGAAAAGGGGATAGCAGAGGATGAGATGGTTAGATAGAACCACCGATTCAATGAACATGAATTTNGCCACCTGATGTGAAGAGCTGACTCACTGGAAAAGACTCTGATGCTGGGAAAGATTGAAGGCAAAAGGAAAAGGGGATAGCAGAGGATGAGATGGTTAGATAGAACCACCGATTCAATGAACATGAATTTGAACAAACTGAAGGAAATAGTGGAGGACAGAGGAACCTGGCATGCTGTAGTCCATGGTGTTGCAAAGAGTTGGATGCAACTTAGTGACTGAACAACAACAACAGGGGAGAAATAAGAATCCTCATATTTGGTGCCTGAACCCATGTCTACATGCCTGATTCCCAGTGAGGTCAAACAAACCAAAACATCAGAGTCTAGAGCAGAGAAAGTTTTATTGCAGGGCATCAGCCAAGGAGAATGGGCAGCTCATGCTCAAAAGACCTAACCTCTCTAATGGCTTTCAAGGTAGGCTTTTTAAAGGTGACACTTGGGGCAAGGACTGCAGGGCACATATCTTTCTTCTGATGGGTTGGTGGTGAAGGAAGAGGGTAATGAGAAATCTTCATCATCCACTTCCTGGTTCCATCCAGTCTGGGATCTCTGCGCTTGTGCTCAGCATCAAGTCAACATCCTTCACTGGGCTGGGACATTTGTTCCTGGAGAACAACTTGAAGGCATGTATCAGATCACTATGCTTATCCCTTGAGGAAGAACTAGGATTCTGCTTTATCACTGCACTTTGTTTCCTTACTGCTTTTACTTCATTTCTGTGTTCTCTCACTTTCCTAATTAGTAATTGCTTGAAGCTGCTCTTTGTAGCTCAAGGAAAACCTACGAGACCAAAGCTTTTTTGTAAAAGCAAGAGATGGAGACACAGAACAACTTTTGTACCCAGGAGGGTCCAGCAGAGTCCTTGATTTCAATGCCCACCACACCCGATTTTTCTTTGATTTTTCTTTTTAGTCCTGAGGGGAACAGGTCCAGGACAAGAAAGGAAATAAAGTTTTGGATAGAGAAGTTAATCATAAGCTCACCAGAGGAATTTGATTCTATAGGGACTCAGTTTCAATTCCAAAGGAAAATTTCTCTATTTGACTTTCTACTAAGGAGCTCATCTCTAGGGCCAGAAAAGGAAACAAATGCCCCTGATGTGAGAGAGAACTAGCTAGTGCACCATTTAGAAGTGGTGTGGCCACAGTAGTTATATACTGATGTGAGAATTGGACCATAAAAAAAGGCTGAGCACTGAAGAATTGATGCTTTTGAATTGTGGTACTGAAAAAGACTCTTGAGAGCCCCTTGGTCTGCAAGGATATCAAATCAGTCAATCCTAAAGGAAATCAACCCTGAATATTCATTGGAAGGATTGATGCTGAAGCCGAAGCTCTAATACTTTAGACACCAGATGTGAAGAGCCAACTCATTAGAAAAGACCCTGATGCTTGGAAAAATTGAGAGTAGGAGGAGAATGGGGTGGTGGAGGATGAAATGGTTAGATAGCATCAACAACTCAATGTCCATGAGTTTGAGCAAACTCCAGGAGATAGTGAGGAACAGGGATGTCTGGTGTGCTGCAGTCCATGGGGTCTCAAAGAATCAGACATGACTTAGTGACTAAATAAGAATGAGGTCACACTCCCTTAGACTTTATCATTCAGACCCAGTGAAATCTCAACTCCATGAAGTATTTAGTAAGCCCCTACCTACTGCCAAGTGTCTTGGAATCCAGACTTTCTGCAGGATGGGTATTAAAGGACCTGAGTTTTAAACCCAGCTTTCTGCAATTTGTTTAACTAGCTAGGTGATGTGGGGGAAATTATTTTTCCCTTCCAAGTATCAATCTTTTTTCTCAGAAACTCTAAGATCTCTTTCCATGTTTGGAACCCTGCTGACAAGCAGAGTACCCAACTTTGAGCAATGTGCTAATTCTGAAATCAGGGCAAATGACAACAATTACTACTATATGTTAAGGGCTTCATATAGGAGAAGTAGGGAGAAAGGAAGGCTCAACCCAATTGTTGGTCATTAATAGGGCTGAGGCTTGATACAAGCAAGCACACACCTACAGTTTCTTGACACTATTCACAAGGATATGGGACAAGGAAGGGGTGCCTAGAAACTTTCCCTATTTTGGCAAAAGCCATCATAGCTCTCTTCTCTGCTGCACACATCTCCTCTCTCCCAAGCCTCAGCCAAGACCATTTGTCACTGGGAACGAACCTCAAGTTTGCTGGTGTAGGTGCAAAGAAGAGGTTCAGGGGCAAGGGACAGTGAGTGATGCATGAAAGTCCATGGGCAGACCTTCAGATTCAGAAACACACTGGGTGTGATCTCATCTTAGAACCATAGCATGTGAAGTCTGGTGCTAGAAGTCATCTAGTGATCCTGCCTTCCCATTAACAGAGGATGAACCTGAAGTTCAGAAAGGTGAGTTCTTACTCAGTGCCATATCACTAAAACTCACCTTTTCTTCTTAAGTCTATTCCAATTTCTCTTTTTCTCTTTCTAGCTCACTCCATGTCTCCTCTGTGAGCTCATGTAGACTCACTCTGTAATATTCTTGCCGCTGTGAAGTTCATTACATGTTGCATTCTTATTCCTTTCGGTCTTGTCCCTATGACTGGACTCTCAACAGGGCAGGGGCTGTGCCTTTTGTGTGTCCTCAATGTACGAGACTATACCCAGAATAGATATTCAGCGAAGATACATTAACTTGATCAGGACAGTGATAACCATCACTTAGAAAAGAAGGGAAAATGCTACAGCAAGGATGTAGAGCACTAGGACATGTATCAAACCTGACACTTCACTGCCAGGACTTCCCAGGTGGTGCTAGTTGTAAAGAACTCACCTGCCAATGCAGGAGGCTTGGGTTCAATCCCTGGGTCAGGAAGATTCCCTAGAGGAGGGCATGGCAACCCACTCCAGTATTCTTGCCTGGAAAATCCCAAGGACAGAGGAGCCTTGCAGGCCACAGTCCATAGGGTTGAAAAGAGTGGGACATGACTGAAGCGATTTAACAAATATTCATTGGAAGTTCTGATGAAGCTCCAATACTTTGGCCACCTGATGCCAAGAGTCGGCTCATTGGAAAAGACCCTGATGCTGGGAAAGATTGAGGGCAGGAGGAGAAGGGGATGACAGAGGATGGGATGGTTGGATGGTATCAGCGACTCAGTGGACATGAGTTTAAGCAAGTCTGGGAAATGGTGAAGGACAGGGAAGCCTAGCGTGCTGCAGTCCATCAGGTTACAAAGAGTAGGACACGAATGAGCAACTGAACTGTATAGTATGACATGTATGTCTTAGTATTAATCTCTTTAGATAAACTCAGCATGCTTTTACCCCACCTCATCTACCCCTGTTAGCCCTTGGATGTCGTCCTCTCCTCTCATTCGACTGCACAGACCATTAATCAGCCCTTACTCACCCTTTCATCTCTCACTCCATCTTGACCCTGAGTCTTGCTTTCTGCTCTTCAGCACCCTGGGAATGTTTTCCCCCTACGGAGGACGATTCCTGGGGTCTGTCCATTCCTTTACCCTCATCTGCATCCTCAGCTGATTCTCATCCTTGGTCTGGCACTTTTTGCATCTTTGCACACTATTTCAATCATATCTACCTTTCCCTTGGTCTTTTTATCCCCAAGCACAGTCTGTTAGACAGGATGGAACATAGAGACTGAACTAAAGGATTCTAGCACAAGTGAAGCCTGGACATAAGAATGGGGGGCAGAGAAACTGTCACTTCCCAGGGGTAGGCCCGAGAACCCAAGAAGACGATGGCCTCTGCAAACTCTAAGTACCATTTCTATCTCCTTGGTGTATTTATGCACAGAGACTATAATTCTTCACTTTGCCCTGACATTTGTGGAAAGGTTCTGTTTGTTTTTCCTTTTTCTCTCTCCTCATCCCCTTCACATGTATTCACCATCCACGCAGGCACACACACTCTCCAGTGCTTTTTCTCTTAAGAATACAGATCACAGGTACAGGTGATGATTCATGGGAGAAGAGGATAGGAATTATTTTTTCCTGAGGATCCTGGTATATTTCTCTTGACGCACTCCTATCCTGGTATGAAGACAGCCCCAGAGCTGCGTTCACTGGATGATTTTGTTTCATTCCTTACTCTCTAGTTCTTTATCACTGCTACACCAGCAATAAAAAAAAATCAGGTCTTTTTTCTTTTAAAACAACCCCCTACTCCTGCCACCACCAAGACCACTCAAAAGGAGATTGTGAAAGTTGGATATTCACTGCATAGCTTACATGCATAAGTAGTCAAAGGCAAAGGCCAGTAGTCATGGAGAGATGTATCCAAGCAACCTTGGTGCTAAGCAACAGATTGGAACTCAGCGTGTCCTGGTCCACTCTAATCAGAGCAGGCTGCTCAAAACTTGGCCTTGAATGAAGGGAGAAGTTTATTTGGGTGGATGAAGGGCTAGAGGTGGGAGGAGGAGAAAAGAGTGAAGACAGGGACAGAAGAACAGATAGAAGAAGAGAAAGAAGAGGAGAAAGGAGAAACTGTGGCACAGAGGAAGATGGTTGGCTTCAATTCCATTTCTGACGGTCATTAAGACTGATGGTTAAAGAATGGCCTATGGTTTTTGCAGAGTAGATGGCCACAGTCAAGATTTTTGAAACTGGTTTTTGTTTTGGCACGTGCTATGTGGTTGGTGAAAGCATCTCCCAAGCTGTCAAAATATTCCCTTTCAAGTACCCTTGTGACCTGGATCATCCATTGTCCAGAAATTAGTATCACCTCACTTCCTGGCTTCCTCCTATAGAACTAAAATGCAGGTATGCACCAAGGTGTTAATTTCTGATGGGAGGTGTCAGACACGACAATGAGAATGGAATCATTGAAAAAAAAAAAAGAAAGAGAAGGGGAGGGTTCAGGTAAAAGAGAGAGGTCAGATTAGCAGTCTCACTCTCATAGGGTAGGATTGAGCACAGCCGTTGGGTCAGTATGAACTCCCTCCTTCCTTTCTACTGTTCTGCAAGTGTTCTCAGGAAAGAGGAAAAGAACTATCTGTAAATTCCCTCTATATGGTGAGACATTGTAGTGTTCAAATGATCCTGCCAAGCCCGTCTTGGGTCACACAGATCGGGGGAAACAGCTTGACAACCACATTATAATTAGACTGGGAAATCTTCCCAGAGGGTAGAATAGCTGGAGGTAATAGGATGCCAGGCAGCACCTGGTATTTATACCTCAATCCCGGTGTCTCTTCTACTCTCATCCCACCCCACCCACTTCTCCACCGTCTGTTCTGAACAAGCTTCTCCCACTCTCTCTGCCTCCCTTCATTGGTTGAGAGCAGTTGCAGTGTGGCCCAGACCGCTGGGACCACTTAGTAAAGCCTCCTTAAGCAGACTAGCAGGATGATGAGGTGCCGTTTTATCAAGGCTCTGGAATAGGTCATTAGATGTCATTCCCTTTCTCTAAGCCAATTTGTCTGTATCAGCTGTTGTAGGCCGTCAGTCTCTCGACTCATGGAGAGACGTCTGAACCTTGCAAACGCTTGGCATATGGCAAGCATAGTATGTGCTTGTGAGCTGTGTCTCATCCCTGATTGAGATCTATCATCACCAGCCAAGCCTCCGAACTCAGCTATTTATAAATTCCAGGCTTTTGTGGTTTGCCTCCTCCCCAGGGTAATTCCTAGGTTCATCTTTGCCTGGAAAGTACCAGGTGCGTTTGGTCTGGGGTTGATGAGATGTCTCTTTTTGTTTAGCTTTTAAAAGCCAGACAAGAAGAACATTGGAAATATCAAGCTTATTAGATGAAGGTATTCTGAAACAGTTAAACAGTGCATGTACGTGTGTGTGTATATGTATGTGATAGAAACTATTGAGAGGTAGGTTTCCAGGGGTTTTACATCTCACTCATGTGCACACACACATCACACATAAACACACAAATATACTGGTGAAGGAATAGAATTTTAGGGAAAAAAATCTTTATCCAAAACGCATGCGAACAATCAGATAAACTATGTTTCTTTCCTAGAACACTAATGTCTTAGTGTCATGGGCATGTTTTTAGCCATATAATAACTGATCCCCTTATACATTGGAGGAATTCCCCATCTTCTGAGTCAGAAATTGATTGCCATTATATAATGAATATCCTATTACACATTATCAAAAGCCATTATATAGTCACTAGCCACTATATAACCATTATATAATCCTAGATTACCTTTTGAGTTCAGTAAAGATACATGATCTGGCTCAATCAACTAGACACACAAACTCATAAATTAGCAACAAAGAGAAAAAGAGCCATACAAAATCTATTTTTGTTAGAGTGGTGACAATAGGAGATCAACAGCAGCCACATCTGCACCCAAGGGCAATAGTGGCGTTTGTGACTTGTGTCCAATTTCTGTGGTAAACAATAAGACAACCTGTGGATCACTGATGTTTTCCTCTCTTTAGTTCTGTGATGTGAGCCATTCCTGGCTTTCTAGCCATCAACTCCCATTCTCTGATCTTCCTGAAGATTTTGTGAGCCACCCAATTTCCTTTGGGAAAAAAAAAATCATTCTTCTGTTAACCCAACTAAAGTTGATTACTGTTGGTTGCAATTAAGAACTAATTGCTGCAGAAATTGGCATGAGGTGTAATCAAAGACAACAGACCCTCAAGTCTGGAATTGATAATTAGGTCTTATTAATTTGGGGGGAAGTCAATATCCAAATTCCATTACAGGAAAAAATTCTGACAGTGGCCTGCAGTGGTAAAACTGCTTAGCAAATGACCACCTGTGGTCTTCTGTAACATGGCTATTGAAGGCAAAACTTTATGAAATCAAGTGATAAGTTACATTAAACTGTATCAATGGTAAGAGGAAATCAATCACTGTTGGGTGGGAAGGATTTTTCAAATAGTGCTTCAAAATAAAAGAAAGTGAATGGATCAAGCTTCTAAATGCCACAGGAAAAGCAAGCACTTTCTATAAGTGTACTAAGAGACACCAATTTCTTCCATATTAAAGATTGAGAGGTACTTCCCTGGCAATCGATCCCTGGTTGGAGACCTAAGATCTCACATGCCTTACGGCCAAAAAATGAAAACACACAAAAAAATAGAAGCGATATTGCAACAAATTCAATAAAGACTTAAAAAAAATGGTTCAAATAAATAAATAAACGTTGAGACAGTCAACACCAGGCTTAAAATTTGATCTTGTAAGTATCAGGTTTGATACCCATTGTATTCATAGCTTCACTATGTTTCTCAGGTTAAAGCTAATATATTTATGCAGGAACAGTGGCACTCCAAAACTTGCAATGAGATATTTAGCATAAATCAGAAAATAAAAAATGTGATGCCCTCCAAGCCCATCTGAAGCATTATTTAATAGTCAAAACAGCATCCTTTTTTTTCTTGTCTAATTAGGATGTTCCTGTCTGAACTGAAGATCCCAGTAAGGATCTCACTTAAATGAATTACCTTGCAAAAAGAAGCCAATTTTCTAATAGCCCAACCCCACTTTTTCTACTAATCTCAATACCTCTAACTTAAGTCACTTTGCAGTATGTCCTGGGAAGTCATGAAGTAAGGGTGATTATAGAAAAAGCTTGTTAGTTCTCCAAATAAGCAAACAATAAAGAAAGCCGCAATCCTGCAGAAATTACAAAAAGGAGTAGCATCATCAATGTTTAGAATATGCAGGGGTGATGTAATAGACTTGATAATTGTTCAGCAAATATTCCCAACACTACTTTTCCCCTTTGGAAGGATAATAAGTCTCTGAATTACTATGTTTAGGTTTTATAGAACTTACAGAACTAAAAGCAGTATGTAACCTAAAAGGACATATGTATTTTAATTTTTTTTTTTTTTTACCATTTCACTGCATCAAATTTTTAAATTAATTTTGATTGGAGTATAGTTGCTTTACAAAATTATATTAGTTTCTACTGTACAGAAAAATGAATGAGCCATACATATACCTATATCCCTTCCCTTTTGAACTTCCTTCCCATTCAGGTTACCACAGCTCATTAAGTAGAGTTCTCTGCATCATACCGTATGTTCTCATTAGTATCTATTTTATTCACAGTATCAACAGCATATAATTGTCAATCCCAATCTCCCAATTCCTTCCCCCATGCCCCCTGGTATCCATATATTTGTTCTCTACATCTGTCTCTACTGCTTTACAAATAAGATCATCTATATCACTTTTCTAGATGCTACATAAATGTATTGATACATGATATTTGCTGTTCTCTTTCTGACTTCACTCTGTATGATGCCCTCTAGGTTTGTCCATGGCTCTACAAATGACCCAATTTTGTTCCTTTTTATGGCTGAGCAATATTCCACTGTGTATATACTACATCTTCTTTATAAGATAGTATACTACATCTTCTTTATCCATTCCTCTGCTGATGGACAGTTAGTGTGCTTCCATGTTCTGGCTATTGTAAATAGTGCCACTATGAACACTAGGGCGCATGTATCTTTTTGGATTATGGTTTTCTTTGGGTGTATGTCCAGTAGTGGGATTCCTAGGTCATATGGCAACTCCTTTTTTCACTTTTTATGGAACCTCCATAACATTCTCCATAGTGGCTATATCAATTTACACTCCCACCAAGAGTGCATAAGTGTTCCCTTTCCTTCACACCCACTTCATCTTTCACTGTTTGTAGATTTTATGATGATGGCCATTCTTACCAGTGTGAGGTACTACTACATTGTAGTTTTGATTTGCATTTCTCTAATAATTAGTGATGTTGAGAACATTTTTATGTGCTTGTTGGACATCTATAAAAACATACGCATTTTAGATAGATGTAATCAATTTCCAGGATGATGTAGGCATCTTCCATCTCATCCAGGTACATGTGAAATGTCTCTCCAAAGTGAATAAAATTTATTGTCTTTACTTCCCCTATCTTTCAGAGAGATGCTAAATACTTGGAGGGTCTCTGTGGATTTTAGAGATAACATACACATTACTTGGATATACATATTGCTCTGCACAGAATCAGACACAACTGAAGTGACTTAGCAGCAGCAGCAGCAGCTCATTCATATATTAAATAACAATCCCAAGGTTATCAATTTTGAGTTATAGTTTAAGTAGCACTGTTGCTTGACTGTTCCTTGAAGATCCTGCATATCCAAGAAGATTAAAATCCATGGGATTTTCCAGGCAAGAATACTGGAGTGGGTTGCCATTCTCTTCTCCAGGGAGTTTTCCCGATCCAGCAATTGAACTTGGGTTTCCTGCATTGCAGGTGGATTCTTTAATATCTGAACCACGAGAGAAGCCTGCATTTATCTATACAGGGAATAAATTTTCAATGTATTCTCAAAGGGTACATGAGAAATGTGTGCACCCTTACATTTAAGAGATGCGGATTCGATCTCTAGGTTGGGAAGATCCCCTGGAGGAGGGCATGGCAACCCACTCTAGTATTCTTGCCTGGAAAACCCCTTGGACAGAGGAGCCTCATGAGCTACAGACCACAGGGTCACAAAGAGTCGGACATGGTTGATCATGCACATGTATAAAATAATCCACCAGGACCTACTGTATAATACAGGGAACTCTACTCAATGTTTTATAATAACCTATAAGGGAAAAGAATCTGAAAAAGTAGATATATATGCATATATAACTGAATCACTTTGCTATACATCTGAAACTAACACAACATTGTAAATCAACTATACTTCAATAAAATGAATTAATTAAAAACCAACTAGTGAACAAAACAGTGTTGTATCTGACTATGAGAAAAAGAGAATAATGCAGAATATAACTTATATACCATATATTCATAAGCATACATACATATATTAAATCTGTATATGCATATACATGTGTGTATTCATAAACAGTTTATCTGGAAAGGATTCAAGGTGACTCTATAAATATATACAAAAAGTTGAAAGAAAGTTCAGAATATTCAAATGAAGAAAGTGGGGAAAAGAAAAATCAGAATAGCAAAGATAAGATGTTACAAGTGCTTAGTATACATGATAGATATTGTATATTTGTTTAGTAAAGGGGTAGATAAATTTGTCTCTAAACTCCCCAGCACCCAACTCAAGATGGAAAACAAAGAAAGATTGCTATAATTTTTAAGGAAAGTTCTAATAATAGGCTGAGGGAAGAGAAGCTAATATTTATTCAGCAACTATTCCATTTATTTCCAAAATAAATGCTATGCAAAATACATTGGCTGTTATTTTAGAGAATAGGAAACTGAAGGTCCAAGATGTTTTAAAAATATTAAAAAATTTTCTCAGCTGTTAAGCATAAACCTAGGTCTCCAACTCCAAAGACCATTTTATTTCCATTACAACATGCCACTTTTAAGTTTTGTTTAAGAAAGAGCCTTGGATTAGAGAAAATAATAAGTGAAAACATGTTGGGTGGTCAGAGCAAGATATTCCTGTCTATTTCTCTTAGTGGATCCTTTCCAATAGAAGAGACTGGATATATTCATAAACCCCACTGTGTTGATCACACGACCTAAAGCTGTTTTAGCTTCCCATGGTAGTAAGAGGTATATATAGATATGCCCAAGTTACTCTTGTTTTAATGGCTTCCCTCATACTCAACTGGTAAAGAGTCTGCCTGCAATGCAGGAGACCTGGGTTTGATCCCTAGTTTGGGAAGATACCTTGGAGAAGGGAAAAGCTATCCACTCCAATGTTCTGGCCTGGAGAATCCCATGGACTCTATAGTTGCAAAGCACCAGACATGACTGAGCAACTTTCATTTCACTTTACTCTTGCTCCACAAGTATGCAGTCATCATGATGGACGGAAGGAAAGAAAATAAATGATAAAATTCAAGAGTATTTCTGCAGACAGTTGAAGGCAAGCAAACACAAACATGATAGATACTCAGGAAAGAGAATAGTGAGTTTTATTTTTCTCTTCTAAAGATATCAGGAAGACATATATACAATGCAATACTACTCAGCCATTAAAAAATGAAATGATAGCATTTACAGCAACATGGATAGACCTAGATATTGTCATGCTGAGTGAAGTAAGTCATAGAAGGAAAAATATCATATTCCCTTATATGTGGAATCTAAAAAGAAATGATACAGATCAACTTACTAACAAAACAGAAATAGACTCACAGACTTAGAGACTTAGAGAATTAACTTATGGTTGCCAGGTGGAAAGATGAGAAGGAATAGTTAGGGAATTTGGGATCGATGTGTACATACTGCTATATTTAAAATAGATAATCAAGAATGACCTCCTATATAGCATTGGAAACTCAGTTTAATGTTATGTGACAGCCTAGATGAGAAGGGAATTTGGGAGAGAATACATACATATATATTTATGGCTGAGATTCTTTACTGTCCACCTGAAACTATCACAAAACTGTTAAGTGGTTATACTCCTATAGAAAATAAAAAATTAAAAAAATAAAGGTATCATGAAGAAAACTTGTCTCCAATTTCCTTGTGATTACTAGCTTTCCTGGCAGTGAGTTACCTTCTATTAATTACCTTTATTTATTGCTGTTGGCAGAATGACTACTGCAGTAAATCAAGCAATTAGCAGTTTCCCATATTATACTCAGAAGAGAGGTAACAAGATGCCAAGCAGATTAGCTTTCTGCTTTATTTTTCATTCAACATTTCTCTTTTCAGGGTTTTGACCTTTACACTACTACTGTCATGGGAATTTGGTGAGCTTAGGTGGAATTCTGAGGTCCTTTCAGCAGGTGGGACATGGGCCTGACAGCTGGGAGGTTAAACAGAATCAGTTATGAGTCACTGAACTTATTTCTTTACTCAGACATTGGCGATAAGAAGCACGAAACTGCAGGTTGCAACAGGAGATAGAGAATAATGTGAACTGGTCCTGTTTGTTTTGTATAGAACTTAAACTCATGGATGCCTATCTATGGCAGAAAGGCCTATCCAGGAAGGATAAAATTGTTAATAGAAATTGAGGTATTCAGAAATATTTTGCTGTGCAGTAAGTCCTCTACATATGAATGAGTTCTGTTCCAAGAATGCATTTGTAAGGCCAATTTGTTAAGTCCAATAAAGTAAGGCTACTGTGTCACTCAGTCAAGTCTGATGCTTTGCGACCCCATGAACTATAGTCTGCCAGCTTCCTCTGTCCATGGAATTCTCCAGGCAAGAATATTGGAGTGGGCTGCCATTCCCAGCCTAGGTATTCAGCAAATACAATTGACTATATAGTACTGTATAACACTGTACTGTAATAGTTTTATAATACTTTTCACACAAAAGTGTGAATACATAAAAAACAAGCAGAAATGTGAATACACAGATAAAGCACAAAAATAATTCATCTTACAGTTCAGTTCCTTGAAAAGTACAATAGGACAGTATAACAACTGGTGCTTCTTAGCAATATCAATTACATCGCTGCTGCTTTTACGCTTGCTTCCAGACATCCCGGGCTTGAAATAAAGATACTGTATGACTATAATCTGTACGGTACTTTGCAGTAAAGCACACAAAAGACAACTTGTAGAGGATGCACACACATGACAATGTATGCCAGACAGATGAACTAACTTACATGACTGGACATGCAAACACACTTTCGCATGCTTGAAAGTTCACAGCTTAAAGGTTCATATGTAAGGGACTTACTGTATCTCTTAAAAGTTGTAGAATAACCAGGTCCTGTTGAAGGCATATGTGACTAAGAAGAAAGCAATTGCCCTTCTTCTGGAAAAACCTTTCCCAGTTGGAGGCATCCAGTTTCCATGGTCTTCTCCTCATTAACTGAGTTCCCAGGGTCACCCAGTGAGGTCCTCAGTTCTGCACCATTCTACTTGAATGTTCATCACATCACTCTAGGCACTACTTAATGTTTTCAAAGAAGACTTTTAAAGCTCCTCCTGATTTATCCAGTGTCAGATCCCGCCTTTCTTGTCCTCACTGCCTTTGTTGCATTGCATGGTTCAGTATAGCCCTCCATCTTTAGATTTCGTTCATTATCAGAAAATTTATAAACTTATTCTGATTAGCACAAGAGAAAAAATAAACCAGAATTCTCAGTCCTTTGGGGATGAGGTCTGAAATTAATCTGGCTGGTATGGATTTGAAAACTGGCGTTTCCAGATCAAACAGGGGGTGTTTTCCTGCCCACCAAGCCATAGCCTTCACAGGTCTCAGGACTTTGTTTCATTATGACCAAGGAGGAAGCTGGGCAGAGAAGGAGGTGGTGCAGAGGAGGATTTTTAGCATTTATTAAGCCACAATGAGACTCTGTCTGCATTCCTTGTCTCATTTCATCACAATAACAAACCTATGATATCACTGTTCCTGAATTACAAATGAGGAACCGAAGCTTAGAAAGGCTGACTCACATGGTCACACATGGCTGCACATGGTCACACATGGTTGCACATGATCGTAAACAACAGAACTGAGATCTGTGCTCAGGTCTGTCTAGTTCTAAAATCTATACTTTTATTATGCCACCATTCTATTACCTCAATAACTTCCATGGCAATCTACCTTGCAGATCCCAAAGAGGCTCAAGAATTGCCTGGCCATGTTCTGTTGGTGTCTTGGACTTCTGAGTCCTTGCAAACCTTATTCTTGTTCTCTCCTTTGCCCATCTTCCTGATGTATCATCATTTTTTTTTTTTTCCAGCATCCACTTACCTAAAATTTGAATCTTTGTCTTTGGAAAGTTTCATTCTGGCTCATTTCTACCTTGATCTATTCTCCCTCCTTACATGTATGCCCAATTCCTCTGCTGTTTCTGAAGCCAAAGTCCTGCCACCCAAAAGCTCTCCTATGGAACCCCTATCTCAAACTCATCATTATCTTCTATTTTAATGCCTTTTCCCATGTCTGCTTCCTTTCCCTGGCATATCCTGACCAAATCACCTGTAACAGTCACCTCTTGCTAATGTATGCTGTTTTTTCTGGGAGAAGGAGTTCTGTCCCTGAGCTTTCCCCATCTTGTTACTTGCATCTTCTAAAATACAGAGTGGCTTCTGAACAAACAAAATGCATGGCATCGATTTTGTAAGTTGGCCTCTCCCTGACTGGGTATTTTATTCCTAGGCCCTCTGGTACTCCTTGCTAGTCATTTCAATGTACCTCCAAAAGAGGAAGCTACTGGCTACCTGAGCCCCAGTAATTAAGAGATCCTATCTTTCCTTTTGTGCTGAGGAAACATAGCTTACCTCCTAAATTAATAAAGCCTAATTCTTGAATTCCATCTTTGTCTAAAGTTGTGACCTGGATTTGCACTGTAGATGCCAGCCCTGTCTCTCCTGGGCCTATTCAATTCCAAACTCCAGACAAGATAGCTTATCTAGTCTCAGAAGTCTAATACCAGAAAGCTCACTAATCCAACTAGAACTCTCATTCCCACAACAGGTAATCATCCTGAAAGATGTAGATGAAATGCTGAGCAGGTGCCTTTGGCTTGAAATCTTTGCAGCCTGCACAGAATAATTTAATTGCTTCTTAGGGCCTTTGCTCCATTTCCAGGACATAGGGTAACAAGGATTTCTCTATATTGATGGTGTAAAGTGCTACAACCACTTAAGAAAACTGTTAAGTGTTAATATGCCAACTTTGACAATAGGCATACCTGTGCTTAAACAATTCTATTTGGGGTATTATATTAGGTCCTGTTCTGCTGTAATCACAAAATTATCACAAACTTGATTGTTCAGTCACCAAATCAAGTCCAATTCTTCTCCACCCCATGGACTGCAGCACCATGCCAGACTTTCCTGTCCCTCACCATCTCCCAGAGTTTGCCCAAGTTCATCTCCATTGCATCAGTGATGCCATCCAACCATGTCATCCTCTGTCACCCTCTTCTCCTTCTGCCTTCAATCTTTCCCAGCATCAGGGTCTTTTCCAATAAGTCAGCTGTTTTTATCAGATAGCCAAAGTGTTGGAGCTTCAGCTTCAGCCTCAATTCTCCCATTGAATACTCAGGGTTGATTTCCTTTTAAATTGACTGGTTTGATCTCCTTGCAGTCCAAGGCACTCTCAAGAGTCTTCTCCAGCACCACAATTCACAATCATCAATTCTTCAGTGCTCTACCTTCTTTATGGTCCAACTCTTACAACGGTACATGACTACTGGAAAGATCATAGCCTTGACTATAAGGACCTTTGTTGGCAAATTTGGTGGATTAATACAAAATACATTTATTCTCTCATATTTAAAAAAGTCAGAAATCAGTATTACACAGCCAAAATCAAGAGGACAATGAGATGCGTTCCCTCTGGAAGCTCTAGGAGATAATTGTCCCTTGACTTTGTCAGCTTCTGGTGCTGTTGGGATTCCTTGACTGCCAGCTGCATCACTCCAGTTTCCACCTACATGGTCATATTGCCTCTTCCTTTTCTGTCTGTGTCAACCTCCCTCATCCCTCCTTTCTAAGGACACTTGTGGTTGATTGCTTTCAAGGTCTATGTAGAGATTTCAGAATGACTTCCTCATCTCAAGACCTTTAACATAACGACCTTTACCCAAATAAAATAACATGTATTTGGGAATGTTAATCTTAATGACAAGAATTAAGACTTGATATCTTTGAGAGCTATTTTTAGCCTACTATAGGCATGCATGCTCAGTCACTTCAGTCATGTCCAACTTTTTGCGATCCTATGGACTGTTAGCCCACCAGACTCCTCTGTCCATGGAATTCTCCAGGTAAGAATATGAGAACGGGTTGCCATGCCCTCCTCCAGGGGATCTTCTCAACCCAGGGATCAAACCAACATCTCCTGCATTGCACATGGATTCTTTACTGCTGAGCCACTGAGAAATCCCACTACAAGTATATATTCAACATATATGCATAGACATATTTATCTGGAGGCATGGACAAGAATGTATATAGCACATATTGATAATAAACCCAAAGTTGAAAAACATAAAGAGCTATTAGGAGTAAAACTGATAAATAAGGGATAGTCATATAATGGAATATCATGCAGCAATGAAAATGAATATACTTTGTTTATATGTTCTATTAGAGATAAATATAACTATAATAGCACATATAATAACCATCATCAGGTGGTCAAAACTGAAATCAGGTTGATTATATTTGCAGCCAAAGATGGAGAAGCTCTATACAGACAAAATAAACAAACCTGGGAGCTGATAGTGGCATAGACCATGAACTTTTTATTGAAAAATTCAGACTAAAATTGAAGAAAGTAGAGAAAGCCACTAGGCCATTCAGGTATGATCTAAATCAAATCCCTTATGATTATATAGTAGAAGTGACAAATAGAGTAAAGGGATTAGATCTGATAGACAGAGTGTCTAAAGAGCTATGGACAGAGATTTGCAATATTATTAAGGAGGCACTGATCCAAACCATCCCCAAGAAAAAGAAATGCAAAAAGTCAAAGTGGTTATCTGAGACCTTACAAATAGCTGAGAAGAGAAGTGAAAGATAAAGGAGAAAAGGAAAAATATATCCATCTGAATGCAGAGCTCTAAAGAATAGCAGGAGAGATAAGCAAGCCTACCAAAGTGAAAAACGCAAAGAAATAGAGGAAAACAATAGAACAGAAAAGACTAGAGGACTCCTCCAGAAAACTAGAGATATCGAAGGGAACATTTCTGCAAAGATGGGCACAATATAGGACAGAAATGGTCTGGACCTAACAGAAGCAGAAGAGATTAAGAAGAGGTGGCAAGAATACACGGAAAAGTGTGAGCCACTCAGACGTGTCCTACTCTTTGTGACCCCATGGACTGTAGCCTTTGCCATTTTCTTCTCCAGGGAATCTTCCTGACCCAGGGATTGAACCCGGGTCTCCCACATTGCAGGCGTATTCTTTACCATCCAAGTCACCAGAGAAGTCCTGTAAGAGTACACTAGGGAAGCCCTATAAGAGTACACAGAAGAACTATACAAAAAAGGTCTTAATGACCTGGATAACCACAGTGATGTGATCACTCACCTAGAGCCAGACATCCTAAACTGCAAAGTCAAGCGGGCCTTAGAAGACATCACTATGAACAAAGATAGTGGAGGTGATGAAATTCCAGCTGAGCTATTTCAAATCCTAAAAGATGATGCTGTTAAAGTGCTACACTCAATATGCCAGCAAATTTGGAAAGATCAGAAGTGACCAAAGGACTGAAAAATGTTGGTTTTCATTCCGATCCCAAAGAAGGGCAATGTCAAAGAATGTTCAAATTACAGCACAATTTACTCATTTCACATGCCAGCAAGGTAATGCTCAAAATCCTCCAGATAGGCTTCAACAGTATGTGAAACAAGAACTTCCAGATGTACAACCTGGATTTAGAAAAGGCAGAGGAACCAGAGATCAAATTGTCAATATCCATTGGATCATAGAAAAAGCAAAAGAATTCCAGAGAAATATTTACAGCTGCTTCATTGACTATATTAAAGCCTTTGACTGTGTGGATCACAACAAACTAGAAAATTCTTCAAGAGATGGGCATTCCAGACTACCTGACCTGCCTCCTGAGAAATCTGTATGCAGGTCAAGAAGCCACAGTTAGAACCGAACTTGGAACAATGGACTGCTTCTAAATTGGGAAAGGAGTATGTCAAGGCTGTATATTGTTACCCTGTTTATTTAACTTATATGCAGAGAACATCATGCGAAATGCCAGGCTGGATGAAGCACAAGCTGGAATCAAGGTTGCCAGGAGAAATATCAATAACCTCAGATATGCAGATGACACCACCCTTATGAAAGAAAGTGAAGAGGAACTAAAAAGCCTCTTGATGATTGTGAGGAGAGTGAAAAAGCTGGCTTAAGACTCAGCATTCAAAAAGCTAAGATCATAGCATCTGGTCCCATCACTTCCCAGCAAATAGATGGGGAAACAATGGAAACAGTGAGAGACTTTGTTTGGGCTCCAAAATCACTGTAGGTGGTAACTGCAGCCACAAAATTAAAAGACACTTGCTCCCTGAAACAAAAGCTGTGTCAAGCCTAGATAGCATATTAAAAAGCAGAGATATCACTTTGCCGACAAAGGTCTGTATATTCAGAGCTGTGGTTTTTCCAGTAGTCATGTATGGATGTGAAAGTTGGACCATAAAGAAAGCAAAATGCCAAAGAACTGATGTTTTTGAACTTTGGTGTTGAAGAAGACTCTTGAGTCTCTTGGACAGCAAGGAGACCCAACCAGTTCATCTTAAAGGAAATCAGCACTGAATATTCATTGGAAGGACTGATGCCGAAGCTGAAGCTCCAATAATTTGGCACCAGATGTGAAGAGCCAGCTTATTAGGAAAGACCCTGATGCTGGGAAAGATTAAAGGCAGGAGGAGAAGGGGATGACAGGGGATAAGATGGCTGAATGGCATAACCAACTCAATGGAGATAAGTCTGAGCAAGCTCTGGGAGATAGTGAAGGATAGGGAGGCCTGGTGTGCTGCAGTGCATGGGGTTGCAAAGAGCCAGACATGACTGAACAAATGAACTGATACTGACAGTTAAATAACATAAACTTAATGTTGATGGAAAGAAACCAGATGCAAAAGAATACAGACTGTATGATATAATTTTTTAATTTTCATTTCATTATTTTTTATAAATGTGCTTTTAAAATAATTTTATTTATTTATGCATTTAGGTCTAAGCCTGACCTTCACTGCTACCTGGGCCTCTCTCTAGTTGCAGCGGAGTGGGAGTTACTCTCTAGTTGTGGTGAATGGGCTTTTCATTGCAGTGGCTTCTCTTGTTGTGGAGCACAGGCTCTGGAGCACACGGGCCTCAGTACTTGCAGTACCTGGGCTCAATAATTGGGGTTCTGGACTCTAGAGCATAAGCTCAATAGTTGTGGTGTATGGGCTTAGTTGCTTCTAGACAAGTGGGATCTTCCTGGACCAGGGATCAAATTTGTGTCTCTTGCAGTGGCAGGTGAATTCTTTACCACTGAAACACTAGGAAACCCCACTCCCATTTTTCTAATTTAACTTGTAAAGTCCACAATAATTTCTAATGTACTTACATGTACATTGCTTCATTAGAGTTTCAAAAACTGGGTAGCATAATTAACATATTTTCCCATTTACAAATGTGGAAATTTAAGTTTTTAAAGGCCTACCTATCTCTTATTAAGGCTTCCCTGGTGGTTCAGCTGGTAAAGAATCCACCTGCTCGTGGGAGAACTGGGTTCAATTCCTGGTTTTGGAAGATCCCCTGGAGAAGGGGAAGGCTGCCCACTCCAGTATTCTGATCTGGAGAATTCCATGGACTGTATAGTTCATGGGGTTGCAAAGAGTCAGACGACGACTGTAAAGATTCAGCAATACCACAATATATATATACACACACATATATATAATTAACAAAAATACTGACGGAATGAATGAGGTCCTCTTATTGAGGTCTTCTTATGTTTCTTTCTAATTTGTGCTTTATTAAATTGAAATATATTTGATCTACAGTATTGACTTGGGTTCAGGTGTGCAGCACTGTGATTTAGTTATATATATTATTTTTCAGATTCTTTTCCCTTTTCAGTTCAGTTCAGTCGCTCAGTCGTATCTGACTCCTTGCGGCCCCATGAATCACAGCACGCCAGGCCTCCCTGTCCAGTACCAACTCCGAGTTCACTCAGATTCACAGCCATCGAGTCCGTGATGCCATCCAGCCATCTCATCCTCTGTTGTCCCCTTCTCCTCCTGCCCCCAATCCCTCCCAGCATCAGAGTCTTTTCCAATGAGGCAACTCTTCACATGAGGTGGCCAAAGTACTGGAGTTTCAGCTTTAGCAT
>SJYV01029353.1:290071-300440 GCA_006410875.1 Neotragus pygmaeus
ATATATATATATATATATATGTGAATATATATTCTTTTTCAGATTCTTTTCTATTATAGGTTATTGCAAGACATTGAATATAATTCCCTGTGCCATACAGTAGGCCCTAGTCAGTTAGCTATTTTACATATAGTAGTGTATGTCTGTTAATCCCAATTCCAAATTTATCCCCCCTCCCACCTTTCCCCTTTGGTAACCATCAGTTCAGTTCAGTCGCTTAGTCATGTCTGACTCTTTGCAGCCCCATGGACTGCAGCACACTAGGCTTCACTGTCCATAACCAACTCCCAGAACCTGCTCAAACTCATGTCCATTGATTCAGTGATGCCATCCAACCATCTCATCCTCTGTCGTCCCCTTCTCCTCCTGCCTTCAATCTTGCCCAGCATCAGGGTCTTTTCTAATGAGTCAGTTTTTCGCATCAGGTGACTGAAGTATTGGAGATTCAGGTTCAGCATCTGTCCTTCCAATGAACATTCAGGACTAATCTCCTCTAGGATTGACTGGTAACCATAAGTTTGTTTACTGTGTGTGTGAGTCTATTTCTGTTTTATAAATAAGTTCATGTGTATCACTTTTTTAGATCCCACATATAAATGATATCATATGATATGTGTCTTTCTCTGCCAAGAAAATTTTAATAACTATAAAATTATTACAAAATAGGCTCCCTTTATAATTTCATGTAAGATTGCTCCATTACTTTCTGATTTTCAATGTAACAGAGGAGAATTCTGAGGCCAGTATGATCTCACTCTTTTATAACTGTATAATTAAAGTTATTTTTGGTTGTAAGAAAAAGAAAATGACTTATCAGCTACTATAGTCTAAATGCTTGTACCCCACACCCTGCAAACAAATTCACATGTTAACATCTTAATGCCCCATGTGATGGTATTTGTTGTTGTTTGTTGTTCAGTTTCTAAGTCATGTCGGACTCTTTGCAACCCATTGACTACACCATCCCAGACTTTCCTCTCTTTCACTCTTTCCCCAAGTCTGCTCAAATTCATGTCCATTGTGACAGTATTAGGAGGTGCTTAGGTCAAGAAGATTGAGCCCTCACAAATGAGATTATTTTTTTAAAAAGAGAGCCCAGAGTGAATTGTCTACCCTTCTTCCATGTGAAGCCAGACAAGAAGTCACCAGCAATGAACCAGAATGTGGACCGTCACCAGGGGGGTGATTATTCTGGCACCTTGATCTTGAACTTCCCAGTCTACAACTGTGAGAAATAAATTTCTGTTTTTATAAGTATTTAGTTATAATAGCAGGGGAAGGCAAAGGCACTCCACCCCAGTACTCTTGCCTGGAAAATCCAATGGACGGAGGAGCCTGGTGCGTTGTAGTCCATGGGGTTGCAAAGAGTCAGACACGACTGAGCGACTTCACTTTCACTTTTCACTTTCATACATTGGAGAAGGAAATGGCAACCCACTCCAGTGTTCTTGCCTGGAGAATCCCAGCGACGGGGGAGCCTGGTGGGCTGCCGTCTATGGAGTCGCACAGAGTCGGACACGACTGAAGCGACTTAGCAGCAACAGCAGCAGCAGTTATAACAGCCCAAGTGGACTAAGACTTAAGAAAACAAGGTATTTTTTGAAAGGATTATTTTACAGAATTGAAGGAAGAGCTGAAATCCTATATTTGGGGAAGTCAGGAAAGAAGGTAATTACAAGTTCTTCATGAGTGGCACTAGTGGTAAAGAATCTGCCTGCCAATGCAGGAGACACACTAGACTCAGGTTCGATCCCTCCATTGGGAAGATCCCTTGGAGTAGGAAATGGCAATCTGATCCAGTATTCCTGCCTGAAAAATCTGATGGACAGAGGAGCTTGACAAGCTACAATCCATAGGGTTGCAAAGAGTCGACACGATTGAGCCACTGAGCACACACACACACACACACACACACACACACACACACACACACATAGATCTTTGTAGGGTGATGTTATTAAGGTAATTTAACTTGAATACTTTCAACAATTCATTGATTCAAAGTTTCCCATTTCTGGGAGAATAAAAATCATACTGGTCCAGCTTAAGCCAGCTGTATCATAATATCAAACAGCCTTGGAATGACATGGAATGCCGATTGGCAGGGGGCCTGGCACTGTACCCTAAGGACATGCTCAGCAAAAGGAAATCATTCAGATCTAGGAGTCAACTTGACTGGTGCCCACCACAGTAATTAGCTTTTGTATGTGACATTTTATAGGACTTTTTCTTCCTTTCTGTTATTTAAGGAGAAAGAAAGCCAGATAGGTTTAGAATCTCAGATTTTTCTTTAGTCTGAAATATCTTCTTCTAGCACAGTAAGCCTATTGTTTCTATTTTTTGTCATTCTGATATCTTCTTCCAAAACACAAGTTGTCCAAATGCAATCTCCATATCTGTAATTTATTGATGACCATTTTTAGTTTTTCTTTTGTAGTCCAAGAGGGATTCATAGTTGATCTCTACACTAATTAAGTGATTTTTTTTTCAGTGTTGATTTCTGTTTTTTAGGGCTCCAAAAAATAAGTTTGTAAATGAGCCTTTCTTTTGAAATAATTTTAAAATTTAGAAAAGTTGCAAAGATAATACAAAGAATTCCTATATGCCTTCACCCAGTTCCTCCAAAGGTTAACATCGTACATTATGGTGGAACATTTGTCATACTGGGAAGTTGACACTAGGAAGTGTATCAGTTTCTTACTTCTGTGCTAACAAACTGTCAGGAATCCTCTCCTCTGAGTTCAGATGTTTAAATTCAAGGTGATGGCAGGTCTGCATTCTTTCCAGAGGTCTAAGGCCAAATGTACTTCCTAGCCTTTTCCAATTTCTAGAGGCTGACAGCTTTGTCTTACTGTCCCTTCTTCCATCTTCAAAGCAAATCACCCCAACCTCTGCTTCTGTGTCTCATCTTGCACTTTTGACCTTCTCGCCTTCCTCTTAAAAGGACGTTTGTGATTCCATTGGACTCATCCAGATAATCCAGAATAGTTCTTCATCACAAAATTCTTAATTTAATCACACCTGCAAAATTCCTTTTGCTGTGTAAGGTAACATTTTCAGATTCCAGAGATTAGGAGGTGGACATCTTGAGGTGAGAGGAGTGGGAGGGCATTATTTAACCTACTTTAAACATAGTGTTAGTTGCTTTAGTGGTGTCTGAGTCTTTGCAACTCCATGGCCTATATATAGCCCACCAGGCTCCTCTGTCGATGGAATTCTCCAGGCAAGAATACTGGAGTGGATTGTCATTCCCTTCTTCAGAGGATCTTCCCAATGAAGGGATTGAAACCAGGTCTCCTGCATTGCAGGAAGATTCTTTAGCATCTGAGTCACTAGGGAAGTCACAGAATATAACATTATTATTAACGAAATTCCAGTTATTAAAATTTCATTAATTTCTTACTCATGTTCCTTTTCTGATCAAAGATCCAATCCAGGATATTAAAATGCATTTAATCACCGTGTCTCTCCAGAGTCTCTGGTCTGTGCCAGTTTCTCAAAAAAAAAAAAAAAAAAAAAAAAGATTTTAATTTTGTTTCTTCATTTTTCAGTTTTCTTGTAATTCTTTCCAATGTTATTTCTTTTCCTTTTAAATTCATCTGGTTATATCTTGTCCCATTTGGTCCTTACCTTATAATTTTCTGCCTTTATTTATTTTACTTCTTTTCTTTATTATTTGCTTTTTTCGGGAAACCAATTATTTTGCATTTCATTGAAAATGTCAAACAGTTTCCTGAATTTTCTCTCTTCATCCTACAGTAGATGTTTTTGGAGTAGTGCTCCTCCTCTGAGTCATCAGGGCATGCTTATTTGACTTTGTTCTCACTGTAGCTCTCTATAAGCCTAAAAGATTCAGGCATTGGCCGACATGCAGGATATATGGATATACTCCTGGTAATGGAAGAATTACTTTCTCTGATGAAGAACATGAAGACGTGGGTCTTTGAGACCTGAGTAAGATGACAAAGAATGAGAAAATTTTTTCCTGTCCGCCTGCAGGTGTTTTCCGTGGTAGCTCAGCTGGTAAAGAATCCACCTGCAATGTGGGAGACCTGGGTATAATCAGTGGATTGGGAAGATCCCCTGGAAAAGGGAAAGGCTACCCATTGCAATATTCTGGCCTGAAGAATTCCATGCACTGTATATTCCATGGGGTCACAAACCGTGATGAAGCCTGGCAAGGTTTTTCTTGTTATAAACTCATCTACTTTATTTTTAGAGATGGCTCCTTCAATGGGTCTCTTTTGTCAATGAAGTGTCTCTCAGCATATATTTCATTGTTGTTAGATGTCTTAGTCCATTCATGCCACTATAACAAAGTACCATGGACCGGCTGGCTTATAAACAGAAATTCATTTCTCATGTATGGAAGCAGGATGGCCAAGATCAAGGTCCTGGCAGATTCCAGGTCTGGTGATAATCCACTTTGCGGCTCCTAGAAGACTGTCTTCTAGCTGCTCCCTCAGGTGTCAGAAGGAGAAAGAAATGAGACCCTAGCCCCCATGACCTCATGACTTACCCACTAAAGGATCCACCTTTTAATACTATCACATTGCTGGGTTAGGTTTTTATATTCAGTCCATAGCATTAGGGGTAATTCTTTTCTGTGTCTAAGGCACAGGATACAGAAGCCTGGAACTTAGGGATGAAAGTGCAAATTAGAAAGTTATCAAGCATAGAGATGGTGTCTGACCATACAGGGCTGACTGATATCACTTAGGGAGCAAACACAGTCAGAGAATTGACAAAAGCTCAGCCTTGAGCATCAGGTTATACCATGTGTTCACAGCCTACAGGAGAAAGGCCTCACTCATCTAATGAAATACTACCTTAATATGAGGCTGAATGCTGAGGTAACATTTTAAGTGGAAAGAATTATTCTAGTGTGGCAACGAACTCTAAAGCCAGAGTTGGGCTCAAATACTGGCTTGGTTACATCTAAATATAAAACCTGAAAGACTTCACATCTCTGTAGCTAAGCTTTTGCATCTGTGAGATGGGTTTATGAGAAGGCTCACTACAAAGGACTTTTTAAGAGCTTTGCTGATACAGAATTGATATTCAATAAATGGCTCATGTTCGAAGTGCATAATTGATATGTTTTGACATGTGTATGCACTTATAAAAGTATCATCATGATCAAGATAATGAACATACTCATTATCTTCCTTTGCAGTGCCTCTGTCAAACTCCACCCCACCCTTTCCCCAGGCAAACACTGATGTGTGTTCTGTCACTATAGATTCATTTGCATGTTTTACAACTTTATATAAGTGGAATCATGCAATATGCACTTTTTGACTTGTATCAGTCAATATAATTATTCTGAGATTCATTTATATTATTGTATATATCAATAGTTCATTCATTTTTGTCGCTGAAATCCAGTTAATTGTCTTTTTTTTTATAAATTNAACTTTATATAAGTGGAATCATGCAATATGCACTTTTTGACTTGTATCAGTCAATATAATTATTCTGAGATTCATTTATATTATTGTATATATCAATAGTTCATTCATTTTTGTCGCTGAAATCCAGTTAATTGTCTTTTTTCTTTTATAAATATTTTGTTATTTTTGGCATTTTTTTGGTATCATATCTATCTAAGAAATGCTTGACTTAAATCCAAAATCACAACTATTTTCTCTTCTTTTCTTCTAAGTTTAGATTTAACATTTAAATCTTGTCCTCAAGTTTTTCATTAAATTCAAATAATTTCTAATTTGCATTTCAATTTATTTTTTGACCTAAGCATGACTCAAAGGAACAATTTAGTAAGCAAATGCTGCTGTTGCTGGTGCTAAGTTGCTTCAGTCGTGTCCAACTCTGTGAAACCCCANGTCCTCAAGTTTTCCATTAAATTCAAATAATTTCTAATTTGCATTTCAATTTATTTTTTGACCTAAGCATGACTCAAAGGAACAATTTAGTAAGCAAATGCTGCTGTTGCTGGTGCTAAGTTGCTTCAGTCGTGTCCGACTCTGTGAAACCCCATAGACAGCAGCCCACCAGGCTCCACTGTCCCTGGGATTCTCCAGGCAAGAACACTGGAGTGGGTTGCCATTTCCTTCTCCAATGCATGAAAGTGAAAAGTCAAAGTGAAGTCGCTCAGCTGTGCCCGACTCTTCGCAACCCCATGGACTGCAGCCTACCAGGCTCCTCCGTCCATGGGATTTTCCAGGCAAGAATCCTGGAGTGGGTTGCCGTTGCCTTCTCCAAATATCTTTCTGTTAATTGATTTTTTATCTAATTTCACAGTGGCCAGAGATCCTATTTGGTATGATTTAAATTCTTTTAGATGTATCGAGACACTTTTAATAACCCAGAATACAATCTAGTTTGGTAAATATTCTGTGTGTACTTGAGAAGAATGGTACTCTGCTGTTGGATATTGTTGGATAAAATATTCTATAAATGTAAATTAGGTCAAGTTGGCTAATAGGATTGTTCAAGTCTTTCATATTCCTAGTGATTTTCTTTTTACTTGTTTGGTCAGTTATTGAGAGAAGGGTATTGAAATCACCAAACATAAAGTGGATTTATTTGTCAGTTTTTGCTGCATGAATTTTGGAACTCTGTTATTAGGTGCATAAACATATAGAATTATCATGTCATCTTGATGAATTAACTTCTTTAGTGTGTTAAAAATAACTCTTTTCATTCCTGCTAATATTCTTTTCTTTGAAATCTGTGTGTCTGAGAGTAATGTAGCTATTCTAGAGTTTTCTTTTGTTGTTGTTTTGTTTTTTGCTATTTGTTGAATCTGTGTGCAATGCAGGATACCTGGGTTCACTCCCTGGATTGAGAAGATTCATTGGAGGAGGAAATGGCAACCCATTCCAGCATTTATCTGGAAAATTCCATCGACAGGGGAATGTAGGGGGGACAGTCCATAGGATCACAAAGAGTCAGACGTGACTGAGCATGTACAAATACACATGGCTTCCAGACCAAGAGAAAGAGCGCTTTCCCATTCTATTCTATTCTGGCTAGCAGTAATAGAGCCACAGAAAAGTCAGGAATCTGGAAGCAAAAGCCTAGGAAAACAGTTAATAAAACAGCACAAGTTCAGTCTAGAGAAGAACAAGCAACCATCTTTTGGTAGCTCAAGGGTTCTTATATGAAAGAGGAAGTTGAGTATGACTTTAGATGGAAGGACTAGGATCAATGGGTGGATGTTATAGGGAATCTTATTTTGGCTCAATGGTAATATAACTAGTTTTTTGAAAGGTCAAAATTAGTGGTGCATAAATATTTTTAAACACCTTTTTTTTTTAAATAAATGCCTTCAACCATGGTTTGATAAACCCAATGTTTTGTCAAAATTCAATGACATATGCTATAGTATTTTTTTTGTTGTTAATTCAATAAAGTCCATTTTAAATTTAAATGTTATCTCTCTCCTTCCCCTCAGCTCAGGTTTGGCCTAGCTCAGGATCTTAAGTGTGACGGGCCTATAGTTTATGCTTTTGTTCCTCTCTGCTCTCTCTCTCAGAGGACAAAATATATTGGAAGAGGTGGTCTTGACTATATGGTCCCTAGGTTGGTCTGGTTCTTCTGCTATTGGTGGCATCCCTGATCCAGTGATGGCTGTGGAGAGTGTACGCCTAGATTTCTTGGGGGTAGTATTTGGTTTCCTCAGTAATTATGGATGCTTCAGAGGGGAGCTCTCATGTTTCCTGGGAGAAGCAATAAGCAGGGAGCTATCATGCTCCCAAGCTTTCTTCATAGGCTGACGGTGTTCTTCTCATCTGAATGTTCAGATGGACTCTTGAAACTTCTGAGTTTTTCTTGGAGTGGAAACTGTCCCATCTTTTTCCCAGAAGAACCACCACCCCCACACACAGTCCATATTAAATTTCCTGATTTAGACCTATTCTAGCAAGCCACTTTCTATAAGAAATGTCCAGGAAGGAATCTGGCACCCTGTCTATCATCCTAAACTTCAAAATACTCATGTCAGTTTCCCTTCATCACTCCTGGGCAGCACCACTGTGGGCTTGATGTATTGTATAGCTCAATAATCATCCAGCCTGGGAGTGAAACCTTGGTGTCCATTCCTGCAGGTATATTTCAATAGCTACACTGGTTCTCTTGAAACTTCCTTGCATAGCCTGGTGTGTGGCTAAAACTGAGTTCAAGGGCATACAACTTAAATAATTTCACATTCAGCTTCCCTTTTTAGCCTCTTCTGATATAAATTGGGTGGAGTAGGAATTGGCAACATACTTCATTATTCTTGCCTGGAACGTTCCATGGACAGAGGCACCTGGCAGGCTACAGTCTATGGGGTCCCAGCGTCGAACAAGACTGAGCACAATGTACGCACGCATAGAGACAGGGAACGGGTTGTGAGGAGCAATGTGGAATTAGAGACTGTGGTAGGTGGTTGCAAGGCTGCCTCATCATCTCTTTATTAGGCTTCTTCCCGAACACTAAGGACAGTCTCCTCTTTTCTTTCTTTAGTTTTGGGGTTTGGTCATCAACTCCATAGAAACAACCTATTGCTTAGGAATAGGGCACACATTGGAAGGTTTTACAATAGTTAGAGGTGTCCCTAGAGAGACTGAACTGCCCTGAAAAGTAGAGAGCGTCTTGATTTTTCACTAAGTGTGTTGTGAATGGAATTAGTGTTCATAAAGAATCTGAAAAGGTGGAACCTTTAACATCTTTTCCCATTCTAACATTTCTAGATATAAACAGGTTATTGAGTTTTGTTTGTTGGTTTTCTGTGAGGGAGAAGTTAGGAAAAAATAGCCATTGAATTCTGAATCCTCGTATCATTTAATGACTTTGTAAACATTTATTGGGTACCCATTTAGTGCCAGGCACTGTTAAGATGCTGTAACACACTGAGAAAAGGCAAAAATAGAAGTCAAGTGTAATAAAAATAGAGAGGTACCTCCAACCCAATGAACTGCCTATATTCTCTTTTTCCCTAGATATTTTCCTCAGTGAGATGCTAAATTACATAGGCAACTATGTGTTACATAAAGAATTACACACTGGGGCATAGTGCCTGCCATCTAGGACTTATGATAAAATTAGAGGTAAGACTAATACATAGATATACATTTTATAAAAATCAAATGACTACACCTTTACTTGCAGCCCCAAAGCCATTCATTCATGGTTGTCAACAAGATTCTACAGAAAATGAATTTGAGGAGACTAACTATCAATGAAACTAGAATAGTCAGAGGAAGCTCAGTAGAGGAGATGAGACTCAAGCCTATGAAAAATCTCAGAATACTGTCCCCTCCCTTCTTCAGGAAGAGCCTGAAGAGCCATAATTTCAAGAGTCCCTGAATCTTTTGTGGGAACATCCGATTCTCTAGATAATGAGCTTTTGGAGGAAAGCATAGCATTTTCCCACATGTCTGGGTAGGAGAAGCCAAAGAGTTTAAAATAAGATTTTTCCAAGATGGTCTGTGGGTGATGTGAATAGCAACTAAACCAGCTCTGTTATTATTAAGTAAAGATCACTTTAGGTGAGTGGAAGTGGCTGTTCTATAAAAATGTAATCTCTGAGTCATTCTGTGAGCACGCAGGCCCGAGTGCTGAGCCTCAAGTTCCAAGTGCACACTCCTCTCCAATATGTAGCAAATGTGGCAATACCCTTATTATACCGTCCACCCTCCCCGACTCCCGTCTGTTTTGTGAGCAAAGAGTGGAAAGTGATCTCTTGTCCATGAACTGGAAAAGTATCTGGATAATTTATTCCAATGATATTTGGAAGTAGACAAGAATCAAAGCTTTCGGACTAGTGATATTAAGTGGAACCCTCCTCCAAAGGTACAATTACACATTTTGTTGGTTAGTCACTTTGTCGTGTCTGACTCGTTTGGGACCCAATGGCCAACTCTTTTGTGATCCCGTGGACTGTAGCCCACCAGGCTCTTCTGTCCATGGGATTTTCCCAGGCAAGAATACTGGAGTGGGTTGCCATTTCCTCTCCAACAATTACACATACTTATCACCTAATTTTATCTGAATGGATGAGAGAGGTACCTCTATTCCAAAATACTGACCTTCTATAGCAGTCAGGTTCCACAGTGCCTGAAACTCCAATGCTATCAACCTCTTTTATTTTCTATGGACAAGCAAATAATCCCTTCTGAACTACTAGGGAGAGGTTAGACCTGCTTGCACTAGTTGTCTTGGAGAGAAAAGCATAGGAGGTACAGTGAAGGAGGTACATGTTACAGTCTGAGAAAAACATCAATTCACTTAGAATATACCTCTTTGAGAAGCATCATACCAAGTCGGCCTGAAAATAGAATTCAATACCAATGCAGCCCAATAGGACCTTCTAAGGGGATGTTTGGTAAATGTTACTTCTGAAAGACAAGGAAGAGTGGAAACT
>SJYV01029353.1:300540-342649 GCA_006410875.1 Neotragus pygmaeus
TGTTTTGAATGCAATGAAAGTTAACTGATTCACTCTTTATTAATTCAGTCTTCATTCCATCATATAGAGGGAGTCAGACATACAAGTTAAGCTCCCTTACCTAGACCAGATGCTGTCCTAGACTCTAACAACCCTTTAATAAAAGGTCACCCCACTCATTTCCTTCTCCTCAACTAGTTGTTAAACCCAAACTTCGACTGGAATGTCCATTTGATTTATCTTCTAGATTGTATTCATTGTTCAAGTAATTTTATATTTTCATCCGTTCTGTCCACCTGTTTGTCTCCAGTTCTTACATAAGAAAGGTACTGATACTAGTTGAGTATTTATAGAAATTTATAGAAATATTTAACAAGAATGGTCAATATTGGGGAAAATAATAACTTTTTATTTCTAACTTTTCCCGATGCCTTTAAAGACATTAAACTTTTAAAATAAAAACAACAACATTGTATTTGAATATCTGCTATGGATATTATGCATAACATGCAGTAATAAAATCTATAACAAAATCACACAGTTAAGGTATACTGTTGTAAATTTTCACACTATTATACATGTGTCCGTGTAATATTAATTAATTGCAAACTGTAAGAAACAAAGGTGAATCTTTCATTTCCTAAAACAACTATTAAAAATACATCAGTAAGTAAACTAAGTGTAAATGGGCCAGGTACTCTTATTAAAACTTTAAAAGTTATCAGAATAAACTGTTTTTAATATCCAACTGTATACTGTTAGGCTTCCCTGCAACTGTATACTGTTAGGCTTCCCTGGTGGCTCAGATAGTAAAAAATCAGCCTACTATGCAGGAGACCTGGGTTTGAAGCCTTGGTTGGGAAGATCCCCTGGAGAAGGAAATGGCAACCCACTCCAGTGTCCTTGCCTGGAAAATTCCATGGACAGAGAGGCCTGGAGGGCTGCAGTCCACAGTGTTGCAGAGTCACACACGAATGAGTGACTAACACTTTCACTTTCACTACATACTGTTAACAAAAACTAAATTAAATATAAAGATACAGATAGGCCAAAACCAAAGTGATAGAGAAAAAAAGACACACTGTGAAAATACCAAATAAGAAAGTTGATATAAATTGTCAAATTTGCCTTTAAAACAAAAGGTATCACCAAAGGTAAAGAGAAACATTTCATAATGTAAAGCAGTCAGTTAATCAAGAAGACCTAGTGATCCTAAATGTTTATATACCTAATAACAGAGCTTCAAAAACATGAAGCGAAAATCAGTAGAACTGAATGGAGAAATAGTCCACAATCTTAGTTGAAGAATTTTAACACTCTTTTAGAAATTGCCTGCCCAAGTGAGAAAAAAATATATCAGTAAGGCTAGAGAATATTTGAATGATACTGTCAGCCAACTTTACATAATTTATAAAATATTAATTTGACAATAACATAACATATTATTTTAAAATCCTCATGATATATTCACCAAAATACATCATAGGCCATAAAACAAGTCTCAATACATTTTTGTCTGCTATTATAACAAAATTATTTTATGATCAAGACAAAATGAAATTAAAAATCAACAAAAATATCTAGAAAATCCACAGATATTTGAAAGTTTAGCAATATAATTTAATAAAACCATAAGGGATATTAGAATATATGTTGAACTCACCAGGGTAAGAAATAATATGGTATAATAGCTTGAATAATGACCTCTTAAAGATGTGCATGTCCTAACTCCTAAAATCTGTAAATTTGTTGCCTTACTCACTAAAAAGAAAAAGTGTGGACTCAGACAGGAGAGAATCCACCTCCAATGAAAGAGACCCGGGTTCAACCCCTGGGTGGGGAAGATCCCCTGGAGAAGGGAATGGCAACCCAGTCCAGTATTCTTGCTGGGAGAATTCCATGGACAGAGGAGCCTGGCGGGCTACAAACCATGGAGTCTCAAAGAATTGGACACAACTGAACATCTTTGATTTCACATGACATGGCACAAGAATTTTGCAAATGTGATTAAGTATCTTGCAGTAAAGAGAATATTTTAAATTATCTAAGTGTGCACAGGGTAACTACAAGGGTCCTTATAAGAGGGAAATAGGAGGATCAGAATCAGAGATAAAAATTGAAGAACAGAAGCTAAGATCCGAGTGGAGAGAAGATGGCGTACTGTAGGCTTTGAAGATGTAAGAAGAGGCCACAAACGAAGGATTTTAGGCAGCTTATCAGAACTGGAAAAGGTAAGAAAAGCAATTATTTCCTAGAGCTTCCAGAATAAGTGCTGACTTGCCAACACCTTGATGTTAGCCCAGTGAGACTGATTTTGAACTTCTGACCTCCAGAACTGTATGATAATGAATTTGCTTTGTCTTAATCCGCTAAATTTATAACAATTTGTTGCAGCAGCAAAAAGAAACCAATAAACAAAAAATTAGAAGTTATTTGAAATGAAATAATTATACAAAGAAAAATCAAGAAACTTAAAATTGTTTATTTGAATAAGATTAAGAAAATCTGTCCCTAAGAAGACAGATCAAGGAAAAAAAGGAAAACCAAAAATTAAAAAAATCAGGGCTTTAAAAAGAGAATTTGAAAAGGAAATGGCAACCCACTCCAGTATTCTTGCCTGGAGAATCCCATGGACAGAGGAGCATGGTGAGCTATAGTCCATGGGGTCTCAAAGAGCCTAACACGACTGAGTGACTAACACACAAAAAGAGAATATCAATAGAAAGTTTACAGATTTTAAAAGCATAATAAGAGGAAGTTATGTATAAGTATATTCTAAGATATATATAATATATATGCTAAATGCCATGCTGGATGAAGCACAAGCTGGAATCGAGATTGCCAGGAGAAATACCAATAACCTTAGATACACAGATGACACCACCCTTATGGCAGAAAGCGGAGAAAAACTAAAGAGCCTCTTGATGAAAGTGAAATAGGAGAGTGAAAGAATTGGCTTAAAACTCAACATTCAGAAAATGAAGATCATGGCATCTGGTCTCATCACTTCACAGCAAATAGATGGGGAAACAATGGAAACAGTGAGAGACTTTATTTGTTTGGGTTCCAAGATCNGAAAGTGAAATAGGAGAGTGAAAGAATTGGCTTAAAACTCAACATTCAGAAAATGAAGATCATGGCATCTGGTCTCATCACTTCACAGCAAATAGATGGGGAAACAATGGAAACAGTGAGAGACTTTATTTGTTTGGGTTCCAAGATCACTGAAGATGGTGACTGCAGCCATGAAATTAAAAGATGCTTGCTCCTTGGAAGAAAAGCTATGACCAACCTAGATAGCATATTAAAAAGCAGAGACATTACCCACAAAGGCCCATCTAGTCAAAACTATGGTTTTTCCATAGTAGCCATGTATGGATGTGAGAGTTGGACTATAAACAAAGCTGAGGGCCGAAGAGTTGATGCTTTTGAACTGTGGTGTTGGCAAAGACTCTTGAGAGTCTCTTGGACAGCAAGGAGACCCAACCAGTTCATCTTAAAGGAAATCAGTCCCGAATAATCATTGGAAAGGCTGATGTTGAAGCTGAAACTCCAATACTTTGGCCACCTGTTGCGAATAACTGACTCATTTGCAAAGACCCTGATGCTGGAAAAGTTTGAAGGCAGGAGGAGAACGGATGACAGAGGATCAGATGGACAGGGAAGCTGGCATGCTGAAGTCCATGGGGTGGCAAAGAGTCGGACATGACTAAGGGACTGAACCTGATATAATAAAAAGGGCTTCCCAGGTGGCACTAGTGGTAAAGACCTTGCCAGCCAATAAAGGAGACATAAGAGACATGGGTTCAATCCCTCGTTCTGGAAGATGCCCTGGAGGAGGGCACAGCAACCCACTCCAGTATTCTTGCCCAGAGAGTCAGTGTTATGGACAGAGGAGCCTGGCAGGCTGCAGTTCATAGGGTTGCACAGAGTCGAACACGACTGAAGTGATTTAGCACTCACACATGCATGCATATACTAAAAAGCTTGACAACAATGATGAAATCTCTAAAATCTCTTTTAAAAACACAATCTACCAAAACTGACAGAAAAAAAAAGTTGACCTGGATAGTCTTACATTTATTAGAAAAATTGAATTCATAATTTAAAATTGCCCCACTATGAAAGCTTCAAGCCCAGCTGGTTCTTCTGTGAAATTCTATTAAATGTTCACAAAGAAATACTTACACAAACACTTTCACAATAGGAAGAGAAGAAAACATTTCTCAATTTGTTTTATGAGGGCAGCATAACCTTAATATCCAAACTGACAAGGACCTTACAAGAAAATAAAATTAAAGAGCAACATCACTGTGTCCCCTGGAGAAGGGAATGGCAACCCACTCCAGTATTCTTGCCTGGAGAAGTTCATGGACAGAGGAGCCTGGTGGTCTATAGTCCATGGGGGCAGTCACAAAGTGTTGGACATGACTGAGCGACTAACACTTTCATTTTTTCCATCATTCATTTACATAAATAAAAGGGTAGAAGAGGCAAAACTTCACCTCTACCCATCTTACATTTTCAGCTGGGACTCTGGGACAAAAAGACAGATTAACAAGAAGACAGTTTATTAATGAGTGCAGTAACATTCAGTTCAGTTCAGTCGCTCAGTCGTGTCCGACTCTTTGCGACCCTATGAATTGCAGCATGCCAGACCTCCCTGTTCATCACCAACTCTCGGAGTTCACTCAGACTCATGTCCATCGAGTCCATGATGCCATCCAGCCATCTCACCCTACACATTATGCAGGGGAAAATATCTAAGCAAAAAATAACTCAAAGCAGCAGCTTCGAACTCTGTTATACAGCATCTTCAAGAAAGAACAATAAATTGTAGGGAAATGGCAGGACATAGGAAAGCAATTTTAGGCTTCCAAAAGTATAAGAAGTTTTAGGCAGCAAACTGTGGAAAGGTAAATATATGGGAGGGGGGCTAATGGAATAAGGTTTANACTGAGATTTGTGTATTTATCTTATATTCTCAGATCTTGCTGAATTCAATTATTAAACCTGTTAGTTTTTATTTTTGTCTTGTTTTGTTTGGAGATTCTTTTGGATTTTCTATGTACACAATTATTATCAATTGCAAATAAGATGTGTATAAGAGACAGGCTGATTCCTCTGTTGCCCTGTGAGCTGATAAAAATCTGTCTCCAATAACAGGAAAATTTATATTTTGTGTTTAAGTAGAAAAGGGGATGGGGGCTATTTTTTGCATTTTCTGCTTTTTAATTGCCTTCAGCTCTAAATGATTTTTATGTCAAAAAGATATACTTGGGGATGACATATTCTGGTTTTCTTCAAAAGCAAAATTCCTAATAACTGTTAGTAAATCGAATTGAACAATGCATAAAATGTGTAATACTTCATGATAAATTGAGGTTTATCCCAGGAATGCACGTTAGTTTAAGATTTGAAAATCAATCCACGAAACTGATCATATATAAAAAGCGAAGAACACTCATAAAGACTTTTCAGTAGCTGCAAAAGGCATATAAAAATGTCAGCATTAATTCATTATAAATAAAAGTAGAAAGGAACTTCTTCAATCTGTTAAAAGTAATGTATGACTAAGCTATAATTATTATCATTTTATGGTGAAATATTTAAAATGTTCAGGATCAAGATCAGGAACAAGGCATGGATATTCACCCTTACCACTTCTATTTAGTTCATGCTGAAGGTTCTAGCCAACGGAATTAGAAAAAGGGGAAAAGAGGGCATGAGGATTGTTAAAGAAATAAAACTGCCTATTTGCAATTGATAATAATTGTGTACATAGAAAATCCAAAAGAATCTCCAAACAAAACAAGACAAAAATAAAAACTAACAGGTTTAATAATTGAATTCAGCAAGATCTGAGAATATAAGATAAATACACAAATCTCAGTTGTGTTTTTCTATGCTAACAAAAAGCAATAGAAAAAATTAATTCAAAAATCAATACCATTTATAGGGCATCAAAAATATGGAATTTGGTCTATACTTCATATTATATAAAAATTATCTTAAGCTGGATTATAGATCTAGATGTAAATATAAAAACCATAAAGCTCCTAGATAAGAACAGGATATGTTTGTAAGCTGGTGGTAGGTAAAGATTTCTCAGAGATAATGATAAAAATTCTAAATATTAAAAAATAAAGCAAAAAATGAAATCTCATCAAAAATTTTTCTCATCAAAAATAAATTAAAAAATGATATACAAAGCCACAGACTAGGAGGAAAAAAGGTAACATAAAGGCATTTAATCCATAATATATCAAAGATTACTACCAATTCATGGTAAAAAGATAAAAAACTAATGAAATAGATAAATATTCACAAAAATATGTTAGTCAATAAATACATGATGCTCAACATATTTAATAATCAGTGAAATAAAGTTAAATGTAACATAAGATTCCTCTGTACACTTNAATCATAAGGGATTTGATTTAGGTCATACCTGAATGGTCTAGTGGTTTTCCCTACTTTCTTCACTTTCAATCTGAATTTGGCAATAAGGGGTTCATGATCTGAGCCACAGTCAGCTCTGGTCTTGCTTTTACTGATTGTATAGAGCTTCTCCATCTTTGGCTGCAAAGAATATAATCAATCTGATTTTGGTGTTAACTATCTGTTGATGTCCATGTGTAGAGTCTTCTCTTGTATTGTTGGAAGGGGGTGTTAATGGTAGATATGTGTGATACCATTTACATGACGTTCAAGAACAAACAAAACTAGTTTCTCTAAACAGACATTAGAACAATGATGGGCTTGGGGAGGAAGGAGATAGGAAAGGAAAAAATGGGAATTTTTAGGGTGATAACAATGCTCTATATCTTGATTGAAGTGCTGGTTCAAAATGTATCGAACTGCATTCTTAAGATCTCTGTATTTNAGACATTAGAACAATGATGGACTTGGGGAGGAAGGAGATAGGAAAGGAAAAAATGGGAATTTTTAGGGTGATAACAATGCTCTATATCTTGATTGAAGTGCTGGTTCAAAATGTATCGAACTGCATTCTTAAGATCTCTGTATTTTATTGTATGCAGTTACACCTTAATAACAAACGTGTCAAACAAACCAAACCAAACAAAAAACACACCAATCTCATCCTTTCACTTTCTCTCAAAGTGAAGAACCCCTCTGAACTACATTTGCCTCTTTATTTGAGCCTGTGCACTAAAACTCCCCAATGCCAATCCCCATTAACAGTATACTAATAAAGCCAGGTTTTTGAACATCCTAGAATAAGAAGACAGCCAGCGCTATAAGGACTGTGATGTTAAATCAGGAGTAGAAATGACCAGCGATTGATTATCCTAGATTTGCAAAGAGAGTTGTGTCTAAAGATAGAGTTATAGGCAGTCATCTGTCCAAGACAAAGACTCAGGGAGGAAGTTAGCAGAAGATTCACATAGAAAAATCTCATCTAGACTATCTCTCCAAGGAGATACGGCGTGTATTAGCTGGGGCTTGAATTGTGCTGTGATGCTTGCACTTGAACACACTCCTCCTCAAGCAACAAAATACAAAGAAGCTATATGTTACTAAAAATAAATGTGCGCCTGCCTTAGGTGGGTAAATTCTGGACAAAAGATACAAAGACACCAAAAAAAACCCAACTGCTACTTTTGAAATGCCTGAAGCAAAGTCAGAGGGTCAGGAGCAAAAGCTGGCTTCTGTAGTGCAGTCAACAACATGGAAGGAGTGAGCAAAACACCTCAGCCACCCCTCCAGTCAGACCCCTGCCCTCATCCTGCATAAGGAACAAGCTTGCCCACCTCCCCAGGGAGGAGATTCAAGTAGAGAAATGCATTGTTCTTACCACAGGGCTATGATTTTAAATCCTGTTGATCACACTCTGTGTGACCAACATTGCAAGAAGTCACTAATTCCCAACTAAGACTGAAAGTGTGAAGGAAGAAAGAAGGGCAATTTGAAGTGCCATACTCACCCCTCAACCCAGTACCACTCAAATTAAGTACAGTCAGGCTTCCTCCCACTTCCTGTTTTCATCCTTCCAGCTCCATATCTGTCTTTCCTATTCCCTGTACTTTAGGGTCCTGGTTTGTGATTAGTCATTCACACCAAGGTGATAGTGATAAAAAATTAATGACAATTCAAAGTGTTAATGGTTATTCAAATCAACTAACCACCAGCAATATACAAGCTAATTCACTTGCAATCCATCAGACTTTTAGCCCAAAGGAATAGAGCGGTGGGCATTGCAGGCTGGCCAATAGCTCAGTTCCATTGACCAAGCACCGGGCAAATGCCTGCCTCATACCAGATCATTGCCTCCTGGTGTGTACAAAGATAACACCTTACACACTTCAGTACACTCTCAGTGTAAGCCTGGCTTGGGACTTTTATTTTCCTGGATTTCAATGATAACAGCAAATGTACATTTAATGAGCTCCTACTGGGCTCCAGACACAGGTAAGTGTTGGGGATGCTGAGGCATTCGTCCTGCCTCTTTTCAGCTGGCGCTGTGTTATCTTTACTTCTCCCTGCTATGTGTATCCACTCTTAATTGAAGTGTGGCATGTACTTAATCCATGGTACTTGAAGGCATGCATGCGTGTTTGAGATACAGGATCAGAATAAATCATCTTGTTACGTAAAGTGAGCAAAGAGATATGACCCCACATCTGTCCCCACATGGGGTTGCATACTTACTAGTGGAGAAGAGAAATATTATTATCATGTGCTGTGCTTAGTTGCTCAGTCATGTCTGAATTTTTTGCCACCCTATGGGCTGTAGCCCACAAGGCTTCTCTGTCCATGGGATTCTCTAGGCAAGAATACTGGAGTGAGTTGCCATTTCCTTCTCCAGGGGATCTTCTCTACCCAGGGATTAAATGTCCATCTCCTATGTCTCCTGTACTGCAAGTGGATTCCAATCCAAATACTAAAATATGAACTCTGATAAGAGAAGGAAAAATGCAAAAGTCTAAGAGGTATGTTAGGTGTTTTCCATGTACACACCCTGAGGCGATGATCTGGTATGACTTGGCATATACCTGATGCTTGGTCAATGGAACTATTGGCCACCCTGGAATGTTCACCACTCTGTTCCTTTGGGCTAAAATTCTGATGGATTGCAAGTGAATTAGCTCGTGAGTTGCTGGTGGTTAGTTGATTTGAATAATCATTAATACTTTGAATTGTCATTAATTTTTTATCATCCATTATCACTTTGCTTAAGTGGGGTTGGAGAGGCTTCCTTAGAGGGGAATGACCAGAGGATGAGGTCAATCTAGGTGAAGGGAATGGAAAGAACTAGGGTCCTGAGGAGAGGGACCTCAGCACACATGATGAACCAGGAAAGGTCTTACTCTCCCAGAGTCGAGAGTGAGAGGACATGTTGTCAAGGGTAAGTCTGGAGAGGTAGACAGGATCCAAGTCTGGTGGACCATATTAAGGATTAACTATCCTAACATTAATAGATAACAACCAAAGGACTTTAAGAAAAGGGGAAACAAGGTAGAACACTGTAAGTGTGAATAAATTGTTTCCTTTTTGAGCCTTGCCTGTGTGCTCAGCTGCTCAGTCCTGTCTGATTCTTTGTGACCCCATGGACTGTAGCCCACCAGGCTACTCTGTCGCCGGGGATTCTCCAGGCAAGAATACTGGAGTGTGGTGGGTTGCCATGCCCTCCTGTAGGGGATCTTTCCTGACTCAGGGACTGAAACTGGCTCTTCTGTGTCTCCTGCATTGCAGGAGGATTCTTTACTCACTGAGCCACCTGGTAAGGCCCCCTTTGAGCCTTAATCTTCTGTAAATTAAGAAAGATCTATTGGATGATCTTTTAATTTCTTCCGTCTCTTGTTTCATGATTCTGTAACCCACAGACACTACATCCATCCTTTGGTGATAGTTATCAGCTCAGTCACAGACGCTTCTGATTCTTTCTCTGGACATGTTGTAGGACTGCACTTCCCTAGGTTCTTGGAGTTAGGTGTGGCCAATGGTATGCAAACAAAAGTGACCTGAGAAAATTCTAGATGGAAACATTAAAAGCCAACATGTGATTTCCCAGCTCCAAGCTGGCCATTGTGACCAACATTTCAAAAATGGAATATTGGGTCCGGAAGTGAGGATAATGGAGAGGACAACTTTCAAACAACCTGAAACAGACAAGGAAAGTGATGAACTAATCAACTAAACAAACACGTACATCTTTATTGTTTGAAGCCACTGAGATTTAGGGCTGTTTGTCAGCACACCACTGTCAGGCATGTACAATCAACACATATCACCAAAGACTTTGAGTCTGTTGTTTGGTTCATGGTATACAGTTGATGCTCAATAAATATTTTAAAATATGACACGCTTCCAGTGGATGTTTTCACATCTTTGACTCTGTACTTTATCCCATCTCTGAAATGAAACTGACCTCACTCCTGGAAGTGCAAGAGCTGGAGGCTAATCAGAAGATGACAAAGCGCTTGACGCTGGCAAAAAGATCTCCAGATGCTAAATAACAGAGTGGGCTGGCACGGGCTCCTGGCCCTGGCAAGAACACGCATGGAAAGTCGTTGCCAAGCCCTCCCTCCAGCCTTCCTCCACCATTCAGGGAAAAACCCAGACTCCAGAGGAAACTGTTAGGTCTTTCATCCTGTGGTGATGAGAGCAACTGTAATTAAGCTCTTACAGAGCCCACCTTGTTTCTTCAGCCCCTCAGGAATAAAAGGACAGTCCTGTCATCTGAGTTAGGATAGGAGATGCAGCAAGAGCTTCATCCCTCTGTATCTTTTGCCTTGCTCAACTCCTGGCCATCTTTGACATGGCTTTGAGCCAGCTGCCACTTTCATCCCAGCTGCCACATACGCTCACACACCACACACACACACACACACACACAGTCACACACATGCATGCTCAGTCACTTCAGACATGTCTGACTCTGCAACCCCGTGGACTACCAGGCTCCTCTGTCTATGGGATTCTTTAGGCAAGAATACTGGAGTGGGTTGCCATGCCCTCCTCCAGGGGATCTTCCTGACTGAGGGATCGAACCTGAGTCTCCTGCATGCAGATTCTTTACCACTAAGCCATCAGGGAAGCTCTCCCATGCCCCACACTCATACACACACTTACTCACACACACATTCACACCACACCTATATAAACTCACACCACACTCAACATTGCATTTTTCTCCTTATGGATGTCACCATTGCTGCCAAGTAAAAATGTGCTTTTTGTTGTTGTTGTTGTTGTTGTTTTGTTATCCCAGAGTTCGTTTTAGCCTGATTCTCTCCCCTACAGAAGAGATCCTGAGCTGTGCCCTGGGCCTCCCCTCCCCTATCAAGCTTAGAGTCCCCACGGTGTGCTTGACTGAGGTGTCACTGAGGCAGAGAAGGGGACCAGTGAGGTGCTAAGAGGGAGATGGAAGTGAAACTCTCATTCCTGGCTTTGAATAGCATCCCAGTAGTCCTGGGGATGGAATGTCTAGTGCCTGAAGAGGGAGGGTGAATGATGGACAGAGAGGGTTTAGGGAGGAGAGCAGTGCGACTGTTTCCTGGGAAACAAGCCTGTTACCTCCTCCTAGTTACTGTCCATTGTTCACCGCTGAATGCTTCATTTTCTTGATTGAGAGGCCCTCTGCTATCACAGCCCCTCCACTACCTCCAGTGGGCTCCACCCAGGGCTCTGCACAGCTCCCCACACTTACCTCTAGGCAGCAGCAATCAGATCACATTCTCATGACAAATTCTAGAAGGAAATGTTGTTTACAGATCTCAGAACTTGGAAGGAAAGGGTGTCAGGGGCTCCCATGCAAGTTTGAACCAGGAAGTGTGTGCCTGCACATATAGAGCCCCGCCTTCCCAGGCCCCCTCTTACAGTCCTCACTGGGGGCACTTTATGGCCCTCAGCATCATTGGGAGTGATGCAGAGGCCCAATGTTTTGGACCTCCCTGTCCACAAGAGCTTCCGAAGTGGTGCTAGTGGTAAAGGACCTGCCTGTCAATGCAAGAGATGTAAGAGACCTGAGTTCAATCCCTGGGTAGGGAAGATCTCCTGGAGGAGGGCACGGGCATGCTGTGTGCTAAATTGCTTCAGTCATGTGTGACTCTTTGCAACCCTATGGACTGTAGCCCACCAGGCTCCTCTGTCCATGGGGATTCTCCAAGCAAGAATACTGGAGTCGGTGGCCATGCCCTCCATCAGGGCATCTTCCCAACCCAGGAAAGCACATCCACAATAACCTGTCCTTCAACTCTAGGATAGACCAGGACCTCCCTGGAGGTCCAGTGGTTAAGACTCTGGACTCCCAATTCAAGAGGCATAGCTTTAATCCCTTGTCAAGAAACCAAGATCCCATATGCCATGCTTTATGGCTGAAACAAAAAATGCAAACAATAAAAACAAACAACAAAAAAAATCCCACAGTTCTAGGATAGACCTATGTGTCACTCCTGCCACAACACTAGTGGTCTGCCTTTGGGTTCATGAACTAGCCCAAACTTCAGATTCTGCACTCTGAAGATGACGAAGATGGGCTAGGGGTCTTCTCATGCAGGACATTATTACCTGATGGCTCTCAAAAGAATAGGAAGTCCCTTGGAATTCTGTGCATCATTTTTTGGTGTTTCTTTAGTCATACAAAGTGGAGAGAGGAGAAGGTCCATGGCCTCATCAGGTCATTTCGCCCAGAAGTCTCAGCATTGGAGGAAGATCCATATAGATCAATGGGATGTGGGGTGGAGAGGTGGGGGGCAGTCAGCAATTAACTTTGACTTGCACCCTCGAAGTTCAGCAAAGGGAGATTCTGGGTCTGTTTCAAGGGAGAACCAACAGATGTTGAGCAAGAGGTGTAGCTGGGACACAGGGCAGCACCCAGGGAGATAGGGGAAGTCCCTCTGTCTTGAGAATCAGCAATATTAATATCTACTTTCTCCTTAACACTTTGGTAGAGACAATGCTGTAGGTTTATATACTGCTTCCTCTTCCTGTACACACAGAAAACTACATTTCCCAGGCTCCCTTGAAGTTAGATTGGGTCTACTTTCTGGCCAAGAGGATGTGGGCAAGGCATTAAAGGCTTCCCTAAGTCTGACCCTAACACATATTTTCTTAATTTCTTGGTGACCTTAAGGCATAGTTGTATGTGATATCAAGTAGAAATAACTTTTGTTGTGCTAAGCCAGTGAGGTTTGTATGTTTCCATCGACAGGCCTAGATGTCTATGAGTAATGTAATTCTTCAACCTTCAGATGACACACAGTGAAACTCTATTTCTAAATGATACTATTAAATATAGAGTAGATAATATCCAGCCAGGGTGAGATCTCCTGGTGTCATCAATGATTGTATCCTATTTCCAACCCTTACTTGCTGTGTGACCTGAGGCAAGCTGCTTAACCTTCCTGTTCCTCATTTTTCTCACCTTAACTTCATAAAGTTATTGTATCAGTTAGTAATTTTTGTGTAACAGACTGCCTCAGAACTCCATAGCTTAAAATGTGTAAGTATTTATTATTGCTCACAAATCTGGACCTAGCTGGGTAGATATGATCTCGCTCCTGTATCTGTGGGCAGGGAATCAGCTCTGCTGATCTTAGAAGAGCCTCTCACACATGTCGTGGGTTAAGGCTTGTCTAGTGGCCTCAGTCAGAACAACTGGGCTAGAAGCTTATTCCAGATGGTCTAGGCTTGTTTACATGGCAAGATTCCAAGAGACAGATGTGTGGAAGGCTCAAAATTAGCACAACATCATTTCTACCGACTATTCTGATCAAAGAAAGTATAAGATTCAAGAGAAGGGCAAATAGACTCAATCTATTTTGAGGGAGGGGAGGAAAGTCTTATTGCAAAGGGAGAGGATAAGAGGAATCTGTTAATAGGTGCCATCAATGCAATCAATCTTTTTAGTTATTGTGAGAATTAAATATTTTAATGGATGGAAAATACTTAGAATAATGTTTGAAATGCACTGTATATGAATAGTAAATAACCAACATACATCCACACTTGTTATCTTACTACCTTTTTCCCTCGTAAACTGTTCACTGATAAAAAACAATGGAACACTTATCACGTGCACATTACTAAACAAGATTATTAACCATTTTTCATCATTTTTTTTTATTTAAGGTTCACAATCATCCTAAGACTAGATTTCAGAATTCTTTGTTTTATAAATGATAAAGCTAAGGCTTAGAGAGGTTGCCTAAGCTACAAGTTTGTCAGTGGCAGAAACAGAATCAAACTGAAACCATGCTCTTATTTACTAAATAAATACCCTCCATAGGCTTAGAAAGAACTTCACTTCTTACCTCTGTAAGAGAAGGGCTGGGCTTCCACAGTGTTTCAGCGGTGAAGAATCTGCCTGCACCGCAGGAGATGCAAGAGACATGAGTTAGATCCCTGTGTCAGGAAGAATCCCTGGAGGAGAGTGTGGCAACTCACTACAGTATTCTTGTCTGGGGAATCCCATGGACAGAGGAGCCTGGTGGTTTACTGTCCATAGGAATGCAAAGGGTTATGCACGACTGAAGCGAATGATCACACATGCAAGAAAAGGTCTACCTAAATTTCATAGAAATCTACTTTTCTCTTTTGCCCATTTGGTTGACCATGGCTCTAGGGATTATAGGCACTCAGCTATGAAAAGAAGTGAGAAATAGGACAAGTGTCCAGAGTGACAACAGGACCAAAGGCCTCCTGTCTTTGTCAACAGCCAAACATTTGGGAACTGAGGCTGGGTGACCAGTAGCAAATACCAGGTGCTGCTCCCACTCTTGTGCTTCTCAACACCCCCAAAAGATTGCTAAATAAAGTTGTTCCCAGGGGTCAAGGTGAACATCAACCTACTCCTCTTTCCCACAACAGGATATTTCAACAATTGAAAACTAAGCTTTCAAACTCTTTTTTGAGATCATGGGCTGTGTATTCTCTCTCTGGTATCAGTGTTAGCTCATGCCTCACTTCACCTTCCTTGCCTGCCCCTGCTGCTCATATCAAGGTTGGCCTCCAGCTCTAGGAAGAACTCATTCTAAGATAGGGGTAGGTATACAACCCTCTGAAAGGTGCTTGAGTGCAAGTCTTGCTACTTAAGAATATCATTGTAGGTTACATAAGTTTGAGCCTAACTTGTCTCATTCATAACTTTTATTCTCACTACAATGTTGATCCAAAATATCCTCTGGCTTTATTTCTAGCTCCTTATAAGAAATGAACGTGAATGGAATGTCAATGGACATGAACCTGAGCAAACTCAAGGAGATACTGGAGGACAGGGAAGCCTGGCAAGTTGCAGTCCACAGGGTCTCAAAGGGTTGGACATGACTTAGCAATTGAGTGATAACAACAATAAGAACTGGAGGCCTATAAATCCAGTGGTTCTCTGCTATTGGGAATTCTGCTTCTCCTACCCACAAGATGTAATTCTTCTCAAGGGTTAACTCCGGGTAGATGAGACAAATCTGAAGCAGTACATGGATCTAGCAAAAAATAGTTCTGTGATCAGCTGGCTAAATCTACCAAGAGCACAGGAGTTAGAGAGACAGTATGAGTTACAGTTATTGCTACCTCAGATCTAGAACAAGGATGCCATCACCTGCTGGGGTTCTGAAATTGCATTGCCAGACTGCCTGCTGGAGTTTGCTGCCCTTTGAACACAATTCACTGAACTAGTCAGCTGCCCCACAACCCACAGGGTGCAGTCCCAGATGTTGCTTTAGTTTTTCAAGTTGCCATTTGCAGCCAATTTTTGCTCTTCGATGGTGCAAATTACTCTCATACAGAGGAAGTCTACTGAGAGTTGAAGTCCACTGAGTTATGACCAAACACAAGGTCTTTGATAACTTAATTAGAGTGTTTGATGACCTCGGGTATTGTCCTTGTTCTCTCTTAACTCTATGAATCTTCACACTGGTGATAAGGATTGAAACTGAAGATAAGAGTTTCTTTTTTCCTTTTAAAAGAAGAAGAAAAAGAGAAAACTCAAAAAGCAACATGAAAAACTATTTAGGACTCTCCCTCCTAGGTTTGCCTCTTCCTAGGAAACTGATGACTACCTGGATATAGAAAGAGCAAGAGAATCCACCAGAGCACAGGGGTTCTCTCAGTCAGCCTGCGTGTGGATTTCATCATGTCCAAGTGCCAGCTCTGTGACCTTAGGAAACCTACTTAACTTCTCCGTGCCTCAGGTGTCTCATCTACAAAAATGAGCATGGTAAGAGTTCCTATTACAAAGGTTGTTATGAGGGTCAAAGGAAACTGTGTAAAACACTCAGAATATGTGTTGGAATATAAATATTGTTGTTGTTGTTCAGTTATAATGTCCGACTCTTTGTGACCCCATGAACTTCAGCATGCCAGGTCTCTCTGACCCTCACCATCTCCTGGCATTTGCCCAAGCTCACATCCATGTAATTGACTCAATAATTCATTTGGTAGTTGTAAGATAGTGTGCTAAGGACTTTACTACATATCTCATGCAATCTGACTCTTTCAGATGAGTTGTGAGAGTCCTGGTGTCCTCATGGGAAAGGTGAGGCAGAGGGGTAAAGGATATAGTTCTAGGCGACCCAGACAGAAAAGGACAGATCNAGTTGTAAGATAGTGTGCTAAGGACTTTACTACATATCTCATGCAATCTGACTCTTTCAGATGAGTTGTGAGAGTCCTGGTGTCCTTATGGGAAAGGTGAGGCAGAGGGGTAAAGGATATAGTTCTAGGTGACCCAGACAGAAAAGGACAGATCCAGGATTCAAACCATATCAATGCTTTATCCCAGAGGAAGCACTTCGAACATTCCTCCTGATTCAGAGGAAGTAGCCTCATAAACATTAAACAAAACTGAAAGGGAGAACTGAGATGCAACCCCACTAGCGGTTCAGTCTTGGCCTTGTCCCTTCACCTGGGCCATGAAAAGAGAAGGTTCCAGAATAGCCTGGATGTAGAAAAGCCCTGGTCTTCCCATCACTCTGCAGAGCCTCTCCAGCACTGCACCTCCTCCAATCAGCTGCCAACACATGGTCTATATGCTTCTTGGATCTTCTTTGCTTCTGCCCAGAATACATGAGTTACACTGAAAGCTCTTCCTCCCCAAGGGGAGTGGGGTGGGGGGGAAACCAACACAGCAGCTCTGAGTGGTTCCTTAAGTTACCATTCTGGTTCTCCAGCCACATCAACTCCAGTATTTGAAATATTTAGCAAGTGAAGAGGGACTCCACTAAAGTTTAGGGGATTTGGTTAAAGTGAATATTATATGGGTAACAAAGATAAAGTACAGTGTGCCTACATAATTAGCAGAAACTTGGAATAAAGTTGGGAGGTTTACTTTCAAGCCTCAGAACCCAGTGCCTGGGGCAGCCTGTGCCCTCCCCCTCCCCTCTGGTCCTCAGACAGAAATCTGTGTGCCACCCTCCCCCCGAAGCCAGCTTTCAGAAACTTGGGATCTCTATCTTCGCTGCAGAAAAAGAAGTTATTAAAATGTTCACTGCATCCTGAATTGAGAAATCAGCTGCCCAGAATCCGTGATCAATATGTTGTCTCTAGGTGATGAAGTGTTTCCTTGGAATGCGTCCCTCATGTTCCCTTCATGGTTCAGAGCTCCTGAGATCTGGGCTAGATTCAGCCGTCGGGGCTCTGACTGCCACAGACTCTTCATCCTTTCAGCCTCAGAGTCCTCCAGGATATGCCCAGCACAGGCTCTGATATGGCCTCTTCCCACCAGTGACTCAGCTGTTCATAGGGGAGACCAAGCAAATGATATACTTGGAGCTTGCATGCTTAGTCACTCAATTGTGTTTAACTCTTTGCAACCCCATGGACTGTAACCTTCGGCAGACTCTCAAAGGAACTTTCCAGGCAAGAATACTGGAGTGGGTAGCCATTCCCTTCTCCAGGGGATCTTCCAGACCCAGGGATAAAACCCAGGTCTCCTGCATTGCAGGTGGATGTTTCACCATGTGAGCCACCAAGGAAGCCCATACTTGGGGTGAGAGGGACACCCTATTGTTTGTTTCCATTCATTCCAAGCTCATGTAATATGAAGATACTAGTGTAGGTCAGCCCCCTTGACATTAAATTCCTCAGCCAGCCTCTCTTCTCCACTCATGCTCTGGAGGACACACACTGCTGAGATGCCATTCCACTCTGCTCATGTATTTCCTTGTAATCTTCGTGGGTGTGGGCTGTCTTCTGTCTGGGGGTCCACTCTGCCACCCAATCCTCCTCCTTTCTCTCTGGCATCCCCACCACTTGATGCCACTCTTGTGACAAAAATGACCATGTTGATGTTTGCCCTGACTCCTGGGGGCCCTTTTGTGTGGCAACCTTCTAAGGGTGCCAAGAAGTCCAAGGATGGGGGCCATACCTGGAGTCTGCTTCTGACCCCTCCCCACCAGTCTCAGTGCTCAAAAGTTTGGCTATTGACTTCTAGGTGAAAGGAGACCATTGGTCACATTATCATTTTGGACATCTCCCTTATTTCTCACCTTCTTCCCATGGCTGAGTGCTTACAGCCCCTGGACAATGGTCAACCAAGTGGGAAAATGAGGTGCTGAGAAGGTTTCAGGTAGGAAGAAAAGGTCACAAAGCTAGCCATGGAGAGTTTTCTGGCATGTCATTAGCTGCGCTAGCTCTAAGTATAGAGTAGGAACTGCAAATTCAAGTGATTTTTCCTTGCCTTGCATGCAGATGTGTGCATTGAGAGGGGGTTGATGTCCATGTTTTTGGATCCTGAACTATAAGACAGGTGCTAAAAAAAACCCAAAACAAAACCCTAAAGCTTGTTTTCTTGGTCAGATATTGTGAATGCATTACACACCAGTTCTAAAACTCAATGGCTTATCACAACAATGGTTCATCTTTGCGTCCACCTCTGTAGTTTGCTGGTGGGGGAGGGGTGTGGGGAGGAGGCTGACCTACACTGGATTTTGCAGGAAACGTTCTTCTCCAGATGTCTGTCATTCTCCTGGAACCAGTACATTCTCATGGGGACAGAAGAGTCACGAGACAGGAAGTAAAACAGGCAAGGCCCACAATGAGACCATGATAATAGTGTGGAAGCGGAAGGGGTGAGAACTGGGGACAACAATTCAGTCCACCAAATTCAATATGCATTACTTTTGCTCATTTCACCTACATCAAAACCAACAGAGATGAAATTGCTTACCCTTCTTCCCAGATTTTAGCTCACTCTCCAGGCTGTTTTCAACATATGGGAGTGGATTTCAGGAAGCTTGAATTAAAGCAACACATTTCACATCTCAGGGGAGACATCTGTGCCCTTTGATCAAGGCTGCTCAGGGCCTGGGGCTCACAGGACTGAGCAGGGGCTAGCAGGACACCCACCTGGACAGCTGAGCAATGGGAAAGGTGATGTGTGCTAGATCCTAGTCCATGCTTGCCCCTAACTAGACTGTCACTGCAGGCAAGTGATTTTTGTTCATTTTGATTTTCTCTGATTCTGTGAGTGGAGGATAAGAAAATCTCAATTTTCTCAATTGTCTCAGCCAACCTTCTAAAAACTAAAATCATGGCATCCAGCCCCATCACTTCATGACAAATAGATGGGGGGGAAATGGAAATAGTGATAGATATTATTTTCTTGGGCTACAAAATCTCTGCAGATGGTGACTATTACTGCAAAATTAAAAGATGCTTACTCTTTGGAAGATAAGCTATGACAAATCTAAACAGCATATTTGAAAGCAGAGACATAATTTTGTGACAGAAGTCCATATAGTCAAAGCTATGGTTTTTTTCAGTAGTTATGTACGGTTGTAAGAGCTGGATCATACAAAAAGCTGAGCACCAAAGAAATGATGCTTTCAAACTGTGGTTCTAGAGAAGACCCTTGAGGGTCCCTTGGACAGCAAGGAGAGCAAGCTGGTCTATCCTAAAGGAAATCAACCCTGACTATTCATTGGAAGCACTGATGCTGAAGCTGAAGCTCCAGTACTTTGGTCACCTGATGCAAACAGCTGACTCATTGGAAAAGACCCTGATACTAAGAAAGATTAAGGGCAGGAGAATTGGGTGACAGAGAATGAGATGGTTGGATGACATCACTGGCTCAATGAACATGAGTTTGAGCAAACTCTGGGAGATAGTGAAGGACAGGCAAGCCTGGCGTGCTGCAGTCCAAGGGATCACAAAGAGTCAGACATGACTTAGTGGCTGGACAGCAGTAGGGCTGAGAATTTAGTATTTCACATCTTCCCTATCTCTTCTGGTCTTGATTATCATCATCACTACACTATTCTTGTGCTAGAGATCTCTGTTGTCCTCTTACATGATGGGATTTCTTTAGGCTATAGACAGTTGCCCATTTTAGGCTGTCTAGAGTACTAATTGAGATATCTCCTACCACACATATTTCATCATGAAGGAAGTAGGAGCTACCTGCTTTTGTGTGTGTTAGTTGCTCAGTCATGTCCAGCTCTTTGCGACCCCATAGACTGTGGCCCACCAGGCTCCTCTGTCCATGGGATTCTCCAGGCAATAATACTGGAGTGGGTTGCCATGCCCTATGCCAGGGAAACTTCCAGACCCGGGAATCAAACCTGTCTCTTATGTCTCCTGCATTGGCAGGCACATTCTTTACCATCACCTGGGAAGTGATATTCATAAATAAATTCCCTTCCTGGCTATCGTGAGATTCAGTAGCTTGAAACAAAGACCCTGAGTAATATGTCTTTTCTTCTGCTGTCCTGTGAGCCCCTTAAGAAAGTTAGACTGCAGAGGAGAGAGTCTGAGGCCCACACATCCCCCGCTGGAACTGTCCCAAGGACAGAGATGAGACCAGCTCTCTCAATTATACCTAATCACTTGAGCATGCATACTTGAAATGCTGGTTGGAAGTAATTCTCTCTGACTTTCCTGTGGAAAGTAAGTCTCTCCAGATGGATTTTTTCTATATGGCTAAGGACTCCCTGGCTTCCCTGGTGGCTCAGATAGTAAAGAATCTTCCTGCAATGCAGGAGACTCAGGTTTGATCCCTGAGTCAGGAAGATTCCCTGGAAAAGGGAATGGCAACCCACTCTAGTATTCCAGTCTCAAGAATTCCAGGGGCAGAGGACCCTGGCAAGCTACAGTCCGTGGTGTTGCAAAGAGTTGGACACGACTGAGAAACTAACATTACACTACACAATGACTCCCCAAGGAAGAGTCAGCTCACAATTGCTCTCTCCCCAGTTTGGTCAAGCAAGCTCTGAAAACCTCTGTGACTTATCTGAAGAGGACCCTTGAGCTTCATCTAGAAACAGTGATAACTCAACCACTGTTACTCTGACTGGAGACTGCCCTCCCCAGGGCAGCTTTGCTTAGGCCACAGTGTGATGTGGGAAAGAGGTTTCCAACAATAGCATGGCACTCTGGGCATGTGCGCTCATTGAGTTTCTCATCCTCATCCTGTATCCACTCAGAGGGACCACAGGCTGGTGGAGAGATGAATCCTGGTGATGCTCAGGATCCTGGCAAGGGAGAAACACAGGGCTTGGGGAAAGTTTGGAAGGACTATGGGTTTACCACTCAGGCAGGTTTGGGTACACATAGGACAAGCAGCCAATTATCAAAAGGCTTCCTGTTCCCAAAATGAGAACTTCCCTGATCCATCCTGGGATTCTGCTGCACGTGGCATTTGACAATCCAAAGTCTGCAGCTGTGTCTTTCTTATTTTTTTTTAAGCTAAGATTTTTGTTGTTATTGCTTTAATATTTATTTATTTGGCCACGCTGAGTTTTAGTTTTGGCACCTGAGATCTTCAATCTTCATTATAGCATGCAGGATCTTTGGCTGCGGCATGAGAACCCTTACTCGAGGCATGTGGGTTCTAGTTCCCTGGCCAGGGATTGAACCCAGGCCCCCTGCATTGTGGGTGCAGAGTCTCAGTCACTGGACCACCAGGGAAGTCCCTGTGCAGTGTCTTTAAACAGTGTGATCGCAATAGAGGTGGGGCAATTCATGGTGCAAGACTGTCCCCTGCACTGCAAATCATCTAAAACCCTTGCTTTCAGCTCATTAAATGATAGTAACTCTTCTGGTTATTGTGCCAGCCAGAAACATCTGTACCATTTCTATATGCCCCTCAAGGGTGGTACCATTTCCTGTAGAGAGCAGGTGAGTTTAGGAATTAAAGGAGCCTTTTGGTTCAATGCAGAGTGCACTGAACATTCTGAGATTTTGTTTACTATTAACACTAAGTCAATTTCAGACTGCTAGGTTCTCTACAGTGGAACATAGAATCATTTGTTGTCATGACATTGAAGAGGTTAGTTTTGATAGAAAACCTTGAGAATACATTTCTCAGATCAGGACCTTTTCAGTGAATAGGCTTCAGTGGGAATAGAAGGTAAGAGGATACAGATGAAAGTCCTGGTTACCCAGGTTTAATTATCCAGAGCCATAGAGTGAGGTGGGCTTCCCTGGTGGCTTTTCTGGCTGTAAAGGGTCTGCTTGTAATACAAGACACTTGAGTTTGATCCCTAGATCAGGAAGACCCCTGGAGCAGGGAATAGAGACCCACTCCAGTATTCTTGTTTGGAGAATTCCATGGACAGAGAAGCAGTCCATGGGGTCACAAAGAGTTGGACATACCTGAATGATTAACACTTTCACTTTTTTCACTTTTCATGTAGTGAGGCAGAGAGCCTCGGTGGGCAGATGTTGGGACCACTGCGGGAAGATGACCTCTTATAAGATAGCACCTCCCACTTTTCCAGCCAACTACCAACCAAGACTCATTTGATGGCTGATGACTGTGTGGATCACAATAAACTGTGGAAAATTCTGAAAGAGATGGGAATACCAGACCACCCGACCTGCCTCTTGAGAAACCTATATGCAGGTCAGGAAGCAACAGTTAGAACTGGGCATGGAACAACAGACTGGTTCCAAATAGGAAAAGGAGTACGTTAAGGATATATATTGTCACCCTGCTTATTTAACTTCTATGCAGAGTACATCATGAGAAACACTGGGCTGGAAGAAGCACAAACTGGNTTAAACCATCCAGTTGGTGGTAATTTGTTAACAGTAATCCTAGGGAACTAATATAGGAGAGTGTAGCCAACTTTGGCTCAGAAAGCCTGAGGACTTCTCTAGGGGACATAACTTTTAGCTGGATCTAGATAAGTACTGAAAGAGGAACTCCCCAGGTCAGTAGGTGCCCAACACGTTACTGGAAAGGGGATGACAGAGGATGAGATGGCTGGATGGCATCACTGACTCGATGGACGTGAGTCTGAGTGAACTCCGGGAGTTGGTGATGGACAGGGAGGCCTGGCGTGCTGCAATTGATGGGGTCACAAAGAGATGGACACGACTGAGCGACTGAACTGAACTGAGACAAGTAGGAGATTGGAAGGTAGAGAAGCACAGCATCTAGCAAAAGAACGGCGCATGGAAATAGGTAAGTGCAGCTGTGTTGCTCGTGCTCACTTACTGCCTGAGTTCTCCTTTATCTGGACAGGAAAGCCTGCTGAATTTGGTGCTGGGCCCTTTTCAGCCTCTGTTTATTCTATCTGCCCTGCCCTCCCAACCACGTGAGCACATACTTTTCCCAGACCATCTGCATGCTGATGACTCCCAACTGTTACTCTTCAGACCCAACCCATCCTCAGCAATAGAGTCAGAGACTCACATCAAACTGCCACCTGATGCTCACATTGGCTTCTCTCCCAGATATCTCCACAGTTGTTTACAATGTCAACTCTTTCTGTTTTAATAATATTTTCTTTCTGTCTTGATGAGAATTTTTGTTTTATTTGTTTTTGGCTGCCCCGGGTCTCCACTGCTGTGCAGGCTCTCTCTAGTTATGGTGGGTAGGGGCTACACTCTGGTTACGGTGTGTAGGTTTCTCACTGCAGTGCTTCTCTAGCTTGGGTTCTAGGTGTAAGGGCTTCAGTATTTGCAACACATAGGCTCAGTAGTTGAAGCACTCAGGCTTTGTGGCTGGGCTGCATGCGGAATTTTCCTGGACCAGATATCAAACCTATGCCCCCAGCATTGGCAGGTGGATTCTTAACCCCTGGACCACCAGAAAGGTCCTATAATGTCAACTGTTAATTCTCAGCTCACATGTTCCTGCTCAGATCTCTCCTTCTTTATACCACTGATAAGCATCTCTAGCTAACATTGCTCAGCAAGAAACTATGGAGTTCTCACGGACCCCTCTCATTTCCTCAGTTTCCACCTCCCATCCATCAGCTTCTCACCAGTTCTTTCTCCAAGACACATATCACATCAATCCCCTCATCTCTGTTAGAAGGACAGTACAATAAAGCACCTGAGAGCTGGGCTTCAAAACTGCCTCATTTCAAAGCCCTGCTCCATCCCTATCTTTGCTACAATTTCTTACCTCGAAAATGGAATAAAGTAGTCCTTTCTTTCTAAGGTCATTATGAGGATTAAATAAATTATTTCCTGTGAAGGGTTTAGGACCCAAGCAGTAAGTGTTAGCCATTATTAGGATGACTGCCAATGTTTTTGTTTAAAGTCCCTACCATCTCCCACTTACCTGATGACCAAACTGCTCCCTGGACTCTTGGATTTCCTCTTCAGTCCTCCCTCTAAGAACCATTCTCCATACAAAATCTTTCTTGTTTTTCACCATGTTTAGAGTTACACTCAACCTCCTCTCCATATTCTACAGGCTTCGCATCTCCAATCTCATCTCAGGGAACACCTCCCTCACCTATTTGAGGGTTACATTGTCCAGTAGAGAAGCCACTGGTCATGTGTGGCCATTGGAATATGTCTAGTTCCAACTAAGAAGTGCTTTAAGTATAAGATGCACAATGTGATTGGCAGACTTAGCAAGAATGAAACTATGTAAATTAGATCACTATTTTTTTTAAAATATTGATTGTAGGTTGAAATGATGATATTCTGAATATGTTGGGTTAGATAAACTATGTTAATATTGCTTTTTTTTTCTTAAGTGGCTATAATGCATTTTATTGGGAGAAGGAAATGGCAACCCACTCTGGTATTCTTGCCTAGAGAATCCTGTGGGCAGAGGATCCTGGTGGGGTGGCGTCTATGGGATCAAACAGTCAGACAAGATTGAAGTGACTTAGCATGCATGCATGCATTGGAGAAGGAAATGGCAACCCACTCCAGTATTCTTGCCTGCAGAATCCCAGGGACAGAGGAGCCTGGTGGGCTGCTGTCTATGTGGTCGATCAGAGTCAGACACAACTGAAGTGAGTTAGCAGCAGCAGCAGCAGCGTAAGGCATTTTAGAATCAGGTATGTGACTTATTCCATTCCTGTTGAACAGGCCTGCTTCTTCCAATTTCTGGAGCACTCCAACCTCAGTCTTTGCACTTGAGGTTTTACCTGCCTGGAATGTCCTTACCCTGCTCTTCAAGTGGCTAGTTTTTGTCATCCTTCAGCCTTCAGCCTCAACGTCACCTCTTCAAAGACTATTTGTCACCTCTGACTATTCAGTTATGTCCTTCTTAGCTAACTGTTGCCTTCTTTTCCACCTCTCCCACTAGAAAGCAAGCCCCATAAATCAGGAACCTTTTGTCTTCTTCACTGTTGTAGTCCCAGCACCTAACAAGGGTTCATCTTCAATACACATCTACGGAATAAATGAAGCAACAAAGACATTACTTTTTAAAGAAACCATTTCTTGCTATATGTAAGGTTCTCTGAGCTCTGTAGAGGGCATAAACATGGAGAAGGTGAGGGGCAAGGGGGTGGAGATGCATTTTAGAATTCTGCTCCACTGAAGACAGGGCAGGACATGAAGCTTATTCTAAACACCAAGAAGCAGAAAACACTGAAGTTAAATACACAGGAATTGGGATCTAACTAAAAGTAGCTCCTTATGTATGCAACAGCTGCCCTAGAGACCCAGGACTGGAGATAAGGGTAAATTTGAAAGTGAAAGTGAAAGTCACTCAGTTGTGTCCGACTCTTTGCAGTCCATGGGATTCTCCAGGCCAGAATACTGGAGTGGGTAGCCTTTCCCTTCTCCAGGGGATCTTCCCAACCCAGGGTTCAAACCCAGGTCTCCCACATTGCAGGTGAATTCTCTACCAATTGAGATATGAGGGAAGCCCAAGAATACTGGAGTGGTTAGCCTATCCCTTCTCCAGTGGATCTTCCCGACCCAGGAATTGAACCCAGGTCTCCTACATTGCAGGCAGATTCTTTAACAACTGAGCTATCAAGGAAGCCAAAGGGTAACCTTACCTGTAGTTAAAATATTCTGCATAACTCTAGATAAGATCTAAAGTGTGTGAGAACTAAGCCCTAGCATAGTGCAGACAACCACACAGTGCCACAGTGACTGAAATATTCACAGTAGCTAATACTTACCAGGTGTCAGAGACTCTGCTAAGCATATTGGATAGGATATTTTATTTAATTCTCATCATTACCCATTAAAGTAAGCTCCAGCACTATTTCCACTTCACACTGAAGAAACTCAAATGAGACAGTAATTCATCTTAGGTCATGTCCTTGGTGAGTGATACAGCCAGGAGTAGGGTCCACACTTTACTGAGCTCTTGAATGCCGTGATACTGTGGGGAATGGACCAGAGTGCCTGCCCGAGTGCCAATTCTTGCTTTGTCATTAACTGGTCAGTTTTAGACTAGTCAAGACCCCAATTTCTCCTCCTCAGTTCAAACACCAGGACTGCTTATCCTTTCGTGTTTCCTGCTCATAGAGTCCCCGGATAAGGATTACCCAGTTTATCACCCTGGAGATAGGTTTGACTTCTTTCCCCTCCTAATCTCTACAACCAGTCACCATATCAGATGAATTGTTTCTATTTGCAAAATGCTCTGCAATCTGCCCCCTCCTCGCCACCTCTTCTTCCACTGCTGTGGATCAAGCTCCACTGCCCACCTGAAGTAATCCCATGAGCTCCCTACTGGCTCATCTCTAGTCTCTCCCACTGAAATCATTCCTCCAGCTGCTGCCAGAGTGATCCAGTTTAACACTTATATCTAATTGCATCAAGTATCTTCATTCCTCACCCCTTCAACACATTTAGTAGCTTCCCATGGCTCATAAAATAAGGTACATGTTGCTTGACTGAGCGTATATATAAACACCTTCATAATTTCCCCCAGCCTATGTGTGCTAGACACTGCTTAGCACAGTCTCAGGGATCCCTTCCATTGGTATTCATTCTCTGTGAAACCCCGTCTCCTGACACATTTCTAACTGATAGAGTATGACAAAAGTCATGGGATGTTACATCTGCGATTAGAAAAAGATTTTCAGTTCCACCTTTTCTGGCACTCTGACACTCCTTAAGCTTTGCTCATTTGGATGGAGCCAGCCGCCATGTTGCTGGAGCTGCCCACTGGAGAGGAACTGAAGGGCATCTCAGGCCAGTGAGGGCTTGGATCCTGCCAGTATCCACGTGAGTGAGCTTGGGAGCCTACCAACTTCCAGCAGATTCTCAAGATGGCTGCCATCCTGGCTGACACCTTGATTGCAGCCTCGTTGGAGACAAAACCCAGAACCAGAGGCACCAGTCAAGTTGCTCTTGGATTCCTGACCTACGGAAGCTGTGAGATAATACAGGTTTGCTGCTTTAAAAGTTTTACAATTATTTGGTGATTCTTTAGTTGCTAAGTCATATCTGATTCTTGGAACCCCATGGACCGTAAGCCTGCAAGGCTCCTCTGTCCATAGGATTCTCCAGCCAAGAATACTGGAGTCCATTTCTTCCCAAAAGGGATCTTCTCAACCCAGGGGTCCAACCCAGATCTCCTGTATTGCAGGCGTTCTTCTGCACTGCAGCAGATTCTTAACCAACTGAGCCACCAGGAAAGCCTGTAAGAGTTGCTTACTAAGAGGCAACATGTAACTAATACACTAGGTGTTTGGCCTCATCTTTTAGCGACTTCTACTTACACTTTTAATATTCCCATCACAGTGAACTTGAAATTAGTCTCTAATACAGACTAAACTCTTCATCCCCAGGCTTTTGTATATGTAATTTTTTCCCTACTCTTAATGCCATCTCTTTATTTTCTGCCTAGCAAACATGTGGTCCTTCATCAAAACCCATCTGTAGAAGCACATCTGTTCTTCTGCCTTTCCCAGTTTCCCAGCCAGCTACACCTCCTCTGTTCCCAAGACCTCCACATATACTAGTGAAGGGCATGCTGGTGAAGAGCATGCCGGTGAAGGTGCTCCCTTGTCTCTATCTTCCACACCTCTGCTCACCTCGCACAGACTCCTCCCTCCTTTGGATCTAGAATCCAAAGGGAAGCAATTTTGCCTTCATCTCCTTTATCTCCAACACTTAGCACAGGGCCATGTACACATGTGCCATTTATGTTCTTAGACAGAACTTAACAATTCATGTTCAAGGAGTGAAACTCTTGGCTTTATTATTTCATATGTAAAATGATAATAATAACTGTAATAACAAAATAATATGGTAATAATACATTCAGTTCGATTTGGTTCAGTTGCTCAGTCATGTCCGACTCTTTGCAACCTCATGAACCACAGCATGCCAGGCCTCCCTGTCCATCACCAGCTCCTAGAGTCCACCCAAACCCATGTCCGTTACCCTATATATACATATACATATATATGTGTATATATATAATATAGTAACATATTATTACTATATTATTTTGTTATTGCAGTTCATTCGAGGTACTCCAATAGTAGTGGTACTCCAATAGTAATCATATATACTGCTACTACTAAAATAATAATAATAGTGATGATGATGATGACAATGGTAAATTTATGATGGTGATAAATTCATGAGTCAGGCTCTACACTAAACTATTTTGCATCTACTATCTATAACTCAAGATATTCTGTGTGAGTGCTCAGTTGTGCCCGACTCTTTTCGACCCAAAGGATTGTAGCCCTCCAGGCTCCCCTGTTCATGGAATTCTCCAGGCAAGAATAATGGAGTGATTTGCCATTTCCTGCTCCAGGGAATCTTTCCCAACCTCAGGATAGAAGCTGTATCTTTTGCATCAACTGCATTGGGAGGCAGGTTCTTTATGACTGTGCCATCTGGGAAGCCCCCAAGATACTGTACAAGTTATTAAATTATATCCATTTCACACTGACTCAGGAAGGTTAAATAACTTGTCTAGAGCCTTGGAACTAATGGAGGAGCTGGAATTCAATCCTAGATCTGATTGCCTAATTGGTTCTTTTTCCACTACAGTCCTTAATTAAAGAGTTTCCAAGAATTAATTGTTGAGAACAATGTGGGTAACCCTTTGGAATGGGAATGGCAGATTCCTGCAGGTTCTGAGACAGGTATGTAAAGGTCCTCAAAGAAATGCATGGGAGAGCAGACAAAAGCAAACATACTCCTTCCCCCAAGCAAACCAGTGAAGAAAGCCTGGAGAAAAAGATCAATAACCATGGTGGTAGAGAGAAGGGAGTATCGGAGGGGAGGCACAGGAAGACCCCAAATCTGTTAGAAAAATGTTCTCTGAGGGCCTGAAGCTGAGTAGCGGATCCAATTAGCTGACTGATATATGGATATATTCAGGATGGAGTGATGTTGGAAAGGGTTGCACTTGGCCTGGGGAATTTTGATGAGCTTTTAAAATTCAGTGGACACCAACACTGAAATTGTGAATGCAAGCTAGATCTGAGTTCTGCTGCACACATTAGAAAACATGAAACACTCCTCATCACATGGGGCTGGTGGACTTCGCCATTACTGCTAGGGTGCTGCCACACCATATACTTTCTGATAGTCAATGGCTTCCCAGAGTTGCTTTTTTACCTAGAGAATCCCATGGACAGAGGAGCCTGGCAGGCCACAGCCCATGGGCTCATAAAGAATCTGACTCGACTGAGTGACTAACACTTTCACTTGATCCTCCAAGACCTTAATTTGGCAAGGTCTTGATTGAGGGGACTGGAGTAGGAAAAATTTCAACTGATTGAACATTTGCTGTAGCCCATTTGTACAACTGTGACTTTATTTGTTTTTAATTAAATTTTTTAAATTTAATATTTGTATTGGAGTATAGTTGATTGACAGTGTTGCTGTGTGGACTTCCCTGGTGCCTCAGTGGTAAAGAATGTGCCTGCCAAGGCAGGAGACCCAGGTTCTATCCCTAGGCTGGGGAGATCCTTGGGAGAAGTTCATGGCAACCCATTCCAGTATTCTTGTCTGGGAAATCCCATGGACAGAGGAGCCTGGTGGGCTACAGTCCATGGGTTAGCAAAGAGCCAGGTAAGACTGAGCAATTTAACAACAACAAATGTTGTGTTGGTTTCAGGTGCACAGCAAAGTGATTCAGTTATATATCTATGTGTATCTATTCCTTTTCCAATTTTTTTCCCATTTAGGTTACTACAGAATATTGAGCAGAGTTCTCTGTGCTATATAGTAGGTCCTTGTTTGTTATCCATTTTGAATATAGCAGTGTGTACATGTCAATCCCAAACTCCCTAACTATCCCTCGTCATACCCTTCCCCCTGGTAACCATAAATTCTCTCTATGTCTGTGAGTCTGAAACAATTGTGACTTTAGTAACAGGTTAACCAATCAGAGTTTTCTACCAAGGTTGTCAAATGCAGGAACCAGGGGCTTAAGGGAAGAGGTGTGTATTCCCTCCATGTGGTGTGGTACTTTTGCATCTATTTAAAAATGATATTTCAAATTACTAAACAGGATCGAGGGAATGTTTTTCACTGTTGGGCTTTAAGGCTTTACGTCTGTTTTCTTTTTCAAAATTATCCCATTTCCCTTATCTCTTTCCCCTTCCCATGTGAGCTATGCTATTGAAAGGCAAATTTCCTGGAGGGTTAGGGAGGCGGGTGTCAAGAATTAGCATATCAAACAAACCCAATAAACCGAATAGAAATTAACAGAATCCCGACTCTGACATGGAGTTGCTGTACTAAATTGAGGTTAATGTGACCCTGTCCTTTCTGTTTTAAACAAAGCTGGGGAAATAGAGCAAGTTAAATTCCATCGCCCTTTGGGTCCATTGGCGTTTATCCCCAGCGGTGAAAATAAAAACAACAAAAGAAAAGGAGGGGGAGAAAAAAGAAAAAGGAGAAAAAAAAGATCTCAAACATGTTAGTGGAATATATATGTATATTTTCTGATATATAACTTAATAAAAGTTTATGGACCCAGGATAAGGGAGCCACACTGAACAGATGCACTGGGACTGAAATATGGTCCAATTAAGTCTGTAACAGGGTGAGCTTTACTTTGAACATTCTCCAAGTTGAAATGAAAGCTTCGCAGAACAGATAAATCAGCCAGCATAAAATAAAAACGCTGATCTGGCACCACTCCCAAAAGGATGGGAGGGGGGGCTTGAGGGCTGGGTAAGAAGGGGAGGGTAGAGGTGGGAGCTTCAAGCCAGTCAGGCATCCCTGTTGGAGGTTTAGACAGTCACTGCCCTGTGTCAGTAAATAAACAGCAGCTATTTAAGCCATTCCAATTAACACCTTCTGTGGCAGCTATTTATCTATTGAGGGGATGGAAGGGATTGCCTACTGCAATTAAACTGTTTGCTAGCAATGCCTTGCCTATAGGCACATGGTTTAAGGCCAACCTTCCTGCTGAGGGAAGTTTGATCTGAGAAACTGGACAGCCATCCTTATCTGAACTGTCCACTCTATCACCCGCAGCCAGATCACCTCCTGAAACCTTTTGATGTCCCTCCAACTCTTAGGATAATGGACAGAATTCCTTCTAGTCTCTCTCTTTATTCCCTTCATTTCTCTGAGATGTCATCCCCATCCCCACTCTTTACATCTGTTCTGTAATTTTGGTTTCTCTGCAGAGGGTGCCATTTTAGCCATTGCTCAGTGGCTAAGTTGTGTCCAACTCTTTGTGACTCTGTGGACTGCAGACTGCCAGGCTCCTCTGTTCATGGGATTTCCCAGGCAAGAATACTAAAGTGGGTTGCCATTTCCTTCTCCAAAGGATCTTCCCAACCCAGGGATCAAACCTGCATCTCCTGCTTTGGCAGGCAGATTCTTTACCACTAAGCCACAAAGACTCCTAGGAAGCCCTCAGGACATCTAGAATCTCAGCTAGAGAATCACTGACTCTCCTAAAGTCTCAATGAGGTATTGTATGATTGTGACAGAGGACTTGCCTTTGAGCACCAGATGCCCAACTTCTTGGTGTGATTTTCAGGTGAGGCAAGAAGATCCAAACTTTTAGGCCTGGTGTGTAGCCTGAGAAACCAAGTGATCTCATTTGGCACCAGACAGATTAACAGAAAAAGCTATGAGATACCTCTTTCATGCTTCCCCCCTAATACTCAGGCTTCCCAGGTGGCAAAGTGGTAAAGAATCTGCCTACAATTCAGGAGACATAAGATATGTGGGTTCTGTGCCTGGGTAGGGAAGATCCCCTGGAGGAGGGAAATGGCAGCTCATTCGGTATTCTTGCCTGGAGAATCCCATAGACAGAGAAGCCTGGTGGGCTACAGTCCATGAGGTCACAAAGACCTGGACAAGACTGAAGTGACTGAGCATGCACACACAAGCACTTCTAATACTCTAGAATCTCAGTTCCACCAGGGGAGAGAATGTGTTTTATTCACTACTGTGTTTACAACATAACAGTCTCCCAGCAATAAACATTTGTTGAGGGATTTCCCTGGTGGTCCAGTTGTTAAGAATCTGCTTTCCGTCGGGGACTTGGGTTCAATCCATGCTCAGGGAACTTAAGATTCCATATGCTGCGGGGCAACTAAGTCTGCACGCCACAACTAGAGAGCCCTTCCCACAACCTACAAAGATCCCATGTGCTGCAGCTAAGACTCAGTGCAGTCAAATAAACAACTGTTTTGAAAATTTTTGTTGAATGAATAAGAACTATTATAACCCATTTTACTGATGAGAAACTGAGTCCAAGACATTTTGACTGATTGTCCTGGTCTACATGGCTGGTAGACAGAAGAGGCTGGATTCAAGCTAGGTACTCCTAACCCCACAGCTCATGTCTTTCCATGTGCATTTGATTGTGATTCTGTTCCGACACGTACCCACCTTGGAGCAGGGCCCCAACCTCCCAATGCCCACCTGGTGACGTTGCAGTTGAGCTTTGGGTACCAACTGGACAAGTGGAGTGGACTACAGGCTGAGATGAATGCGAGCAGTGCCCCAGGGTCCTGTGCAAACATTGAGTGTGACTCCATATGTGCTGGGGCCATAGGGTCATCATTTTTGAAAGATTTACCAGCTTCTTTATAGAGAGGGTGTAAGAAGCAAATGAGACCCTGGGAAGGAAAAGGAGTTGAAAAACCATATGGTGATATCCACCTCTGAATGCAAAATGTTTAATACAAAGGCACGCAGCTTCCCCAATAAGGAGGACAACAAAGACAGGGAGACAGAGGTGAATAGCTCTCATCTTTTCCTGACTGTAGTAATCAGCCTGATTATTTGCTGCTCCATTCTGAACCCCTTTCCTTCTCCACTTCTCCAAGAAAAGGAGATTATTTTTAATTACAGTTTTACACCGGATTAATGAACCTCCACAATAAGTTAATGAGCAGGACATGGCACTGAGAGACAGCGCATGTGACTACTTTCAGAGACTTTCTTAAGCTATATTATTTCCAGGCCAGCCCTGCACAGTCCCCATGGTCTGGGTGAAGAACGCGGGAGAGATGCCAAGGATTTCTGGGATGTTCTATGTGTGATACCTGAGACCCTGCTGTGTGAAAGAAACATTCTGTCCCTTCATGAAAGGAAAGCTCAACACTGCTGGGAATCCTCTCGGCAGTTCTCCAAGGGAGAAGATTCTCTGATGTAACCTAGTGACCGAAGCAACCTTAATAATTACCATGGAACAAAGTAGCACATTCCTGCTTCTCTGTGCCCTCTGTTCCCACTTTTTGTTTGGATTCTATCATCACACATTGGATTCTTGCAACAAGTTCCTGATGGATGCTCCAGTATGCTGTGTTGTGTTTAGTTGCTCAGTAGTGTTCAACTCTTTGTGACCCCATGATCTGTAGTCTGCCAGGCTCCTCTGTCCATGGGATTCTCCAGGCAAGAATACTGGAGTGGGTTGCCATTTTCCTCCTCCAGGGGACCTTCCCCACCCAGGGATTGAACCTGGGTCTCCTGTGTTTCCTGCATTGCAGGCTGATTCTTTAGCTGCTGAGCCATCAGGGAGGTCCTAGTGTAACTTCCCCCTTAAAATCTTTCAATGGCTGTCATTGTCTTGAAACATAAAATCGAAACCCTTTGGTACATTATGATCAGAGCTTTGCCTTCCTTTCCTGAGAAACTACACAACCTTGTTCTTCTGTGCTCTGAGCATGTAAGTGGGGTGTTCCTTCTGACTGTAAAGCCCTTTTCATCTTCATCTTCTTGACCCCTCAGGACAAATTAGAGGGGAAGCTTTACCTGACCTTTCGAGGCAACTCAGGAGTCTAACAATCATCCCAGATCACTGTGCATGCAAGTCAGAATATTAAGTAGGTCCCTGTAAGCATTCTCTTTCCTACATGCTTGTTCTTCTTACCAGCCTAAAAACATCACACAGCCTTATTTATTCACCTTTGTGTACTCATTTTGGCACAGATATACAGTAGATTATCAGCAAATGTTGATTTTCACTGAATTAGAGAATGAATGGCTTCCCTAGTGACTCAAAGAATCCACCTGCTAAGCTGGAGACCTCAGTTCAATTCCTGGGTTGGGAAGATCCCCTGGAGGAGGGAAATGGCAGCCCATTCCAATATTCTTGCCTGGAGAATCCCATGGACAGAGGAGCATGGAAGGCTACAGTCCATGGGGTTGCAAAGAGTCATACACGGCTGAGGGACTAAGCACAGCACAGAGAATGAATGGTTGAACAAATAAGTCAGAGAAGAATCTATGTTGATTGAAAGTGAAGAGAATTAACATCCCTTGAGCTTTTCTTCCCCAGGCCACCCTGCGGGATGTTATATTGAAAACCTGAATTCTATTTTTCTCCCCTACTTTCCAGCTTGCTACATGTCTCTCAAGGTCCATTAGATTCTGCTGCAGTAACAAGCACTCCCAAATTTTCATTGACTTAGTACAATAATGGCACCCTTGCCACATGTCAGTTGTGGTTGTCTGGGTGGCTCTGTGTGCATGCATACTAAGTCACATCAGTCACATCCTACTCTTTGCTACCCTATGGACTCTAGTCTGCCAGGCTCCTCTGTCCATGGGATTCTCCCCACAAAAATACTGGAGTGGGTTGCCATGGACTTCTCCAGGGGATCTTCCTGACCCAGGGATCAAACCTGCATCTCTTATGTCTCCTGCATTGGCAGGGAGGTTCTTTACCACTAGCGTCACCTGGGAAGCCCCTGGGCAGCTCTATGTCCCATAATTAATCAGAGACATAGACCGATAGGGGCTCCACCATCTTGTGGAATGATGAGAAAATCTTGAGAACTGTACAAGGCTTTTTGCTATCTCAACCTAGAAATGATGAAGACTAACATTTCATTGGCCAGAGGTAGTCACAAAGTACATCTAACTGCAAGGGGTCCACAGCATGCCGGGGAGCCAAAAAACCTTTTCATGAACCTTACCGTCTCTGCCATACTGACCTTAATCAAGTCCTTTTTCCATTCCTGGGTTCAAAGAACATTGTGTTCACTATACGTGGCAGCCTGGATGGGAAGGGAGTTTGAGGGAGAATGGATACATTTATAAGTATGATTGGGGCCTCTCAGGTGGCTCAGCAGTAAAAAATTTGCCTGCCAATGCAGGAGATGGGGGGCTCAATCCCTGGTCAGGAAGAGCCCTTGGAGAAGGAAATGACCATCCACTCCAATATTCTTGCCTGGGAAATCCCATAGACAGAGGAGCCTGGCAGGCTACAGTCCATGGGGTCACAAAGAATTGGACATGACTTAAGGGCTAAACAACAATAACAACAACAATATGTATGATTCAGTTGCTTTGACGTGCATCTGAAAATATCATATTGTTAACTGGCTACACTCCAATATAAAATAAAAAGTTTAAAAAAGAACATTATGTCCAACTTTACCATTACATAAATGGGGAAACATACTTCCCCCATCTCTGACAACTGTGGCATAATTATTCTAAAACTTGCTATATGTCTGGATCTTTCTGGACCTTGTTGATTTGGTTTAATGGCTCTGCTAGGGGCCTGAATCCATCTCCTAGACCTCCAATCACAGCTTATTTCATCTGCCTTCTCCTCTGTGGGGTTAGTTCACCTTCAAGCCTTTACATGGCTTCAGGGCAGGACAGTTCTTTATCCCTCTACATTTTTATCCCCTCACATTCTTCCTTTTAAAAAGCTGTGTGACCATCTTCCTTGAAATCAGTTCTACTTATTAGCATATACCAACCCTCATGGAAGAAAATTCTATGATGACAGCTATGATGCTATGATGCAAAGAGCATTTGTAACATTATAGGCTGTGTTGACCAAAGGCTTCATGTTGCTTCGCATAGATACTGCCGTCTCATGCCTGTCATACATAGACTGTAAAACATTCTCATTCAAATTGGCTTAGGATTTTAAAGTTCAATTGCAGCCTTGGCCAAGGAATGAAAAAAAGAAAGAAAGAAACTGGTGTATCTAGTGTTTTGTCCTCAGCAGAATAAAATGTGGCACTTAGACAGAATAAGTCACAGAAATAGCGGTAATTCTGCATCTATAGCAATCTGATTAACCAAGCAGAGAGAAGGGCTAAGGTCTAGGAGGCCCAGGAAGGTTGCACGCCATATGTGGTTACCAAGGTTTAGAGGTTTATTTTTAGAAGAACAGCATGGTAAGCTGTTATTTCTGTTTGACCCAAGAGAGAACCCTGGGGGGAAGAAAATGCTGTCTCAATAAGCATTGAAGCAGTTGGTATCTATAGGGGTTTGTGTGCGTATAATTAATAAGCCAAGCTATTTTTCTTGGAATCATAGTCTGTTGCTGACATTAGAGAGACAGAAGCACGTATGATGTATTCTCTGCCCTCCAGCAGCCTCCATGTGGACTGAAGAAGAGAGCCAGTATAAGATGCTGAAAGCAGTTCAAATTTCAAGCCAAGGTGTACTCCTTACTATCATCTGAGGAACTCAGAGGGGACACAGTGGGCTGAGGGCATCAGGGAAGGTTAATAAAGTGGGCAGATCAGAGTGATAACAGAAAGGAAGAAGGTTGTGTGAAGGACTGAAGGAACAGCGTAGCTACTGTGGGGTAGTGAAATCATACAAGGAGTTGGGTGACTGTGAAATAATTGATCAGCTAAGGGGATAACAGAAGATTGTAGCGAGAAATTTCCAAGCCAATTAAAAGTAACATCTTCCTCTTTAGAACCCTAAAGCGACCTCTCTTTAATGATCGTGACTTTCCTCCTCATTTGAGATCTGTGAGTTTGAGATGTATCCACATTTGCAGAGTTCAAACACTCTGAAATTAATTTTGTTCTTCTCCTTCCCTCCCATTGGTTCTAGCATATTGTGTCATATTTAGAAAGCACTCAGTATAAATGCGTATCAGTTCAGTTCAGTTCAGTCGCTCAGTCGTGTCCGACTCTTTGAGACCCCATGAATCGCACCACACCAGGCCTCCCTGTCCATCATCAACTCCCGGAGTTCACTCAGACTCACGTCCATTGAGTCCGTGATGCCATCCAGCCATCTCATCCTCTGTCGTCCCCTTCTCCTCCTGCCCCCAATCCCTTCCAACATCAGAGTCTTTTCCAATGAGTCGACTCTTCACATGAGGTGGCCAAAGTACTGGAGTTTCAGCTTTAGCATCATTCCTTCCAAAGAAATCCCAGGGCTGATCTCCTTCAGAATGGACTGGCTGGATCTCCTTGCAGTCCAAGGGACTCTCAAGAGTCTTCTCCAACACCACAGTTCAAAAGCATCAATTTTTTGGTGCTCAGCCTTCTTCACAGTCCAACTCTCAATTGGGTATAACATGTGTAAAAGTCAGTAAGCAACTGGCTGAAGCAGAGAGAGTCAAGGGACCTAGAGACCATTATGAATGTTTTGAAATTACCCAGGGCCCAGCCTCAGGTGATGTGAAGACTATGAGCTCAAATCCTCACAGAAACCAGGCAGATTCCTGAGACAAGAGAAGGTAATTAGGCATATTCTTTTGGCAGTCCCACTTTGTTTTAATGCTAAATGCATTAAACTAAACTTTACCTACTACAAGAAATAGCTCTGTCCAGTTTTCTTGACACTTGAGGTCTTCTCAACCTGTCTTGTCTTTCGCCGGTTTTCAATAGTCAGAGATGCAGAGAAATGATTCTTTCCTACAAGAGAAACAGCAGTCTGAGCATAACATAAATGGTAGCTAACAGTGGACCTCAATGTCAGGAATACTGTGAAGAGTTGGGGGCACTGGGACAGACTGGTGCCTACACTCCAGACTAAATGGGCAGCTGTTATTTAGCTATATCTGATGGTTAATAAGTAGAAATATGCTGATCATCAGATCTTACTTTTGAAGGAAAAGTAGAAATTCAGAATTCTCAGGACTTAAAAATTCTCTGGATCTTAAAATATTGACACAAATGTATTTAAAACACTGTAGGTGCCCAGCAAAATAGAGCTTCAGATCCCCACATTTTTTTTGGTTTCTTAGTATAAAAAGAATGACTCTGGAGCCAAAAACCTAGACTTGAATCCCAGCTAATAGTCACTGACCTTGAGCAGTTCCTTAACCTCTTTAAGCCCCAAAAACTTAATATAAAAAATACAGATAATACTTCTCTCCTTGCAGGGATGTGTTCATGTTCAGTCACTAAGTGATGTCTGACTCTTTGCAACCCCATGAACTGCAGCATGCAAGGCTTCCCTGTCCTTCACTATCTGCCAGAGTTTTTTCAAACTCGTGTCCATTGAGTTGGTGATGCCATCCAACCATCTTATCCTCTGTCATCCCCTTCTCTTCCTGCCCTCAATCTTTCCCAGCATCTAGCATGTGTCTTTTCCAATGAATTGGCTCTTTGCATCAGGTGGCCAAAGTATCGGAGCTTCCACTTCAGCATCAGTACTTCCAATGAGTATTCAGAGTTGATTTCCTTTAGGATTGACTGTTTTGATCTTCTTTCTGTCCAAGGAACTCTCAAGAGTCTTCTTTAGCACTACAATTCAAAAGTATAAATTCTTCAGTGCTCAGCCCTCTTTACGGTTCAACTCTCACATCCTTAAGTGACTACTGGAAAAACCATAGTTTTGACTAGGTGGACCTTTGTCAGCAAAATGGTGTCTCTGATCTTCCATACATTATCTAGGTTTGTCACAGCTTTTCTTCCGAGGAGCAAACGTCTTTTAATTTTGTGGCTGCAGTCACCCTCCACAGTGATTTTGGAGCCCAAGATAATAAAATCTATCACTGTTTCTACTTTTTCCCCATCTATGTGCCAGGAAGTGATGGGACAGGATGCCCTGATCTATGTTTTTTGAATGATAAGTTTTAAGCCAGTTTTAAGAGAGGTGGCTCCCTTGCAGGGAGGTGAGAATTAAATGACATGATAAGTAAACTCTAAGTGTTATTGAAAAGCAAAAACAAAATACCACTTTAAATCTTGAAATCTGGAGTGCCAGGATATAAGAGTGTGATTCCTTGGGAGGGGATAGGTTAAGCCAAAAGATGTGGGTTCAACTTGGGGCAGTTGTGAGGTTGCTGCTTTGGTGACAATGCCCCAAGAAATTTCTTGGTCACAGAAAGCATCTGAAACAGAGGCAAGGAAAGCACCTTTGGTCACTGTTCTCAAAGACACTGCCAGCTATAATCAGTGGCCCATGCAAAGAAAGGGTACCTCTGCGAGTGAAGTGTCTATGATGTTTAGATGAGCACAGCTCCTCTCAGATGTGTGTTAAGTACAGAGCCCTGGGAATGAGGAGTGTTTCATGTGTCAAGTTGAACCAGTAGAAAACAACAGCAAAATCAAGAGGCAAAGATGATAAACACAGGCAGATCCTGGTCTCCCACCTCTGGAGAGGCTTGACATCTGTCCTATCTTTAAAGCCCAGCTTGCATTTGGTCTCAGTTTGATAAGCTCTCACTGAAAGCCCTTTTTCATGTCCTCAGCTTTCTCCATGGTTGACTGGCTGAGCCACCAGAAATTATCCTACAAAAAGACGGCCAATGTTGAATGGTTTTGGCTGAGATTTTCTTTCCAGAGTTAACCCTCTTCCATCATTTGCATCTGTTGCAATCTATTATTCAGACTTCACAGAGGGGCTAATCATAAAAACTAATATAATCGAGGGGCAGGCCGGATGTCTTGTAAACCCTGTCTGTATATATCTAGATATGTGGGGTTTCCAGTGGGTGCCTTATCTATATTCGGAGGTGCATGGGTGTGTTTGATTGAGCAAGCCCACCCAAAGGGGAGAAAGAAGGCCAATGAGACCGGCAGGAAAACCTTCTCCTGGGTAGGGGTGAAGGTGGATGGGTAACTATGAAGAGAGTGTGGAAGTTGTCCCTCCAGTGGGGCCCACAGGACCCCATGCTTCATGCACAGATACAGGGTGATAAGATGCTTTGGAGTGATCGGACTTACTGAAAACCCTGTACAACACTGAGGCACAAGATTCTGTACCCTTGATATATGAGAGTTCCTTATATTCAAGGGTATACAGAAGAGAGCTCACTCCCAAACTCATCACTGACCACAACTATCCTGTCATGAGGTAGGACTGTAAGACCAAATAAGTCTCTAAAAAATCCGAAGTTAAAATTTAGCTTGCAATCTTGTTTTTTGTTATTGCTGTTGTTTATTGCTAAATCTAGTAAATGTACAATGAAATTTCTACTGTTTGAGGGGTATAAAACTGACTCATTGAAGCAGTGTCTTCAAGCAGCCCTTGGGGGCTTTGCTGGGGGCTGGGTTGTGTAGCCTGGGGTGAGAAGAAGTTTGATGCCATTTAAATGAATATCACTGACAGTGTGATACCATTAGTCCCACAGGCTTGTGAAGTTTGGGAAAACTTAGGTTCTACATCGATATATTTTTACAAAAAAGTTGAAAAATATTCATAATTGACCTTAAGACAGCTCTTGCACTGATTGTTTATTAACGTATAATTATATACAGTAAAATTGATACTTTATAGTATGCTGCTGCTAAGTTGCTTCAGTCGTGTCTGATCCTGTGTGACCCCAGAGACGGCAGCCCATCAGGCTCCCCTGGGATTCTCCAAGCAAGAACACTGGAGTGAGTTGCCATTTCCTTCTCCAACTTTATAGTATACAGTTTAGATAAATACAGTCATACAATCAGGATATGGGACATTCCATCATCATTGCAATTCTGCTGTGCCCTCTTGTAGTCAATATTATTATCTCAATATATTCAGACAAGTGAAAGTGAAGTTGCTCAGTCGTGTCCAACTCTTTGCGACCCAGTGGGCTGTAGGCTCCTCCATCCATGGGATTCTCCAGGCAAGAATACTGGAGTGGGTTGCCATTTCCTTCTCCAGGGGATCTTTCCAAAAGCATTTGACAAAATTTAACATACACAGATCATAAATCTCTCATTTAGCTAGATATAGAAGAAATCTTTCTTAGGATGATAGATGAAACAGTATGATACCAAAAAATAGGTAAAACATATTTTATGGTTAAATACGAAAATATGAGTAAATGACACCAAATATCACCTTTTCAACATTATCCCAGGGAATCTTATCTGCATTGGCAAGTGGGTTCTTTACCACTAGTGCCACCTGGAAAACCTCCTACATGCTGCTAGCAGGAATTTAAAATGGTATAGTCTGGAAAATAGTTAGGAAGATTTTTTAAAAGTCCAATAGATACCTATCAGAAGACGCAACAATTATACTCCCAGGAATTAAGCCAAGAGAAATGAAAGCACGTGTCCAACACATGTACTTGTGTTTATTTATAATGGCCCCACAATGGAAACAGCTCAAATGTCCATCGACAGGTAAATAGATGAACAAATCATAGTATATCCATACAATGGAATACTACTAAGTAATAAATAGAAAAGAGAATTATTAAGATACACAGCAACATAATACTGCAAATAACCCAAATGTTGACAGTAAAATGAACCAGTTTCAGTGAGTCATATGATGGAGTGCCATAGAGCAATGAAAATGAACAACTATCACTATGGCAATGATACAGATAAATTTACAAACATAATATTGAGGGGGAGAATATCAGACAGAAAAGAATAAATACTCTAGGTTTTATGTATATAAAGTTAAAAAAAAA